>JAMXBD010001131.1:0-472261 GCA_024138025.1 Combretum micranthum | reverse complement strand
TGAAGAAAGACTAAGAAGGGGTCAACCCTAAACCAGACGGTGACTCAGATGGTGACTCAGAAAGTTTAAGGAAGAAATAACTAGTCACGCAAAAGAAAGAAAGTTCGAAAAAGAGGAAAATGTCTTCCAGGTCCCCAAAGAAAATCGTCAGAAGCAAAAAGAAAAAGACAGAAAGTTCTTCTAAGAAAAGGTATGGGAATATCAAGATTCTTGATAATTTCGTCATAGACTTTCTTTCTTTAAGAAAAATGGATTCTATTGGAACCATTGGCTAGATAATATAGGATGTCGAAATCTGTGTAATTTGGTCTAGTGAAGTTGCTGGGAGAAGTTATCAAGGAATTTTATGATAACTTGACATTATCGGAAGGACTGAAGTTGAAGTCTGAAATAGCTGGACAAAAAGTTAAGATAACTAGGAAAGACCTATTTCATGTTTTAGGTATGAAAGATGAGAAGGATGATGATTTCTTTGTTAACATTAGAAAAATGATTGTTTCGTGAAAATAAATGATGGAGTGGGAACATATTCTGAAAAAGATGTTTAATACTGAGTTCAGTTTGTTGATAAGGCTGCTACAAGATGTTGTAGACTGTTTGCTTCCAAAGAATGTAGTTCTACTACGATAATAAAAACGAAGCTATTGTCATTCTGGCAATAAAGAGAAATTTAAAGCTTGATCTACCATCTTTGATTCTGAAGCATTTGTGGAAAACTAAATTTAATATGCCTTATGGAAGCATGTTGATGAAGTTGCTAAGGTTTGAGAAAGTAAAGCTGCCAGAAAATGCTAAGTTTCCTCAAAATCTGAAAAGAATTGGGGAAATAGTGCTTATGAGAATGAATATCAATGTTAAGCGCAAATTCTGGTTTGCTAAGGATGGAGCTTGGTATGTTCATCCTAAGTTCAGCAAAAGAATTTTTGATTGGGAGAAAATTAAGTCTGTAGTTGAGGGGGAGCACTTACTAAGAGCAGATAGTGGCTCAGAAGGTGATAAACAAAAGAAGGCTAAGGCGAAATCTCCAATGCGAAGAGCAGGAAAGGAGGTTATGAAGGAAAAAAGAAGGAAGAAACCTTCCATCATGACTGGAGGAAAGTTTGAAATTAAGGAAGGTGTAGGAAAACATCTGGATACTGACTCAGATAGTGACTCAGAGGGCATCTCTATTAAGGGTCCAGGAGAAACATCAAAGTCGCATTTTAAGACAGCTATTCTTGATCTGATGGAGAAAAGGTTTGCTGAGATGAAGGCTGAAGTAGAACACCATGTTTGAGGACATGTTTATAGATCCTACTCATGGCTCTGTTCATCTCCACCTCCAACAACTGATTCTGTCCCATTCTCCACCAGTCTTTGATGCTGATATGAATGTGATCCTCCTGAGAAGTCTGAAGCTTCACACCCTGATAGTGAAGTTTCCCCACCTCCACCACAGTAGAACCAGATGTTCAATCCTTTAAGCATTCCTGTCTCTCAACCCTCTTCAACATCCGACCCACAACAAACTCCTCAAATCATTCTTTTTGATGTTCTGATAGAGTATCTGCATCATTCAATCTGGCATTTAATTCTCCTCCACTCCTGAAAGCTCAAACTTACCTATTGTTAGGTATTCTGGACGGAAGAAGACCACAGCTAGGAAATCAAGTCAAGCCCATTAAGAAGCGCTAATTTTCTTTTATGTTGATTTTTCCAGTCTGTTATTTTTTTAAGAACTCAGTTGTTATGATCCTTTTAATTCAATGCATTTCTTTCAGACTATTTGATATTCTATTTTTTTGGTATTAAATCTAATTGCTGATAACAAAAAGGGGGAGAAGATATTAAAACAAAAATAATCATGCAAATAATGATTGATGAATACTTATGTGATTGATGAATGCTTGTGCGAATGAATTTATGTGATTGATGAATGCTTGTGCGAATGAATTTATGTGCGATGCAAGCAAATGTATGCAAGCAAATGTTTGTGCAGGTTCTACAACTTGTATTTTAATTACTGAATTATCTCTGGATTATGCAAATAAATAGAGTTATAATAATTTTTGTTTTAATAGATAGGTTTTGTTATCATCAAAAAGGGGGAGAATGTTAGTATTTCTCTTTTGATGTTTTGTTGATAACAAAAAGATTAAGTATTACTATGAATTTATTGAGTATGCAGAAATCTCAATTTAATGTGATAAGAAGTAAGAGTCTTAAGAACTAAGTAAGAAGTTATGGAAATTTAAAGATAAATCAGAAAGTAGGTCAGAGATAAAATAGAAAGACAAAAGTATTCAGAAGGAAACTCAAAAAGTAAAACGGCTGATCGACAAGACAAAACTACTTATAAGGTAACTCAGAAGGTAAACTGGGTACAAGAACAGAATTCGCACAAAAAGATCACAGTTCGAATTTTTCAAGACTATTTCATTATTTTGAAGACCCAGTTCCAAAGTTGAGTGTATTTGGGTAATACATTCAAATGTCCCACAAAGTTGGTTATTATATCCAAGGAGATTTGAATTTTTTTTAACGAATGAAATCTCAAGAACTCATGACAGAAAAATCAAATTAATCCAAGATCAGATTGTGTCTGATACTTATGGCTTGGGTTTATATTCAATGTTATTACAGAATTCATTTTTATTTTATCAAGTTTGACAGTCAGATCAAGAAGGAAAGATTCTATCTTATTCTTTTGGGATTTAGAAGATATTTCACGAAGAAGTCTATCTTCAAGACGGTCAAACAACTATATGGATAAACATCAACGATTTCAACAACAAGATAAGAGTTGGATAATCACAGAGATATATCAAGCACAAAATCAGGAACTACTAGAGATTATCATCTATCCAATTTTTTTGAATTCAAATTCGCTAGCCGTTTTCAACCGAAGAAGAAGGAGATTCTTTAAATTTAAATATCTGAAAGACATGAAGAGAAGTGGTGTGAAAAAGACGAGAAAAATCAAAAGCCTTCAATAATCTCTTGCTTTATTACTGTCATTCGAAATTTTTCCTTGTGCTGAAATTTTAGTAACGTTTATTTCTTTTGTTTCAAAGCATTGTATATCTCGAATGAGATTTGTGTAGAAGTGAGAGTTACATTTAGTCTCTGTAGATCAGTAAATAGCTTGAGTGAAGCTAGATAGGCTGAGCAGAGTGTTTGAAGTTCTTTATTGAAGAACAAACTTGTATTCTCATTTCTTTTGGATATAGTGGAACATACCGGTGTGGAATACCGGGTCCCCGGCTTGGAGCTGGAAGAGAGGATTGACGCTCGAGGCGGAACCTCTATAAATCGATCTTGCAATCTCTTCTCTACCTTATCTTTTTAATTTCGTGCATATTTTATTGTTTATTCTTGCTGCATTATAAACTCAGAAGACCAGTCAGAGAGTAACTGGAAATTTAAGTTCTACTGAACATTGAACTCAGAAGATCAGTCAGAGAGTAACTGGGAGCAAAATAAATCTTTATTAACATAATTTTTTTTAATTATTTGCGAACTTGATCTTGTCTGATATTATTCGCAATTTTATCAATATATTCAAAATAGAGTTTTGGAAGCCATTTAATTTGAGTAACTAAGTAGAGTGAATTTGGTTGAATTTTAAAAAGGTTAAATTTTATTAAATAACCAATTCACCCCCTCTTGGTTATTCTTTCGGGACCAACAGACTAGTCTTAAAACAACATGAAATAAGTAAATAAATTTGCATAGCTTGGAAGTAAATAAATAACAATGAGCTTATATGCTCTAAGATTATATATATAAGTACATAGTTATATTTAATTAAATATATATATGAGGTTAACATAATATCAACAATAATATGAGCAAAAATAAATAACAACATAAAAATATATAAATACATATTCATGAACAAGAACAATACATGAACATAGTGTAACTTCCATAACATTAAGTTAGGAAACTCACACCATGGTCATGTAAAGTTACATGACATGGTAAGAGAGATTTGAGGAGATTTCTTATCTAAAGTAAAATGGTAGTAGTAGAAGAGAGTTTTGTGAGAAGAAATTTTGGGAGTGTTTGAGAGGAGATTTGGAGAGAACTTTGGAGAGTAATTTTGTGGGTAGTAGATGTGTGAATGAAGTAAAAGAGGAGGGGGATATTTATAGCAAAATAATGAGTGAATTTTGAGTGATTTAATTAAAGAAAAATTGAAAAAAAATAAGAGGGAGAAAAGGGGGGGGGGGGGGGGAGGGGCGGTCGGAATGAGGCACCGGCCACTAGAGGGGAGAGGGAGAGAGATGATATTTTTTGTATTTTTGTATTTTAAAAGTAATAATATGTAAGGTAGATGTGATATAAAGTTATGGGAAAGATAAAAAGTAAATATAATAGGTGTATGGAGTTGTAAGAGTAGGTGTTAAAAAAGAGATAAATGAATAGTGTAGAATAGTAATAAATAGTGTAATGTAAAGTAGATGTGACTAGTAAATTTAGTAGTAAGAAAATACGTGTATAATTGCGATATCTGTTTTTTTAGTTATCAAAAATTACAAAACTGATATTTTTGAAATCTTTGTATTAAATCGGTCTTAATGGTGTTATCGGAATATTTTTTACTATTCCGAGCTCTGGGACAACGCTTTTCAAGAATGATCGTTTGGGTTTGAAGGACACGAAATTCACAAATCTAATGTTTTTACATTTCTCTATATTATTACGAACTACTATCACTAATTATTTTAACTTCGTTTTCTGGGGCTAAAGAATACGGGAATGGTGGATATAAATTCTAGGATTTGCACTAGTCTTTTATTGACCTTTAGGGTTTTTGGTTGACTTTTAATTCTAAGATTAAACTTAAATTAAGCGAAATTTCAGGGTTGTACACTATGGACCTTGATAATGAAACCATGATGGCTAAAAAATCGAAAACAAGAGTACTGCCTAAGTAGTTATTTCGATGGTGGTCAAGCACCTGATCCACTAACTTGAACCTATTGCTTTATATACACACATTGCTGCAATCCCCGCAACAATTGAGTACTGATTCATGCACTACAGTAGGTGTATCAATAGCGGGTTGCTTAGTGTAAGCCCCGAATTTTTCGATTGTGGTTTTGGAATACCAATCGAAAACCCTAAAGTCTAACCCAAGTTGAAACTGAATTTAAACAATTTTGATTACGAATTTCACAAGAGAATTTTCAAAAAAAAAAAAGAAAGTTCAATAATCAATTGATTCGAAAATCTGAAAATGAAAAGATCCGCCTATCCGATCCCTGAGTTAAAATGGCAAAGATGGATTAAACCCTAACCCTAGTCAAACCGGAGTTTAGAAGTCAACAAAAACCAAGACAATCAAGCAATTTCAACTCTGGCAATCTCGCGTTCTCAAACCCTAGAAAACGAAATTAAGTTAGTGGCTTAAAATAGTTTGTAATAATATAGGGTAACATAAAAATATCAGATTCACGAATTTCTAGTGTCCTTCGAACTAGAACGAGATTAATTCTCGAAAAGCGTGTCCCGAAGCTCGGAATATTAAAAATATTTCGATAACACCAAAAGACTCGTAATAAAACAAGGATTTCAAAAATATTAGTTTTAGAATTTTTCGGTAACTAAAAATAACAGATATAGTCATTTAGCGTATTTTTATTATACCGGTATTTTATATGTCTAGTCTACTATTCATAGTATTTTCTACTATTCATTACTATTTCACCATCTTACTTTTTCTTGCACCTATTTCTTACTACCTATATACTTATTTCTTTTTTTTACTTTTCCAATGCAATTTTATTTCACATCTACTTACACATTACATCTTTCATTTATCAAAAATCAAAACAATAAAAATACCTCTCTTTCTCTCTCAATAGGTGCCGGCCCCTCCCCTTTCTTCTTATTTAATTTTATTTTCAATCTTTTTATTACATCCAAATTCACTCCAAAAATTCTATAAATACCCCCTTCCTCTTTCATTCTTTCACACACTCATTTTACATAACAAAACTCTAACAAAATACTCTCTCAAAACCTCTCTCCAACAAATCTCTCACAAAATAACTCTCTACCCATTTCTACTCTTCAAGAAGAAAAGTATCAAACACAAAATCCATTCATCTCTTTCTAAACCTTCCATAAAACCTTAGGTAAAAATCCTACTTCTATTCTTCATCATGTTCATACAACTTAGCATGAGCTTAGTGTATGTTTCTTAGGCTCATATGAGTTAAAGAAGCAACAATATGTTCATGCTTTGTTTTTGTTCATGTTCCTATTTTACATTATGTTATTATATTGTTGTTTTCATTGTTATTATTTTTGCTCTAATCTAACTTATATAATATTATGTATACTATGTATATATATTTATTTAGAGCATATAAGCTCATGTGTTATTTATTTATTTCCAAGTCTTGCAATTTATTTATTTACTTGTTTTATGCAATTTATTAAGACTAGTCTTTCTAGTCTTAGACTTGTCCATATCAAGTCAAAACAAATTTCTTTTCTTTTCTTTTGGGACTAGTCTATTCTTAGTCTTGGGTTGCCTTGATGAAGCTAAGGTTCCCAATGCTTGATTATTTATTTATGTTTATTTACTTACAAGTATTTCTTTCTATCTTACTATGTTTTATCTTTACTTTTACATTATTACATAATCATATTTATGCATGATTAAGAATGTTGTTGTCTTAAATAAAAATAAAAATGGGTTCTTTCTTAAATAAAGAAAAGTAAACTAGATTTCTTAACAAAAGGAATTTTCAACAAAAGATTTAAGTTTTCTTTTTAATAAACTCTTTTCAAAGGATAAACTAATCATAAATTCTAGAAGAATTAGTAATGAAGATCTCATCAAAATAATAAAAGGAACTCATTTCTTTTAAAAGCTAAATACTCCATCAAGATAAGAATTTTTAGTCTTGAACTCAACTAAATCTTTTAATAGGTTCATTTTAGACTTTGAAAATCACATGCTATGAAAGCATCTTCAAACTTGAATTTTATAGTTGTTATTATCCTTTCAAAATTAAAATGAAGTTTTACTAAGTTCTAAAGTTAACAAATCTTTATTAAGAAAGCTTTTCTTATAAACTTGTCTAAGAAAATTATTTTACTATTTAACTAACACTAAGAATAAAACAAGTTTTTCAAACTAAGATAAAATTAACTCCCTATTTTAAAGACCAACTTAGAAAAATAAAATTTGTCAAGAAAATAAAGTTTTAAAAGTATATCTATAAAAATATAAGGAAAACATATATTTAATACAACTCCAAATGTTTGAAACTTAAAGAATATTTTGAAAAGCTTATTATTAATCATTAGGAATAAAGTTAGTAGATAACTTAAAAGAACCAAATTTTTGAAATGAATTTACTTTTGAAAAGTAAGAAAATGAAATTATAAAACATTTGCTCATAACAACTCAAATATATTTTTGTTTTCCATCTAACAATTCAAAAAGGAGAAATTCCCAAAAGTTTTATCATTTAAAAACCATCAAAGACAAATTGTTTATAAAATATTGATATTGAGACAACACTATCAAAATCATGCATACATATGAATATAAATATATGCCCAAAGGATTTTTCAAATATATATATATCCGTATATTTTCTTAAGAAATTTTGAGTAAAGTAAAATTTGGAAAAAACCATATTTTAAGAACTATAAATTCGTAACTATTCTGTACCATGTTAGTTTGCAACCCAAATGGCTTTTTATGACAAAAATAACCTTAGAAATGGATATATCTTTTCGAGTAGGTAGAAAACGATATATTATAAGCGCAATTCCGAGTTAAAATGATCAAGTTATGGCCATTTTAAGTTGAAATTACCTTCTACGCGAATTTTAACGATTTTATGACATAGTTTTTGATAAGTACCATAGAATCAACAAGAAATACTCATTATGGGTATCCTTTTTGACTAGGTGAACCCGAGGAGGATTATTCATACCCGGAGGATTATTTTGATTAGTGGATTTACTGATCGACTCATGCGTAAGAAAGATAGATCATCATGGCCAAGTGAGTTTATTTCCTACCTTTTTCGTACTTGGTTGTGCTTGTAGATAGAAGCACTAGAAGTAGGAAAAAGATTAAATGAATTATGTATGATAATAATGGTTGAAAGAATGTTAAGCATACCGAGGCATGAATCGTTGTTGATTAATTTATGTTTTGCTATTATTCTGCTGGAGTGTGTGCAAAATTCTGTGATCACCTTTAAATTAATTTAAACATATACTATGAATTACATTAATTGATTCATGCATATCTGTCACGCCCCGAGGGTATTCTAATAATAATAATCAAGAACCACTCGATTACCATTATTAGTTACCTTCTAGGAATGACATGATTTTCAAAAATAGGATCTATTAGTTGCTTGTATAGAATAAACAAACATATATAAGATGTAAATTAGTAAACAACTATTACAACTACTATATTACAGATCATATATGTTGGTCCCGAAAGAATAACCAAGAGGGGGGTGAATTGGTTATTTAATAAAATTTAACCTTTTTAAAATTCAACCAAATTCACTCTACTTAGTTACTCAAATTAAATGGCTTCTAAAACTCTATTTTAAATATATTGATAAATTTCGAATAATATCAGACAAGATCAAGTTTGCAAATAATAAAAAAATATGTTAAAAAAATTTATTTTGCTCCCAGTTACTCTCTGACTGATCTTCTGAGTTCAATGTTCAGTAGAACTTAAATTTCCAGTTACTCTCTGACTGGTCTTCTGAGTTTATAATGCAGCAAGAATAAACAATAAAATATGCACGAAATTAAAAAGATAAGGTAGAAAAGAGATTGCAAGATCGATTTATAGAGGTTCCGCCTCGAGCGTCAATCCTCTCTTCCAGCTCCAAGCCGGGGACCCGGTATTCCACACCGGTATGTTCCACTATTTCCAAAAGAAATGAGAATACAAGCTTGTTCTTCAACAAAGAACTTCAAACACTCTGCTCAGCCTATCTAGCTTCACTCAAGCTATTTACTGATCTACAGAGACTAAATGTAACTCTCACTTCTACACAAATCTCATTCAAGATATACAATGCTTTGAAACAAAAGAATAAACGTTTCTAAAATTTCAGCTCAAGGAAAATTTCGAATGACAGTAATTTTGCAAGAGATTCTCAAAGGCTTTTGATTATTCTCGTCTTTTTCACACACTCTGTCTTCATGTCTTCGAGATATTTAAATTTAAAATTCTCCTTCTTCTTCGGTTGAAAACGGTTAGAGAATTCGAATTCAAACAATTGGATAGATGATAATCTCCAGTAGTTCCTGATTTTGTGCTTGATATACTTCTGTGATTATCCAAATCTTATCTTGCTGTTGATAACGTTGATGTTTATCCATATGTTGTTTGACCGTCTTGAAGATAGACTTCTCGTGAAATATCTTCTAAATCCCAAAAGAATAGGATAGAATCTTTCCTTCTTGATCTGACTGTCAAACTTGATAACAAAACGAATTCTATAATCATTGAATATAAACCCAAGCCATAAATAACAGACATAATCTGATCTTGATTAATTTAATTTTTCTGTCATAAGCTTTTGAGTTTTTATACGTTGATTAAAAAAAAATCGAATCCCCTTGGATATAATAACCAACTTTGTGGAACATTTGAATGTATTACCCAAATACACTCAACTTTGGAGCTGGGTCTTCAAAATAATAAAATAATTTTGAAAGATTCGAACTGTGATCTTTTTGTGCGAATCCTGTTCTTGTTCCCAGTTTACCTTCTGAGTTACCTTCTGAGCAGTTTTGTTTTGTCGCTCAGCCGTTTCACTCTCTGAGTTTCCTTCTGAATTCTATTTTATCTCTGAACTACTTTCTGATTTATCTTTAAATTTTCATAACTTCTTGCTTAGCTCTTGAAAACTCTTACTTCACTTATCACATTAAATTGAGATTTCTGCATACTCAAAAATTCATTAGTAATACTTAATCTTTTTGTTATCATCAAAACATCAAAAGAGAAATACTAACATTCTCCCCCTTTTTGATGATAACAAAACTCATCTATTAAAACAAAAAAATATTTTCAAGATAACTCCATTCATTTGCTTAATTTGCATAATCCCATGATAATTCAGTAATTAAAATACGAGTTATATAACTTGCACTAACATTATATAACCTGCACAAAACTTGCATCGCACCTGCACAAAACTTGCATCGCTCATAAATTCATCAATCATCATGATTAGCTTTGTTTTAATATCTTCTCCCCCTTTTTGTTATCAGCAAGTAGAATAAATACCATAAAAGAGAACAGCAAATAGTCTGAAAGAAATGCATTGGAATTAAAAGGATCATAACAACTGAGTTCTTAAAAAAAATAACAGACTATAAAGCAGCAGAAAAGAAAATTAGCGCTTCTTTTTGGGCTTGACTGACTTCCTAGCTGTGGTCTTCTTTCCGTCCAGAATACTAACGATAGGAAGAGTTGAGCTTTCAGGAGGTGGAAGAATTAAATGCTGGATTGAATGATTGCAGATACTCTATCAGAACATCAGAAAGAATGATTTGAGGAGTTGTTGTGGTTCGGATGTTGAAGAGGGTTGAGAGAAAGGAATCAACTGAAATGATTGAACATCTGGTTCCACTGTCGGTGGAGGTGGTGAAACTTCCTTGTCAGGATGTGAAGCTTCAGACTTCTCAGGAGGATCAACATCCATGTCAGCTTCAAAAACTGGTGGAGAAGGAACAGAATCATGTTGCGGAGGTGGAGATGAAACAGAGCCATGAGTAGGATCTGTAAACATGTCCTCGAACATGTGTTCTACTTCAGCCTTCATTTCTGTAAATCTTTTCTCCATCAGATCAAGAATAGCTTTCTTAAAACTTGATTTTGATGTTTCTCCTGGACCCTTAACAGAGATGCCCTCTGAGTCACTATCTGAGTCAGTGTCCAGATGTTTTCCTTCTCCTTCCTTAATTTCAAACTTCCCTCCAGTCATGATTCAGGTTTCTTCCTTTTCTTTTCCTTCATAACCTCTTTTCCTGCTCTTCGCATTGGAGGTTTTTTTTATCCTTCTTTTGGGTATCACCTTCTGAACCACTGTCTGCTCTTAGTAAGTGCTCCCCCTCAACTGCAGACTTAATTTTCTCCCAATCAAAAATTCTTTTGCTGAACTTAGGATGAACATACCAAGCTCCATCCTTAGCAAACCAGAATTTGTGCTTAACATTAATATTCATTCTCATAAGCACTATTTCCCCAATTCTTTTCAGATTCTGAGGAAACTTAGCATTTTCTGGCAGCTTTACTTTCTTAAACCTCAGCAACTTCATCAACATGCTTCCATAAGGCATATTAAACTTAGTTTTCCACAGATGCTTCAGAATCAAAGATGGTAGATCAAGCTTTAAATTTCTTTTTATTGCCAGAATGACAATAGCTTCGGTTTTGTTAATCGTAGTAGAACTACCATTCTTTGGAAGCAAACAGTCTACAACTATCTTGTGTAGCAGCCTTATCAACAAGCTAAACTCAGTATTAAACACATCTTTTTCAGAATATGTTCCCACTCCATCATTTATTGCACGAAACAGATCATTTTTCTTAATGGACAAAGAAGTCATCATCTTTCTCATCTTTCATATCAAAACATGAAATAAGATCTTTCCTAGTTATCTTAACTTTTTGCCCAGCTATTTCAGACTTCAACTTCAGTCCATCCAACAATGTCAAGTTATCATAAAATTCCTTGATAACTTCTCCAGCAACTTCACTAGACAAATTACACAGATTTCTACATCCTATTATCGAGCCAATGGTTCCAATAGAACCCATTTTTCTTAAAGAAAGAAAAATCTATGAACGAATTATCAAGAATCTTGATATTCCCATACCTTTTCTTAGAAGAACTTCCTATCTTCTTCTTTTTTGCTTCTGACATTTTCTTTGGGGATCTTGAAGACAGTTTCCTCTTTTTTGAACTCGCTTTTTTTGTGGTGACTTAGATATTTCTTCCTTAGAACTTTCTGAATCACCGTCTGAGTCACCGTCTGGTTTAGGGTTTGAACCCTCCTTAGTCTTTCCTTCAGATTCTGGGGTAGTAACATCTAAAGATTCATAAGAAGACGAATCTTTTTCCTTTTCTTGCTCTGTCTCAGGGGTTGTTTGGTCAACTTCGACAGATTCATTTTCTTTTTCGTTCTTCTCTCTACCTTCTTGAAGTTCAGAGAGTGTTCGTGTTGAATCAGAAGATTCATCACGAATCTCTATCGTTCCTTTGACAACTTTCCCTTTAGGACCTTTTGAGGCTAGTCTTGATGATTTTCGTGGTGCCATGTTAGGGTTTGGAAGAGCAAAGGAGAGCGCGAAAGAGAGAATTTTGAAGTTTGTTTAAAAAGAAGGAACGTTGGATGACGAATAGCAGGCACAGGGAAATGGAAGAGTCACGTCCTTGGCCGTTTGAAATGCGTGGGAAAATGGAGACGTGATTAATGATTCACTTGTCTTGCACGTTTTCCATAATCTTTTGAATTCAAAATCACAAATACAGAATTAATTTATTTACTATTCTTATTATTTATATTATATTTAAAATATATTAAAAAGGATAGCACATTCCAATCTCATTTCTCAAAAATTCAAATCTGGTTTTATCAAGGGGTTTAGTAAATATATCTGCAAGTTGATTTTCAGTTGGAACAAAATCAATACACACATTTCCATTAACTACATGATCTCGTATAAAATGATGTCTAATTTCAATGTGTTTTGATCGTGAATGATGAACTGGATTCTTTGTCAAATTAATTGCACTTGTATTATCACATTTAATCGAAATAAATTTATTTTCAACACCATAGTCTTGCATTTGTTGTTTAATCCAAAGAACTTGAGCACAACAATTTCCAAGAGATACGTATTCAGCTTCTGCTGTAGATAAAGCAACTGAGTTTTGTTTCTTTGAAGACCATGAAATCAATTTATCTCCTAAAAATTGGCAAGTTCCAGATGTACTTTTTCTATCTATTTTACAACCAGCATAATCAGCATCAGAAAAACCAATCAATTCAAAATTTTGATTCTTTGGATACCAAATTCCTAATTTTGCAGTACATGCAATATATTTGAATATCCTTTTAACAGCTTTTAGATGATTTTCAGTTGGATTACTTTGGAATCTAGCACATATACACACAGCAAGCAAAATATCTGGCCTTGAAGCAGTAAGATATAACAAAGATCCAATAAGGCTTCTATAAAGTTTTTCATTGATTTTCTTACCTTCTGAGTCAGCATCTAACCTGATTGAAGTACTCATTGGTGTAGTCACTTGTTTGTTGTTTTCATAACCAAACTTTTTCAGAATTTGCCTTGTATATTTCTCTTGATGAAGAAAGATTCCTTCTTTAGTTTGTTTGATTTGTAGACCCAAGAAGAAATTTAATTCTCCCATCATAGACATTTCAAATTCAGCCTGCATAAGCTTTGCAAAATCTTGACAATATTTCTCATTAGTAGATCCAAAAATTATATCATCAACATAAATTTGTGCAATCAATATATCTTTATCATAATGTTTCAAAAATAAGGTTGTATCAACATTACCTCTTTGAAATCCACTTGTGATGAGAAAATCACTAAGTCTCTCATACCATGCCCTTGGGGCTTGTTTGAGTCCATATAAAGCTTTTCTTAATTTATATACATATTCAGGCTTGAAAGGATCTTCAAATCCTGGTGGTTGCTCAACATACACTTCCTCTTTAATATAACCATTTAAAAATGCACTCTTTACATCCATTTGGAATAAATTAAAATTCTTAAAACATGCATAAGCAAGTAGCAAACGTATGGCTTCTAACCTAGCAACAGGTGCATAAGTTTCATCATAATCTATTCCTTCTTCTTGAGAATAACCTTTTGCTACAAGTCTAGCTTTGTTTCTTACTATTTTGCCATTTTCATCTAATTTATTTTTAAATACCCATTTAGTACCTATAATAGATTTATTTAAAGGTCTAGGCACTAAATCCCATACATTATTTCTTTGAAATTGATTTAATTCATCTTGCATGGCATTTATCCAATTATCATCAATCAAAGCAGATTCAACACAATTTGGTTCAATTTCTGATAATAAAGCAAAGTGACTTTCAAAGTCTTTTAGTTTTGATCTAGTTCTAACACCAGTATCTATTTTACCAATTATTAATTCAGGTGGATGTGCCGTTTTATATCTCCAAGCATTCGAGTTATCTGGTGTATTAGCACTAGCATCTGTATTACCTTCTGTTTGACCTTCTGATCTAGCTTCTGAGTAATCAGGTATCGTTGTTTCTTTAGATGATTTTTCTTTGGTGATTCTGATATAGTAGCATCATTAGTAGCATTTTTCAAAAACACAGTTGTATTATCATCATCAATCATTTTTAATTTCTTCAACAAAACGCACATTTATTGATTCTTCAATAACTTTGGATGTTTTATTGAAAATCCGATATGCTTTACTATTCAATGAATATCCTAAAAATATTGCTTCATCGGAACGTTCATCAAATTTACCAAGATTATGAATGTTCTTTTTCACAAAGCATTTTGCACCAAACACATGAAAATAAGAAACATTTGGTTTTCTTCCTCGAAAAATTTCATATGCTGTTTTTGATGTGAAAGGTCTAATATAAACTCTATTTATGATATAACATGCTGTTGCAGCAGCTTCAGCCCATAAATTCTTTGCAACACCGCTTTCATTAAGCATTGAACGTGTCATCTCTTGTATTATTCTATTTTTTCTTTCAACAACACCATTTTGTTGTGGTGTGAAAGGAGCAGAGAAATTATGACTTATACCAAATTCATCACAAAAGGAAATAAATTGAGCATTATCAAATTCTGTACCATGATCTGATCTTATAGATATAATTGAAAAAC
Organism: Combretum micranthum; assembly: GCA_024138025.1. Classification (NCBI taxonomy): domain Eukaryota; kingdom Viridiplantae; phylum Streptophyta; class Magnoliopsida; order Myrtales; family Combretaceae; genus Combretum; species Combretum micranthum. The sequence goes on along the minus strand of JAMXBD010001131.1, from coordinate 457,341 downwards.
CTTTTTCATTTTGAATTTGTTTTGCAAAAATTTGAAAGGCATCAAAAGTATCGGTCTTACTTTTCAAAAACAGTACCCAAGTATATCTTGAGAAGTCATCAACTATAACAAGTCCATATTTGCTTCCTCCAATACTTGAAACTCTTGTTGGACCAAAGAGATCCATATGTAACAATTCTAAAGGTTTTTGGTAGATATTACATTTTTACTTTTATGAGGAGCTGATACCATTTTATTTTTAAGACATGTATCACATTTAATATCTTGTTTAAAAATCATTTTTGGTAATCCAGCAACAAGATTCTTTTTGGATAACTTTTCGAGTTGATAAAAATTTACATGTCCAAGTCTTTTATGCCATAAATGCACATTATCAGATATAGAAAGAAAACAACACTCAATATCCATATCAGATGGTTTAATTAGTAAATATTTTTCTTTCTAAATCCTTCAAACATTTTAATACCTTTATCATCATATGCATAGCATTTACTTTTCTCAAAAATCATTTTATATCCTTTGTCACATAATTGACTTATGCTTAGCAAATTATGTTTTAGTCCTTTTACAAGTGAAACATTTTCTATAGCATGTGGTGGATAACCAATCATACCTGTGGCTATAATCTTACCTCTATTATTATCTCCAAATCTTACATAACCATTTTCTTTCCATACTAAATTTGTAAACAAGGAAACATCACCTGTCATATGACTTGAGCACCCACTGTCTAGGTACCAAGTTCCTTTTATTTTTGCTCCTTGTTCCTGCAATTAATCATAAAAGGCTATCAAACCCTTTTAGGAACCCAGACAAGCTTGGGTCCTTGATAAGATAAGCTCATTTTCTCCTTATTATTTACTTGATTCGAATTGAGCTTGTTCTTTTTATAAAAGCAATACTTTTCAATGTGTCCTACTTTATTGCAGAAGAAACAAGTATAGGTAGGTCTTATATTATATCTTGCATTTACCTGGTTCCATCTATTTTGTCTAGGATACCTTGGAGTGTATCGCTGACTGGACCTTCTGAGGTTGCCTCTGACTTGATATCTTTGTTCAGGGCACACTCTGAGGTACCTTCTGTTATTATTGTTTATGGGTCTATTCATTGTTTCCCTTCTGATAACAGGTTGTTGATTACATGCAACTTCCTTTGCTTTCACAAATACAGTCTTTTTCATATGGTTAGAACTACTTCCAATTTCATATCCAAGTCCATATTTATTGTTTCCAATTCTTTGACTAGAAAGTAGCATATTTAATTTTTTATCACTCTCATCAAACTTATTGAAGGTGCTTGTAATGGTTTTTGACAGATCTTCAAATCTTACTTTTAGATCTTTAATTTCATCCTTCAAAACACCATTTTCTTTTCTTAGATTACCAGAATTTTCATGCAATTTTTCATTGTCAATTTTCAGAATGCATTTTCATCAATAATCAATTTGTTTGTTTGTTTCAAGACATCTTTCTCATTTTTTAAAGCCTTATTTTCAATGTCTAACTTAGATATTCTGACATTAGCCTTTTTGAGAGCCTTTAACAATTTGTTCATTTCTACATACATCTCACTATCCGTTATATCAGCATCAGACTCAGAGTTTACCTCGGATGCTGCCATTAAACACAAGTTGGCTTCTTCTTCATCTTCACTTGCAGCTTCTGATTCAGCTTCTGACTCATCCAAGTCGCTCCAGGTTGCCATCATCGCTTTGTTCTTCTTTTTGAACTTCTTCATTTTTTCAATGAGAGATGGACATTCATACTTTATATGTCCTGGCTTCTTACATTCATAGCAAATGATTTCCTTCTTCTCTTTTCTTTGTTCTTTTTCTCTATATAGTTCACCTGCATCACCTTTGTAAGTTTTTCTTTTAGTAAATTTGAACTTTTTACCTCTTTTATTCCTGAGCATTTTATTGAGCCTTCGTGCCAGCAAAGTAATGTCTTCATCATCACTGTCATCATCATCTTCGGTTTCTGCTTCACTGACTTTCTTAGCTTTGAAAGCTATGGCTTTCGTGCTTGTTTCAGCTTCTTCCGTGGTGTCCAAGTGAGATTCATATGCCATGAGTTTTTCTTTCAGCTGACTAAGAGTCAATCTCTTCAAGTCTTGAGCCTCCTCAATAGCAGTCTTTTTCGCATCCCACGTTCTAGGAAGAATTCTGAGTATTTTCCTCACCAAATCTGGTTCAGGGATTTTCTTACCAAGTGATGTCAGTTCATTAGATATGGCAGTGAATCTATCAAATGCATCCTTTATTTTCTCATTAGATTTGAACTTAAAAAGCTCATATTTCTGAAGTAATGCATTGATCTTAGTATCTTTTATAGTTTCAGTTCCTTCATATGTCATGCATAAGTGTCCCATATTTCTTTTGCAGTTTCACAACATGATATCACATAAAATTCAGATGATGCAATAGTCATGAGTAAGAGATTCTTAGCCTTGGAATTTGTCTCAATCAGCCTCTTCTCTGGTAGAGTCAACACTTCATCATCAGAAATCGTTACAGTATGATCACCATGTGAGATAACCTGCCAAGAATCAAAGTCGTTAGCTTTAATGTATGTGGACATCCGCATTTTCCAATATGCAAAATTCGTGCCATCAAAGAAAGGAGCCTTGTTCATTGCAATGTTGTTATCAGCCATTTTCAAAGATCACTCAATTAATCAAAAGAGAACCGCTCTGATACCAATTGTTGGTCCCGAAAGAATAACCAAGAGGGGGGTGAATTGGTTTTTAATAAAATTTAACCTTTTTAAAATTCAACCAAATTCACTCTACTTAGTTACTCAAATTAAATGGCTTCTAAAAACTCTATTTTAAATATATTGATAAATTTCGAATAATATCAGACAAGATCAAGTTTGCAAATAATTAAAAATAATATGTTAAAAAAATTATTTTGCTCCCAGTTACTCTCTGACTGATCTTCTGAGTTCAATGTTCAGTAGAACTTAAATTTCCAGTTACTCTCTGACTGGTCTTCTGAGTTTATAATGCAGCAAGAATAAACAATAAAATATGCACGAAATTAAAAAGATAAGGTAGAAAAGAGATTGCAAGATCGATTTATAGAGGTTCCGCCTCGAGCGTCAATCCTTTCTTCCAGCTCCAAGCCGGGGACCCGGTATTCCACACTGGTATGTTCCACTATTTTCAAAAGAAATGAGAATACAAGCTTGTTCTTCAACAAAGAACTTCAAACACTCTGCTCAGCCTATCTAGCTTCACTCAAGCTATTTACTGATCTACAGAGACTAAATGTAACTCTCACTTTTACACAAATCTCATTCAAGATATACAATGCTTTGAAACAAAAGAATAAACGTTTCTAAAATTTCAGCTCAAGGAAATCCCGAATGATAGTAATTTTGCAAGAGATTCTCAAAGGCTTTTGATTATTCTCGTCTTTTTCACACACCTCTGTCTTCATGTCTTCGAGGTATTTAAATTGAAAAATTCTCCTTCTTCTTCGGTTGAAAACGGTTAGAGAATTCGAATTCAACACAATTGGATAGATGATAATCTCCAGTAGTTCCTGATTTTGTGCTTGATATACTTCTGTGATTATCCAAATCTTATCTTGTTGTTGATAACGTTGATGTTTATCCATATTGTTGTTTGACCGTCTTGAAGATGGACTTCTTCGTGAAATATCTTCTAAATCCCAAAAGAATAGGATAGAATCTTTCCTTCTTGATCTGACTGTCAAACTTGATAACAAAACGAATTCTATAACCTCATTGAATATAAACCCAAGCCATAAATAACATACATAATCTGATCTTTGATTATTTTAATTTTTCTGTCATGAGCTTTTGAGTTTTTATACGTTGATTAAAAAAAATCGAATCCCCTTGGATATAATAACCAACTTTGTGAAACATTTGAATTACCCAAATACACTCAACTTTGGAGTTGGGTCTTCAAAATAATAAAATAATTTTGAGAGATTCGAACTGTGATCTTTTTGTGCTAATCCTGTTCTTGTTCCCAGTTTTACCTTCTGAGTTACCTTCTGAGCAGTTTTGTTTTGTCGCTCAGCCGTTTCACTCTCTGAGTTTCCTTCTGAATTCTATTTTATCTCTGAACTACTTTCTGAGTTATCTTTAAATTTTCATAACTTCTTGCTTAGCTATTGAAAACTCTTATTTCACTTATCACATTAAATGTGAGATTTCTGCATACTCAAAAATTCATTAGTAATACTTAATCTTTTTGTTATCATCAAAACATCAAAAGAGAAATACTAACAATATACTTCAGAATCCTTACAACCTTAACTGATGATTCTAATGCACATTAAATGCATCATAAGACTACTATAGATATAGATATTCTAATTCTATACTAAACTTTAAACTTCTGGCTTCTATTCTCTTACCGGGACCATGCTCCTGCTAGTAATGAGCCACGGTCGCAGAGTGAACCTGAAAGGACTGTGGGAGTGTGAGCTAAAACACGAGCTCAGTGAATAACCAGAACTTATTACACATAGCATACAAGTTATTTAACAATCATATGAAATGCAGCAATCACACAAATGAACATTACAAGCTTGGATAACCCGGAATCCAAATAGGATGAAGATGTACGCCCTCCCATTGGGGTTGAAGGATCACAATCTATGGTCCACCTACCCAGGAGAGACTTAAGCTTCCAGGAAATAACAATTTCAAAAATTTAGTTATCTCTTTAAACTTATCATGTTTCATTATTTAGTTCCTGTTTAGCTTTAGAAACTCCACTAAGTGTTAGTTATTCCCACGTAATACCATAAGCGGCGTCCTTCGTTTACCATGTAGTTCCTATGGTATTAACAGAACAAAAGTAATCTTGCAATTAACTACTAGCCCTCTGGCCTAGATAATTCAAGCCTTACCAGAGATCCGAGAAACTAATACGTAGTAGGCTACCACTTACTCAATGCTTTTTATGCATATTATGCAATGCATGATTACTTTCCATTATGGTACCAGTAGTTTTTAATCAATTTGGGGGTGATCAATCAATACAGACACTCAATTCGATACTACATACATTATCAAAAATTAACGCAATTGTATTATCACTTATTTTAGAGTGACATGGCAATCAATGGAATACAATACACAACTTTCAAACAGATCACCAATTTTCATTATCTTTTTATTTAAGGTTCACTACTAGTACAAGCACAACCAATGTAATAAGACTGAGTCACTCACCTGCCCATCCTATTTAATCGTAGTAATCTTCAGGTAGGTCCTCCCCAATACCCGAGTCACCTATTGAGATAAATAATATAAATATTAAAACTCCAGACTATACAAATTAGTTTTTATGAATATTTAAGTGTCCTATTGATTGGTTGGGTCTCTATTTTATTCTTAGCTAGTTCTTTCGAAATAGCTCTAAGTTCTAAATCCTTGTACTCACAGTTTTATTGTTTTGGTTCTGGTTGGATATGTGAATCTATTAATTGGGTATTTTGAAAATTAATAACTTCGTTAAATCATTTATATTGTTCAAAAATATCAGTTTTCTTTTAAATTACTTAATAAATTTTTCTTTGAGAGTATAGATGTTCCTATACTCACAAATTTGGATTATTTAAATTTCCATTGTTGTCTATTTATATATAAATATACTAGTATATAATTAGTATTCACTAGTTCATAAATTATACATATATATATCTTACTATGAAAACATATTTACTAATAAAAGAATTTATTAACTTAATTATAACTATTTTCGAAATTATTTTTCTCTTTTCATACACATCAATAGTTATCATTAATAATAGCACTAAAAATAATTTATAATATCAACGGTACTAATAATAATAATAATAATAATAATAATAATAATAATAATAATAATAATAAAATTTCCGAAAATAGATTAACTATTTAAACATCCTATATTTAATAAAGTCAGAAAAATAATTTTATTTTTAAATTTAAATAAATAGTAAATAAATTTCGGGTTTAATATTATTATATTATTATATTAAGTACGCCCGTACACCGTTGCTGGCCTAGGGTTACACGGGGTTAAGCACGCCCGTACAAAGTTGTTGACCGAGGGTTACACGGGGTTAAGCACGCCCGTACAAAGTGCTGGCTGAGGGGTATACGGGGTTAGTACGCTCGTACAAAGTGCTGGCTGAGGGGTGTACGCCCGTACACTTAGCCTGTGCTCATTGGGAAGTACTGTTCATCGTCTTCCCCGATGAGCCGCGGCCATTTCCGGCGAATCCCGACATCAAAACATCAGGATTTTAGTTCCAAAAGACTCCTAGGGACCTAATAAACCTAAATATATAAGAATCATAACCTAAAAACAACATGCTATTCATGATCTCAAATCATCAAGCTCGGCTAGGTTTTGGGAAAAATACCTTTGTTGTGGCTTCTCGATGAAATCCGAAGCTTCCAGTGGTCTTGGTTAGTTTCCTAAGATGTCTAAGAGTCAGTATACATCCTTAAAATTGAAAGAATACTCGCGGAGTAAGATTGACTCACCTTATGCTTGTTCTTGAGCGTTTTTTCCCAGATTTTGTTCGAATTTTCGAACTTGATGAATATGGGCGTTTAAAAATCTGTTCCTAGGTTAGTTCTACTCCTAATGATATGTAGATGGGTTCTGGAAGGTTGGAGAAGGTTTGGAATTTGTTTACTAAGCCATCCGAGTTCGTTTGCATATATATATTTATAATGTAGTGCGAATTTTCCGGCCGCATTTCTTCCTCAAATCCGATACAAATTGCTCTGGCTTGTTGCTCATTTCACTCCTTGTTTGATTATCATAAATATAAGGGATGATTTGGTCGATTTGCATTGGTTGCATTTAGATTTATATTGACTTTAACCTTGCTTTGTTGAAGGATTTTCAGCTCACCAATTTTAAGAAAATCCCAGCCCTTCACTCCAAGTGGATCGTCTCCAGCAAGCTGAGATTACATATATATATATATATATTATATAATAGTTAGATTTTGTTTAGTTAAGTTTTCGGGTAGTTTAATACACTATTAGGGTATATTTTAGCTTATATATGTAAATGTATATGTACAAAGGTCTTGAATGGATCTTACAAGATATTTAGTTTAACAAAAAGTACAAATTTAAGCTTTAATAATACGTATCTAATTGTTTAAGAAAAATTTATCCTACGTGATTTAGATTTTATAAGCTTTTCGGGTCAATTTTTGTTTTAGGCTCCAAGGGCTTTAGAAAACCCTAATTCGAATATTAGTATGATTCAATTCTATATTTGAGGTCTAGATCTCAAGTTATACATCAATTTATGTTTTTATTGGGTATTTATAATCCTAACCGTTTATCTTAAGATCACAATTTTCTATCTAAAACCCTATTGAGTCATTTATATAATATTACTACTAATATATAGGCTATACTGGTTATATATATTAAATTTGGATACTCACTATGAAATCTTATCAATGTAGTTTATTACTGACCAAAACTCTCAAATTTTAGGGTTCCAATCCAAATATAGGTTCATTACTATACCTTGTTTTAATTTCCGGTCTCTATTGAATACTAAGGTAATCACTTAATACCCATATTTAGGTTTCCTTATAGAATCTGTCTGTTTAACAAAGATTCGGGTTTAGGATTTGAAGTTTCCTTTGATCACAACCTGAATTATTAACTCGAAATACGAAATCTTGTTTTTGAAATCAATTGGGGTCAAAGGAGTCCTTTTATAAAGTCTATGAGTCCTAAACCGATCAAATTTAAAGTATCTATCTAACTAGAGTTCTTAATTAACTCTTAAGGTTACTAGTCGACTTCATAATTCTAATCTAGGGTCATATCGTATGATGGAAGTTTTCGGGGTTTACAATATCACGTAGTTAATTTCATTTCATGAGTTGCTAATCTCGATGGGACAAGAGCTTAATAGCCGGGTGTGCAGTAGCCAAAAATCTGCAAGATGGGCGATAGGTGCTTGAAAGAACTATTTTGTGATGGCTAGTAGGAGCCTGAAATAAACTACATGAGTTGGATTTTGAGTTGGGTTTTAAAGAGCCTGGAACACCTAACCTTGAATGGAGGGGTAAATCCATTCAAACATATGATTTTCGGTAGATCATATGTATTGCTTGATCACTTGCTTAATGCATTCATATGCTTATTTAATAACTTATTTGAAATTATTTATACAAGTACGTTGATTTAGGAATATTCTCACTAAGCTAGTTATGCTTATACTCCGATAGACCTTTGTTGTAACAGGACAATATCTTTTATGCCCGATGAATTCATATACTTAAGTGGGATGATGTCTTAGTAAAGCTTATGGAAATCTTTTGAAGATCATAGGTTAATTATCCTTTAATATCTTTTGGTGTTAGTATTATTTGGTTGTGGGAAAGATTAAGTTGTTATTATGATTGTTTGGAGAATTATAAGGGAAAAACCCCTAAGATGATGTAAAGATTATATTCTATTAATGATAAATTTGATGATTATTTAGATTCTGGTATGCCGTATTTACTATCTCAAACTATACATCCCACCGGTGTCTCCTATTGTTGTGATAGACGCCTTACATATGGTGTTGAAAACTTTCGTGTGACTTTGGGAAGTCATTCTTAAGTTTTAATACCGTATGTGGTGGACTGCCACATTTAGGGTACCCTTCGGGGCGTGACACTTAGTACCAAGATGTGCTACAAAGTAACCATCAATTTCAAGCTTGATTAACAGAATCGAATATGTTATTAATAACCCCTGCTAGTATACATTACAGATGGGCAACTTAACTTTTCTAATGCTTTTGTTGATCTTCCTAGAGTAAATTCACAAGTGTGAGCTACAAATGGTTGAAATCTCACTTCTGCGTCTGTTTCTCCATAGATGTTGCAAATAGGCAATCTACTTGCACACTTGTTAGGCCTTGAACAATTGTGCAAGCATCACTGCTAATGTTTGTCCTAAACATTATGTTTCAAGAGAAAAGAAACTGTTTTGAGAGATGACTAACAATAAATAGAGGAGTACATTGATAGAAAGATATAAAAAATATAATATGTGGAAAGAGTAGCCTTGCCACCAAGCTTTTTCAACAACCAAGATCCCTTTCACCAAGGCAATTAAGGATGAAGTACTTCATCTAAACTATTATTGATTGTGCCCTAGGCCAATTACTGGATATTGTCATTTTATATACATATATAGATTATTGAAACAAAGGTATTTCTATTATATTATTTGCATGTTTACTTTATAATGAAAATCCATGAATAATTTAGTTATTCTAAATGTCCCTAGATGCTCATTATTGTGGGAATGGTAATGAATTAAATCTAGTATGAGTTTTTGATTGATAGTCTTGAGATGTCTATTTATATGGGGATACAAATCAAACTCGTAAGCACATGCATAGAGGATTATGAAATACCTTAAACCACTACCTAAGTTAGAATATGAGATTAGATAAATTAAATAAGTCAGATGAATTATATGATATAATTAGACAAGTTGACATAATTAGATTAATAATTGATTAAGTTGAAATTTGAGAATTTGAATTTCTAAACCCCTAAACATATTGTTTAAATGTTTAGCCGATTTCTAAATCACCAAATTCTAATTTAAATTCCAATCTCTAAATATAGATTTTTGATTTTATTTACTTGCCTAAAAATATATTCAATTTTATTCTTTTACCCTTCTTTTGCCCTTATCTTAAAATATCTTTAACCTTATCCATTGAATTCTCTTTTCCTTTCCTATGTCTCTCTCCTACTTTATCTTTTCACTTTGTTCTTATCGTTTCCTTCTCTCTCTTCTCTATTTTATTCTTTTAATCAAATTAACTCTCGAATCTCAATTTCAAAAGGACTAAAAGAGAAATCACAATTAGGAAAGAAGATAGGCAGTGTAAATCAAGTTAGAAGTAGATTCAACAACAAGAAAAAGAAGATCAGAATTTCGTGTGTTTGCCAAAAGATCAGTAAAGTTGTTTTACTTTGTCTGATACATTGTTTCTATATATATATATATATATATATATATTATTTGATTTATTGTTTTTGCACATATGTAAGATGAATTGGCATTAGATATGAGTTGGGTTAGTGATAAAATCAGTAAATAAGGATATACGATCATGAATCTGAAAACCTAATTTGTTTATGCATAAGTGACGTAATCTTAGGGTTTCTACTGTAGCATGAGTGAGAAATTTAAAAGAATTAAAAATCTAAAATCAAATTCAATATCATGAAATAATAAATACTTTGATAGTATAATAATTAATATTCTTTCGGAAATATAATGTGTTGTTTTTCCATAAATAAGGTTGAGGTTTTCATTAATTACTATCTCTTAAAGGGTTTAAAGCATACTAGTTTTCTATGCATTATGGACAGTAAAGCTTCCTTTTCTATAATAAAATCTTTTCCCAACAGTGCTAGAAAATTTAATACAAGTTGGAAACAATAAGTTTCAAAACATGCACATATTGTCTTTTTCTATTTAATAGAGATCCATTCATTAAATACTGGAATAACAACTACCGATAAATAAAAAAAAATTATTTTTTTTATGACAAAAGAAAGTTAAATAGTGATTTGAAAATTCGCACCAAATGGGCTTTGTTGTTTTTAGAAAACAATCATGATATTTTCAAAATATGTACTTTTCTAAAAATACTCTCTTATCCACACAAAATTTGTTCTTTCAAACCCCTGCATTTTAGCTTGAAAAAACCAAGATCATGTTTTTGAGCTTTACAATTTGAAACGAAGTGATCTTCAAGAGCACGATAGGTAACTCTGTTTTACTATTTTCAAGAAGTAACAAAAAGTATTTTCGCTTGCTCTGTTTTCAATAATTTCAAAAATATTTTTATTAAATTTATCAATGCATGTGCAAATTTATTGTACATGTGGAAAAATTCATTTTTAGCAGATATCATGTTTTAAAAAAGTACAAAATGAACTTGGTTTGCAAAGAAATGTTGAGAACCGATAAAAACCTACTTTTTAAGGTTGTTTAAGCTTAAAAAATGACAAAGTCTGTCATATATGTTTAAACACAAGGTATCTAGGCCTTGTTTTTCTAAAAGAATCAAAACTTATTTTTGAGTTTGTTGAGGCCTAGAATTTCAATAAGTCTTATATGTGTAGAAACAAATGTTTTCTGAGTTTTATCCAAATTAAAGAATAATGAACGTGTAGTATAATAGTAAATCTACCCTACGAGCCTTATGTTGGATCTAATTAGAGATTAGAGGATAGAGTTCTTCTTAGATTAGTGTGTTGTTGATGATGTTGTGTTTTAGATTGTTCCTATGCATGTTTTGATGCTTAGATTTGTTCTGAGGAGTTAAGAGATGTTTAGGGTTGTTCTAAATGCTTTATGTCGTCACGACCTAGTTTGCCCATGAGTGGATCGAAGGTAGATTTATTATAGGTGTCGAGGGTAAGTTTTTTATAAGAAGTATTGGTCGTGGTCTAAAGTCGAGCCATCACATACCCGTGATAGACACTAAAAAGTTATCGCACCTAAAATTTGTTAAAGTATTAGAGCACAGTGCTTTCGTGGCCTACCATTGAGCCTCGATGCACCCACGACAGTCAATGAAGGTTATCGAGGCCAATTTAAATATAGTATTTTGAGTACAGTTTGGGTCGAGGCCTAGGGTTGAGCCTTCAATAGTGAATGTGAACATTTTTAACAGCACTCGACTCCAATTCGTTGAGCCGTAACATGTTTTCTTGTACATTATATACCCTACGACCTTTCTAAGTGACCCTCTACCCTTAGTTTGTTATAGTTCGAGGCTAGTTTGAATAGTGACGTGACCCTTGACCCAACCTAAGTAATAGACGATGATGAAGAATCCAAGTTAATTATGTTTATAAATTGGTTTATTTAATATGTAGTTTGGACCATAAATATGGGAATATATTGTTTCAAATGTATGCTTACTCGGGAAATGATTCTTTTTGAGTATGAATGACATGATGATGTTTTGTAATAGATGTGTAAGGACCTGGACTCATCCCTATATTTAAAATAGGTGAATCTAGATCCCCAACCACATATCACCTGCAGTATTATATATAAAGTTGATTACCAGGATCAGTTTGGATATTTGTTTACCTAAATCTCTTATAAGAACAGATTTTTAATACTATTAACTAATAGAATTCTTTTAAAACATAACTTAAACTTTATATATTTACTTAAAACACTCACATATCATTACCTCTAAGACATAGAACAATATTCACATATATATACACACATATTAAGATATTACAAACATAGGCTATTAACAACCCAATTACAAAAGCTATAAAAGATAAACAAAGCTATAATATCTATTACATAGGTATTCTAAAACTACACTATTACAAAGATCCATCAAGGTCATGGTCATCTCTAATTCTCCAAATCATCTAACAAAATCCTCGAAATCCGTTCTGTTTCCACTAGTGTAGAATTCATCACTCTTGTCAATACCTGAATAAAATGAAATAATGAGCCAAAAGCCCAGTACATAAGTAATGAAAACAAAAGCGTAATGACACACATTTTAAGCTAAAATGCAATGCAACAGCCATTAGATTATTGGATAATCTTTGATTAGTCAAACGCACTGAAGTATTCAAACTCCGGATAACAAGGATATCTAGGGTCTTGAGTAACAATCTCGACGCTCAGGGGGTTGATATTTATTCGGAGACTTATATCTCCTAGATGATATATCCATAAATGAAAAAGTAGCTTCCTCTAGGGTTCTTAGCCGTTTCACAATTTTACTTAACTTATTCCATAATATCACCTAATTCAAATATTTCCATAAACATTGAATTAAATCATATTTCTTCTCCTTAAGAATAAGAAAATATTATACGATACCAATAACCCTACCAACTATCCGTCGTACCACTTATGAAAGTCTTATCATAAAGATAGGGGTGGCTTAAGTGCTTAAACTATTGTGCCCCTAATCTGAGTAAGGTGCTGCTTCCTGAACCAGTTTCAATGGCATAATAGACAATCAATACAAACAAGATTTAAGTTTTAAATTAAAGTAATTTAGTTATGCCTAACCTAGGCAAAGAAAACAAGCATATTACGGCGTACCTGAATTAGATCGAGGATCAAAAGTGGTATTCAACTGAGGATCTATTACTGTTACAAGAAATTTCAACTTATATCAACTCCTTAACTTTATTTCATGTATATATGTGTGTATCTATATATACATATATATACATAGCTCTAGGTTCATGGATCATGAAATTCAAATAAATATTCATACAAGGTCATAGCATAATATTTATACATCAAACAATATTATACAAACTTATAAATCATCAAAAAACCAAATATCAGGCATGGGAAAATGTTTGAAGAAGTTTTGAAAATGGAAAAACTGCAGGGCATATGCCGACCTTCAACGCTGGTGGCGTTAAGGCGACGTAGTCTGCACTAAATTTTCTATGCCTGCTAATGCTGGCCGCATTAACCTAAATGCCAGTGTGTTGTGGTCTACTTCGCGGCATTAAGCCAGTGTAGTTTGCAACTCAAGTTTATTTGAAAATCCAAGAGATCTACGGGACTGATCTACGCTCGTGATTCCTTCAACACTGGCAGTGTTGCTGTGTACGCCGGCAGTGTTAACCTCTACGCCAGCGGCGTTAAGGCGGTATATACACTATAGCATAAATCTTCCCTGTTTCAAAAACACAAATTTTACACTTCCAAACTTCCTTCAAACAAACCACATCAAACTTCAACCTATATGTGTTCTAACATCTTTAACATACATATTCTTCACTTCAAACTCATCAAATGTCCATATCTATCATTTCAAACACAAATCCACATTTCAACACTTCATTTAGCCAATTCAACTTCTCTAAACTATCCCAACACTTCTTATTTCAAACTTCAAACATCTCTACACTTCAAATCACTTACTTAGCACATACTACCAGCTCAATAACCAACCAAATACAACTCAACACACCTCTAACACACTTAAATCATTAGGCTAATTCATGGCATGAATCCCTACTTCACAAGAAAACTTAAACAACTTAATAAACATATGACCAACCAAATATAACCTTAAGAAGCTTTATGTCTATTTGAAAATCAATTGAACTAACTTATATCACTTGGGCTTGGGATCTTGACCTAGTTAAGGGTTTGGAGTGCAAAGTTTTGAAGGAACAAGAAAGACAACATGTAAGAAAACTAGGAAAAATATATGGCCTTTTGGGTCTTTTTTGGAGAGTGTATTTTTGGTAGAAAATGAGGCTTATACTTATCCTAATATTGAATTTAGGGGCTAACTATGTTGAGGGCTTTATTTGCATAGGTTTATGGGCTAAAAATCAATATGTTTAAGCTTGTTTTGTTTCTAAATTTTTGCTATGTTTAGTTATTTACTAAGCATTGTTAACAAATTTTTAATCACTTCAAAGCATATATATCAATATAAGTACAATATTAACATAATAATACACATATTAACATCCAAAAAACAATCACGAACACATATACTACTCACTAACATAACTTATGTGTTTAGACTTCAAATGTTATTTTAACATGCAAAAATATGCACTAATACAATGTGAAAAAAAAATATAATTGGGAATCATGACTATTTAGAGAGAGCTGGGGTCAAGTCTGCAAGAGAGAATATAAATAATAAAAGGACACATAACTCTTTCAAATGAAATTATTTTTCCTTCCCTTGTGAATTTTTACTTGTCTTCTGTTATGTCGAATCTAACAAATATTATTCTACTCTCAAAATTTATATAACTTGTATATAGCAGTGAGCAAGGTCGATCCACAGAGATGACAAAATCTATTTCTATTTAGAAATCATATGAAGAAGAAAGGAAGAGGAACGGGGGGGGGGGGGGGGGGGGGGGGGGTGGGAGGGGGTGTGGGAAGGGAATTAATTATATCCAAAGCAAACAACACATTTAAGAGATAGTTCAATATCAAGATTCCTAACCAAAGGTATTATCATAATTCAATTCATAAAATTGATCATTGATGTAAAAATCTCTGTTCTTCACCTTGGATAAATTGATTATGGCTATTAATAAGCTCTAACAACCTATCTCTTCTTACTTTTTTGATAACCAAAACAAGCTCTTTGATTATTTCCCTTTTTAACTAAACAACCCTAAACAAGCTCTTAGGGTTTAATTTATCAAAAGTATGAAAGACAAGAGAGACAATCAATTTTGACCAACAAATCAAACGCTTGACCTATTTTGATCAAATTATATATCCTCATAACATAAATTGATACCTATCTCATAATCATTCATGTTGTTGAGTCACAAATATTAGAACAATCAAACAATGATGGATTTGATATTCTAATTGATAGATTATCACATTGCTAATTGAACAAACGGGTCCTAATTTGCATCAATCAAATAAGATAACAAGAATAAAAAGATAAGAGGATACATAAATACCCAAAACAAGAATAGAAACAAAAAAAATTCAATTCGATCTCACAATTTTTGAAGAACCGAGTCTTGTAACATCCTTTGGCTAGAAAATAATAGTTTAGCCACTCATTCTCATATAAAATTCTCTCTTTTCTAGGGTTTTCAAAATGTCTAATGATGATACAAATCAGATCTGGTCGCAACATCTGATAAAACAAAGCTTGGAATTTCAACAACCACAATGTATATTGGTGGTTACTAAATGTGCGTTATCGGCATGCCTTATCGGTGTTCAATATAAATTCAAATTCATGAAGAAACACTGCTGAATTTCTTTGTTTAAACTACTAGCTTTGCGTCTACGTTGATGTCTACACCGGTGGTGTAAAATCAAGATTTGTCGGTGTTCGTTGATTTTAAACAATTGTCTATACATTCTACACTAGCAATGTAGGGAGCGGTGTAGGAGACAACTTTAAAGTTTTAGCTACTGTACATGGTCTAGACCGGCGGTGTTAATGCAGGCATTAATGTTTTAGCTTTTGTACATGGTCTGTGCTGACTATCGCCGGCAGTGTAGAATCTTGGTTTACCGGTGTACAGGTCTGATAAATGAAGGCTGATGAATTTTGATCCAAATGACAGTGTAGCTTGATGATTTGTTGGTGTTGGATGTTGATTACATGTAAGCTGGTTATGTTGATTTGATTTTGGCCAACTTTGAATTGTCCTTGTTTCTAACTTACACATAACTTCTCTAATTGCTTGTATTTGATTTCAGGGCCTGAAATATGACATTTAGCACACTTAAGTACCAATTCCTAATGATTTCTATAAAAATCAATAACAGATTAGCATGGTTTGTTCAATGAAAGATGAGTATAATTTGTCTTTATCAAAATCCCCCAAAATTGAACTTTTGCTTGTCCTTAAGTAAAGTAAAAACAAAAATGAAATCTGTCATAGAGAATCAACTCTTTTCCTAGATTTTTCCTTTTTATTATAAGTCTTATTTCACTTGGTAGCTCATCTTTTCTTTTTTTTGATTCCATAACAAACACTTTTCTTTCTTCTTTTTTTCTTTTTTTTTTCTAAAGTTCATATATTAAACTTTTGTCTTTTATCCCTTCTCGTTATAGTGAGTTCATTGAGTCAGCGCATCCCAGGCTCATCACCCAAGTGATCAGGTTTTAAAGGGACCACTAAGGACTCTTCTTCAATCTAACATTCAAGTTTGGATACTCATGACTCAATTATTTGAATCAGTGGAGTAAAGACTATGCTTGTTTCTTTCTTTTCTTTTTAAATGCCATATCAAGATTAAAGATTTTTTTAATAAAGGATCACTAAGTAAAAAGTTTCATCTACCTCTTTCACTAAGCATTGAAAAGCTCTTTAAAAAGAACTCAAAAGAGTACATACATGCTAAATTTTTCCTGGAAATAGACCTGTTTATTTTTCACATAAGGACTCAACTTACTCTCAAACTTCCAATTCTAAAGCTAAACACAAAGTAAGTTTGTTCCTTAAAGATTTTACTACTCAATTTTATCCAAGTATTCTAATCACAATAGTAGGTGAGTAAGATACTTAAGCAAGTCAATTTCATTTTTGTGCATATGATATTAACAATAATTAGCAGAATCTCTAGACTTTATGAAAATTTTGAAAAATTTGGCCTAAAATTTGCTATATAATACTTAAGAACAAACAATCCAAAGTGTGGGTACAACAATTCAACTCAGATATCTTAGATATGCAAATAATTTCAACAATTCAGACATTAGTTGACAACAATACTTAATTCTCTATTCTCTACATCATCTTACCCCTTCCCCCACACTTAAATTGAACAATACTCTTACTGTTCCTAATTCAGTTCAATAAAGGAAAGATATAAAGACAAAAAAGAAAGGAATAATGGTACTTCCCTGATTTAACATTTGAAGTGGATGAAGTTTCAACCCTAAGAGAGAGTGTCTTCTTATTATCCAACCTATCTGCAAAACAAAGAAAACAAAACATTTTTTTTTTAAAATATGGGTTGCCTCGCATGGAGCGCTTCTTTATAGTTCTTAGCTTGACTTTTGCATCTCATTCTCATGGGGGGTTAAAGAGTCGGGATTCCCTATTTCCAGCTCTAGGGCTTCCCTTGAATGCCAATTTCTCCTGGTAAACTCTAGCTTTTTCACCATTAAGTACTCTCAATAATTGATCAAATGAAACATTGCTAGAGACACCAATTTTTTCATCCTCCTTACACTTTCTAGCACATTGCATAATCTCTTCATCTTCGTTTTTTAGCACTGTCCTTTGTCCTTTTTCATCAATAAGGGCTCCAGCTGTAGTCAAATCTAGCTGTTCAAGGATAAGAGGCAATTGTTCATTAGCTTTCATGTCCTTCACCTCAACATCTATAGTAAAATCATGAGAGATATTAGTAGGACATTTCATCGTATCATCAATATGAAATCTAATTGTTTTACCATCAAATTCCATGGTAAGTGTATCATCATGCATATCAATTTTGGTCTTAGATGTTTTAAGAAATGGTCTCCCTAATAAAATCAATGACGAGTCAAGAGAATCATCATTGTCCATATCAATTACATAAAAATCTGCAGGGAAAACCAAACTATTCAATTGCACTAAAACATCTTCTAATACTCCTTCGTGATAAACATTAGCCTTATCAACAAGTTGAAGAATTATTCCTGTTTCTTTCAATGGACCAACATTCAGACATTGATACATAGATAGAGGTATAACATTGATCAAGGCACCTAAATCACACATGGCCTTTTTAATCCCAACATTTCCTATCTTACAAAGAATGATAAACATACCTAGATCCTTGCATTTAGGAGGGAGCTTCCTTTGGATGATAGCTGAAATATTCTTACCCATACATATCATCACATTTCCTTTCAGCTTTTTCTTGTTAATGCACAAATCCTTAAGAAACTTAGCATAGCAACGTATTGTTTAATGGCATCAAGTAATGGAATATTTACCTCAACCTTGCGAAATGTCTCAAGAATCTCCTTTTCTTCCTCTTCTTTCTTGGACTTTGTTAATTTGGATGGAAAAGGAGGTGTTGTCACTAGTGTCTTAGTGGTTCAGCTGAAGGTCCTTCGACTTGATTGTCTGAATGGTGTAAGGTCACTACCTCTTTTTCAATCTCTTACTCCAAGTTGGTTCGGTATGATTTCTTGCTGGGTTCTTGCAATTCCTTTCCAAATCTCAAAGTAATTGCATTAACATTTTACCTTGGATTAGTACTAGTCTGAGGAGACAATTTACCTTAATATTCTAACCTACTCATGGAAGGTACTAGATGACTCACCTGAGTCTCCAAATTTTGAATGCTCTGCTTTGCCTCATCCTAAAATTGCTTTGTGTTAATAGCAAGTGATTTAACAATTTCTTCAAGAGACACACCTGAACTTGAAGAAGCTTGTGGTGCAGGAGTTAGAGGCCTCGATTGATACCATTGTAAGTTATGTAGTCTACGTCTATAGCTAAAGCTAGGATGATCCCTCCATCTAGGGTTGTAAGTATTTATATAGGGATCATATTTCCTCTATGGTAGTCCTGGAAATCCTCCTACTACATTGGCATTCCCATGGGAGTCCTCTTGAAGTGTAGGGCACATGTTAGTGACATGGCTAGAGGCAGCACAAATCCCACAAGCTTTCATCTGTTGTGGATTCCCTAAAACCATTTTGCTAGACAAGAGAAGTTAGATTAGAAATTTGATTTTCAAGATGAGAAACACTTATCTCATTCACTTTCCTTGAAGAGGAATCATGCCTAAATCCAAACTGTTGTGAGTTGGCAGCCATGATGAAGATCAATTCCCTAGGCTGACTAGGGGTTTTGTTCACTTTAGCTCCTCCACTAGCTGCATCCATCATCTTCCTCTCCATAGGAAGCAATCCTTCATAGAAGTACTGAATTAGGAGTTATTTAGATATTGCATGTTTGGGCAACTCACACACAATATTTTGCCTTGGATTAGTAACAGTCTGAGAAGGTAATTTACCTTAAGATTCTAACCTACTCATGGAAGAGACTAGATGGCTTACCTGAGTCTCCAAATTTTGAATGCTCTACTTTGTCTCATCCTAAAATTGCTTTTTGTTAATAACAAGTGAATTAACAATTTCTTCAAGAGACATACCTGAACTTGAAGAAGCTTGTGGTGTAGGAGTTGGAGGCCTCGATTGATACTGCTGTAAGTTTTGTAGTCTACGTCTATAGTTAAAGCTAGGATGATCCCTCCATCTAGGGTTATAAGTATTTAAATAGGGATCATATTTCCTCTATGGTAGTCCTGGAAATCTTCCTACTACACTGGCATGCCCATGGGAGTCCTCTTAAAGTGTAGGGCACATGTCAGTGACATGGCTAGAGGCAGCACAAATCCCACAAGCTTTCATTTGTTGTGGATTTCCTAAAACCATTTGCTGGACAAGAGAAGTTAGAATGGAAATTTGATTTTCAAGATGAGAAACACTTATCTCATTCACTTTCCTTGAAGAGGAATCATGCCTAAATCCAAACTGTTGTGAGTTGGCAGCCATGATGGAGATCAATTCCCTAGCCCGACTAGGGGTTTTGTTCAATAGAGCTCCTCTACTAGTTGCATACATCATCTTCCTCTCTAGGAAGCAATCCTTCATAGAGTACTGAATGAGGAGTTATTTAGATATTCCCTGTTGTGGGCAACCCACACACAATTGCTTGAATCTCTCCCAATACTCATGAAGGTTTTATGTATCTCTTTATTTAATCCCACAAATTTCCTTTCTTATATTAGCAGCTCTTGAAGTAGGGAAAAATTTGTCTAGGAATATTTTGATCATGTCTGTCCATGTAGTGATAGAACCCGGAGGCAGATAAAACAACCAATCTTTTCCTTTATCCCTTAAGGAGAATGGGAAGGCACACAACTTGATTTGTTCCTTAGATACCCCTTGTGGCCTCATGCTAGAGCACACCACATGAAATTCCTTCAAGTGTTTATGAGGATCCTCATTCTCTAGACCAAGAAAACTAGGCAAAGATGAATCAGACCAGATTTCAACTAAAAAGCAACATTTAACTCTAGATATTGAATACACAATGATTGCTAAGTCAGATCGGGTGTAGCTAATTCTCTTAAGGTTCTATCCTCATTTGCCATTTCTTCTTTCTCATATTCTTCTTTTTCATACTCACAGGATGATTCAACTAAATCTAGGGCTAGGTTGTAAACCCCAGAAATTTTTCACATTAGTATACGACCCTGCAATAGATTGAATGAACTAGATAATAGATTTAGATTTTAATCAAAGTCTAGGAATAGATCAATACCTAGAATTTGGTTAGATAAAGGATTCAGAAATCGAATAAAGAATTTTTTTAACCCTAACTGATAACAAAAACGAGATTTCGTATCTTGAACAAATAATTCAAGATATGATTAAAAGACAATCTAAATTTCAAACCCGAAACCCTAATGTACAAATAGATTCAAATAGAAAAATATAAATATAGAGATTAAATGATTGCTTTTGAACTCGATAATAATTTGAGATCAGAACAACAAATAGTAATGAGCCTGTACTTAGATTTAAATTCTAAATTCAAGATCCCTAGATAGTGTTAATAGTTACTAATAGATTTCATGTTAGGTATCAAAACTAAAGATATATTAATATATATATATATTAGTCTCTATATCAAATGTGATATTAAGTAAATAGTTATCTACGCTTATAGACAGAAAACGATAACCTAAAGATAAACCGTTAGGATTATAAATATACAACGAAAATATAAACTGATAAATAACTCAAGATCTGAACTCAAAATAAATAATCGAATCACACTATTGTCCTAATTCTAGTTGTCTTAAGCTATTGAAGCTAAAATAAAAAATTGACCTAATGAGCTTAAGAAATCTTAATCGCGGGAGATAAAATTTTATAATTAATACTACATATATATAAAACCTAAAATTGTATTATTTGATAATTTAAGTGTTTTGTATAATCCTATAAACATATTTTATACAAAAATTCCAAATATTAGCTAATTTGTTACCGTATAACTCGTTAAATTATCTTAAAACTCAATTAAATAATTAGTAAATATATATATATGTTTTTCGACTGCAAATTCGATGGAAATCGGCTGGAAAGCAATGGGAAGGAAGAGAGAGCTGGATTGATAAATAAAATTCACCCAAATTGTCAACAAAGCAACCTAAAGACTAACCAAACAATGACAACTCAATATAGCATTAAAATAACATGAAAACAACAGCCAAATGGGAGCAAATTCGGAGGACAATCAGAGGGGAAATGCAGCCGTAACTTCTTATTCTCCTTCTTCTATATATATATATCTTTAAGGAGAAACAAACAACCCTCATTAATTTCTAAACTTTCCAAAACGAATCCAGTCTCAATTAGCAACCAAAACCACCTGGAAACAAAAATCGAACCGAGCAAAACACTCAAGTTCGGATCAAAATAAAAACAATACGAAAACCCTTGGATTCGAGTTCAAAGGTAAGTTGATGAAGTTCGAATGATTTCCTTTCAATTCTAAGCATTAGGACTGACTTCTGTTAATCATAGGAACGTAATAAACACAAATACAAGCTTCGAGTTTCATTGGACAAGCTCTACCGAGGTAAAAATCCGAAACCCTAGTTTATTTCCATAAGATCGAGATCTGAGTATATATGTGTGTAGAAGTTTTAAGAGTTGTTGTATGACTATATATAAGATATAGGAACATTTACAAACGGTTTTGTCACGACTCTAAATGGGGGCCTAACAGGATTTATCTAAAGCCATCATATCACGTGTGCACCCGTAACATGAGAGCCGTCTTGTATGTCAGAGTATACAAGACTCTATTTATTTATAAATATTTATCATACAATTTATAATATATTACAGTATTTCAACTATGGAATCCTATTTTCCAATTTCCACCAAGATCGCAGAGAATCGGTATCCCCCACCAAATAGTGAAATTGGGTTTCCAAACTACAACATACAAAATTCAAAATTCATTTAATTTACATTCTAAGTTTCCATATCCTATATCTCTATCTTCAATAAAGTTTGTTGGAGAAGCTCTCTTCACACATTCTTAGCCCAATCCCAGCTAGTAATAGTCCTGCACAAAAACTGTAGGGGGTGAGCGAACCACGGGCTCAGTGAGTTCATTCCTCACTACTACCGGTCACGCAAGTTATCAAACATTAATTATACACTCATGCAAATCTATCTACACAATATGAATGCATACGATGAATGCAAGAAAACACATCTATGGGGGTCCGGATCCATAGACGATGTAGATTTACCTGTCTACACTTCAGTTGTCTCCCATACTTACCCGCATGGGACACCTCGCCTTAACCGTACGAGGCTGCCTGGTGGTTTCGTCCATCCAGACTCACCCAATGCTTAACCGCCATTGGTAACAACAAATATTCCCCAACGTGTTCACGTGATTTACGTTGGTTCATATTTAAATATATAAATGCCAATTTAATGGTCATTCTTACAATCCATCACCAATCTATGGTGAATCGCACAAGTAGACCCCGACTCGGGTAACATCTACTGCCAAAAAGAACCATCACCTATAAAGGTGAATCCGGCGGATAGACCCAAATTCAGGTAACATCTATCGCCAAGTGACCAGTGGACCCAAATTCAGGCCACATCCACTGTCACAACAACAATCGGAAATGTCCCATGTTTATCTCATAAACTCTTTTAGTATAAATTCTTCCTTTCCAAAGGATATAAAAATAACCTGGAATATTCCAAGTCGGATTTCTTTAAAATACATTTCAAAATACTTTTGTTTCAAAATTGGGACATTTCCTACAAGGGATCAAGCACATGCGACGAGTATATCCAATTAGTTTAGTCGAATAATTATCTTTATCCATTTATGCAGGTGATCATGCGGATGATAACACTCATATCAATCAGTCATTCCATACAAGCAATACAATCAACATAACAGCAAACAGTAGCAATCACAAGCAAATAGTAGATCATCAGAATTCCCTCACCTGTGGTCCTCGCTAAGCTACTGGCAGTCCGGAATTGATCTTTTTCCTATGAAAGGAAATAACAGAGATTTATTATTGGATTATTTCTGTAAGAGAAGTCTTCCTATAATTTAAAGTTGTTGATCTCTATCGTCGGATATTAAATTAAGTCCGTTATATTAATTACTGTATCATTAAATAATTTAATTGAATCCTCATAGGTGTCTAATTATTCCGTATCGATATTTGATACAGTTTTTATTAAGGTTTTAATTTCTATAGGAAAGAATATTTATCTGTTATTTGTTTTTATTTTGTTTCTCTCGGTTTTGATTGCTATTTATATTTTCATTCAAAGGATTTGTCTTTTCTTAAGTTCTACCGCTTTTAGTAGAAGATTTTTATTTATTAATTCTTTGCCCGTCAACCTTATCTGTCTCTCAAATTGGTATTTTATTTATTTAAGGGTATATTCTAGTATTTATATCTTTCAAGAATTATAAAAAATTTAGATATATCAAATTTCTATTATATTTCAGTTTCGTTCTGACTGTAAAACAAACTAATTTTAATACTACAATATTATTAGTAATATTAGTTTTGAAACGTTAATATCAATATTAGTAATAATATAAGTATAATAGTAGTAACTATCTTCATACTATTAGTAAATAATAACAGTAGTGACAAAGATAATAATAGAATTATTGTTAATATAAATATAATGACTTTAATGTAAAAATAATGGTACTGATAATTCTAATGAAAATATCAATAATACAAAATACTATAGGCAGTGGTAATAATAATGACAATAATCATAATTATATTAATAGAAATAACAATAGCATTTACGTTGGTTGAAAACTGAATGAACTTCTAGTTGTGATTTCTTATTTGTTTTAAATCCGATTTCGTTGTATAAATAGTTGATTTGATAATACTCTTCAAGTACTTCTTTAGAAGTAGAATTATTTTCGAGAAAAGAGACTTGTACAATTTTTAGATTTATGAAACGCATGCATAGGTTTCAAATGAATTCTAACAATTGTAGTCAAAACTTGTTTTGATCATATCTAACTCATTTCTAATCCGTTTTTGACGAATAAATAGTCGTTTTCATAGTATTTTCCGAGTACAATCATTGGTGGTGTTATTTTTGGCTTAAAAAACACATCAATACAGTTTATTCACTCTTTCCAATGAGTTTCATGAGTTATTTAAAGTTTATTTAGTTTTGTGTTAGTTCAAGTATAGTTTTGATTTTCCTTTGTTGGATTTGAATTTCTATACTTAAAAATCTTCAAGTTGATGTATTTATACACTAAATAGTCTAAATTACACAAATTATGGTTAGATCTATTTTGGTAAGTTATAAAATAATTTCTAAAGATAAACAAAATGAACACTTGAATTAATATGATCCTTACCTTGGTTGGATGCTAAAATTTGCCCCTCTTTCTTGATGGGATTTAATGATCTAAAGAGAAAGGTTAGAAAGTGAGTAACTTAGGAAAAACTAATCTAGCTAAACTAATATATATATCTATTTAATTTTCTTACCTTGTTGAGTTTGAATTCTAGCTTGTTGTCATGTCAACTAAGTGTTATTGGGTTGATTTTTTTTTTTGATGTTGTTGGAGGAAGGAATTTAGTTTTCTTAAGTTGTTTGGCATGTGGATGGGCTATAGGAAGTAATCTAGAGGTTTATGTTTTATTTTGGATTGTGTTTAAGGTTGTCTAGGTGCAAATATCACAAGGAGAAAGGGTTGGTCGCAACTCCTTTAGTAGTTAGGATTTCAAGTTGTTTTTGTAGAGTTTTTGAGCTAATTTGGTGTCTAACTTAAGGCTATATATATGTACTAAGATTAGGCTAAGTTAGGAGACTTAAAGAGGATATTTTGAGCTTGAAAAACATAAGTTTCTGTTGATGTTTCTCGGCTGGAAATTTGATGCGAATTTGAGAACGATTTTGGTTGAATTTGTATGAAATTTGTAGCTAATTTCTAGGGGCATTAATTGGGCTTGTTTGTTAGTTAATAAAGTCCATTTATGTGTGTAAAATAGGGCTCATGTTGCACGAAAAATCGGGTAAAAATCGGATCAAAATCAAAGGTTGAAATTGGAGCTCTGCTGCAGTTTTCCTTGCTGTATTTCTCTTGCTGCAGCTGTTTTGTTTGGAATTTCAAGACCATTTGTGAGTTGCTTTTGTTGTTTTTTAAGCTGAAATTCTTGACATTAAATGTTCATTACATGTGGAGTTTTTGTATTGGATTAGATGTCATTTTCAGTTGGAATTTGGAAGCTTAATTTAATGAAATTTAGACGTGAATTCACATGCTGCGGTAACCAGGATTTTCTCCTCTGTTCGTGGATTCATCTTTGCACATATTCGCTTCTTTCCGTGACAAATTTTGCACCGCCTGAATCCAGCTGGAAGTTGTTGATTTGCTGGTCTTGAATTCCAACTTGCGTGAAGACTGTGTGTGGAAACTCTGCCTTTGTTCCAGCGTTGAAGATCTGTGGCAGATTTCAATTTGTTCCGGCCGAAACTCCCTTTACTGCTGCTGCTCTGTTTTCAATTTGAAGGCTTTGTTGCCCACATGTTGCCGTCCCCTGTTCCGTATCAAATACTGCAACGTCAAGGTTGGAAATTGTGGATAGATGATGCGTGGAGATGAGCTGCAGCATCAGATGCTGATCGTGGAGCTGCCAGCAACTTGAGCGTGGAGTTCCAGCTGGTTTGTTCGTGAAATGCGGATGCTGCAGCGTCAAAGAAGTCGGCTGTCCTGCGCGTGAAGATTGCTGCCGAGGTCCTCTGCTTCACGTGAAATACGCAATATGGACAGCGTGGAAGAACTTCTGTTCGAGGGTTTCATATGCTGTGTGCGTGGAAGGGCCTGTTGCCCGTGGTAAATGTTCTTCGGCCATGCTTCAGTAATCTCAAGATTTCAATCCGTGATTTGTCTTCATCATTCGGTTTTCTCTTATATATATATATATATATATTAGTTGATTAATAGAAATTAATTAAATTATTTTTACTAATATTAAAGTATAAACATATGTTTATATTCGTTACGTACAAGTTTTATCGAAATAGAATTCTTTAGGTTACTAAAAAACTTTTAAATCATTTGTATTTTCGAATTTTTAGTTAAAACTCCACACAATTAATTATTGACTTATGTGATTAAATTTTCAAGTTCGATGAATTAAGTTAGGAACCCGGTCCTAATAAATTTAAAATTTCCTAACAAGTATAACATCGGGTTTAAAATTTTCTTTTTAGATCTAGATTAATATTATTGATTAGTATTAGTATCTATTATGTATTGATAATCTTAGTAAATCCTCTTTGAATTATTATTCTATACTGCTTAGCTTTATTATTAAACTGTGTCTTGTAGGTTTTGAAATTTGTAGTTACTTCTAATTATATTGTGAATTATTAATTCAAGATACGAAATCTCATTTTTGGTATCTATTAAGGTCAAGGAAATTTGTATTTGGGTCTTTCAAGCTACGAATGAGTTTATTACAATTCATAGATCTATTTTAAGATTTTGTTGAATCATATATTTTGGTATTAGTCTCACATTTGCTAGTTATGAAAATTATTAAACGTTACGTTGACAATTCAGGATTTTAATTTCCAAAGTCTCTAAATCTTTTGAATAGAACATTAATAAAATTTAATTATTTATTTAAGATCTAGATTCTTAGATATCGATTCATTTTACCAAACATTATATTTTACTGTATAGGAGTTATTCCTACTAGTTTGTTAACAACATATTCTATCTAGGCTACTTAATAGTGTTAAAATAGTTTAAACACTATTACTTCATTATTTAACTAGCGTAGCATTTATTTTCCAAGTATAGAACTTAAGGAAAAAGGGTTCAAGAATTTATATTAACGATTTGTTTATCGTCGTTTTATAAATTATTTGAGATCACATTTGTTTTGTATTTCGAAAAATTTTATTAATAGAGATTTTAATCTTTCTAACTATAATCAAATTCATTCTTTGATATTTGTAAATCGAGAAAAATTTGGAGTGATTTTTACTGCTTGTTCCAAATATTTTATATAATCAAATATTACATTTTTAGTATTTGTTATAATTAAATTACGTAAAATTTGGGGGATTACAAGTTTAGTAATGTTTTTAACGTGGAAATTTAAAGAATATGAATCGGATCATTGAGGAAGATGATGAACAGTACTAACACTGTCTCAAAGCCGGCAGTGTAATCGCTCAATGCTGGCAGCTTACATGGATAGGCCGACAGTGTAGAGATGGCTTACATTGAACAGATGCTACGTAAAATTTATTTTCACGTAAAAATGAATGTAAGCTGGCTACCAGGAGATTTACACCGACGGCTTAGGGCTGGCGTACGTTGAAAGCTGACAGCTTTTAAAGCCGGTGCAACCACTATGAAATGTTTTTCAAAACCAAGTCTACACCGGCATCTGGGTTTGAAAGCCGGCGGCTTTGAGCCTGCGTACACCTATGAATCTTCTACGAAAGCTTGCTTTGAAATAAACAGAATTTATATATATACATATATCATAAGTCTACTGAGTATATTATATATATATATATATATGGTAATATAGAATTTATTAAATAAATAAGCAAATACAAATATCTAAAAATACTTTGATTAATATCTAATAATTCTTAAATCCCTAGAATTAAGGAAAAATATTAAGTGTTAATAAAAGTTATAAATAGTCAAATATTTGTTCTAAATAGATAAAATAGGTAAGAATGGAAATTGAAATAAGCTAAATTCTTGAGTAATGTGACTTCTAAAAATAACAAAATACTTATACGAGATAAATTAGAAGAAACATGACAACACTAAGTAATAATAAATAAATATAATTTTCCATATTGAGGTCAATATAGAATAACATAGAATTAGCATTAGTCACTGCAAAACTTGATAAATATCGAGTCTATGACACTAGTCACATATAGGAATTTAGTTATATAACCTATAATATATTGATGAATACTTTATTCATCTTAATAGGTGACTTTGAAACAATAGAAGATCTTCCAGCCGATTATTACGACTGAGTCAGTATGAGCAGGTGAGTAATTCAGTCATATTGTACTGTTTGTGCTTGTAAATAATTGAATATATAATGCAAAGATAAATAAACGAGTGTTTTGTTGAAAGTATGTTGTGATCTGAATGTGTGATTGTTAAAATATCCTTACAAAAGTGATAATGCAATAATTTGATGTTGTGAAGTAGTATACTGATGATTGTGTGTAATGCATGATCACTGTGAAATTGAATAAGAACTATTGACTTAACAAAATAATTTGATCATGCATTGCACGAATTGCATTATTGCATATATACTGGGATGACAACCTGCTACGTATTAATATTTTGGTTCTCTGTTAATGCTTGGTTGTTCTAATGTGTTAGTTCTTCCAAGGTTTTCTTTGTTCTGTCGGTTCTACCGGAACTAAGTGGCACCGAAGAACGCCGCCCATAGTATCGCTTTGAAATGATTAATACTTAGGGAGTTTCTAAGGTGGATGCAGGAGATGGTCAGTTTAATTGATTATATTCAAAGTGATAACCTTAAAACGAGAAATCGTTGATTCTCCTGTAAACTTAGTCTCTCCTAGGCAGGTGGGTCATGGAGTAATGGTTCTTCAACCCATAAAAAGAGGGCATAAATTTATTTCTTGTTTGGATTCTAGATGATCTAAGCTTGTATCTGTGCATATGGTTGAGTGCTTGCATTACATATGATTTGCTAATAACTTGTATGATGTATGTTATGTCTGGTTATTCATTAAGCTGTGGTTTCGCTCATACTCCAACAGTCTTTTCAGGTTTACCCTACGACCCTGGTTAGTCACTTCTAGGAGTATGGCTCCAGTAAGAGCTTAGGAGCTGCAAGTCTATGATTGTACTATGTATTAATGGTTAGGTTTTATTAGAATAGTTTAATTAGTGCTAATGTATCATTTGTGTACTTCAGGAAGACTACTTAGTTTGTCATAGTTCTGTAATGTTTATGTTAGCAGTTATTCACTAATGTATTTCTTACATGTATCTATCATTTCTTATCAAGCAACTAAAAAGATCCTGTTGTTTTGAAAATCTGTCATTCTTTGAAGGTAATCTAGTGATAATATTCAAGTGTGACTTGTTTATTACTACTAAGGTACCCTCGGGGTGTGACATAGGTTCTGTCATGCCCCAAAGGGTACCCTTGTCACGTTCGAGAGGGTACTCTAAACATGGAAGTTCACCGCATATAATATTAAAGGTAATGAATGACAACCTTAGTCATGCAGGGGCTTCGATATTACATGCAAGGCATGCTTCCAAGTTAGTAGGAGACTCACAAGAGTATTACATTTAAGTGGATAATAAAAGTAAGCATGAACTTATATAAATAAACATAAGATCTTCATAATAATATCCTTACATCATCTTAGGGGCATTCCCCCGCTTTAGAAGTCTTTCAACAAAATAATAGCTACTATAACACAAGCCTACTATAGAGATTTCCTAGAAGTCTATGTTCAAAACTTAAATATATATAGCTTCTCCCAAAAAATCCTAGTAGCTTAAACTCGTACCTGGCATACGGGGCTCCTTGGGGTCAACCAAAGGTAATCATACTGTAACAAAAAGCTATAAGGGTATAAGCAAAACTAGCTTAGTGAGATAATTCCATCCACAAGACATTTCCATAATTCAAACAAGTATTTAATCAATCATATTTCCAAGTCACACAACAATTATTCATTTTATCTTTTTCTTAATTGCTAGTGCTACTACTTACAAGCACAAAACAAGGAAATGTAACTTAGTAAAGGATTAACTCACTCCATGTTGGTAGATCCTAATCAAAGTAATCTTCCGGAAAACTGATCTCGGGTCCTTCTCCACCTAAACAAGTGAAATACCCAAAATGAGTTTTTCATGAAATTTCTATTCTTGAAGATTCTAAACTTTTCTTAAAATGGCGGTAAAATCGTATAAGAGGAAATTACAACTTAAAATGGCCATAACTTGCTCATTTTAACTCGGAATTTCGCATGTAATATACCGTTTTTTACCTATTCGAAAAGATCTATCTAATTCTAAACTTATTTTCATCAAACTAAGTGGTTTGGGTTCCGAAAAAGTGACGGACAGATCCACCAGGAATTTTGATAAACTTGTTTTCCTTTTTTTATCCAAAGCTCATTTTGAAGAGATAGGTAATATAATAGCTTGTGAAACCTTTGGAATGTATAAACATGTGTTAAGTGACTCATATTAGATGCATGAAGTTAATGAAGTTGTCTCAACTCTGAAGAGTGAAGTCTTTTAAAGATTTTGGAAACATGAAAACTTTTGAAATACTTATTTTGCTTTGAAAATATCTTAAGTTATTTCAAATGAGTATTTCTTTTCCTTAAATTTAATTTTTGTAATTACTTTAAGTTCCTAAGGAATGATTTTATTTTCTAAGCTTAGATTCCAACAACTTTTAAAAGTAATAACAATTTTATAAAATAATTTCTTTGTTTCTTGAGATTATTCCAAAAAGAATTCCTAGCATTTGATGAAAAGTGAAATTGTGTAAAATCTTTTGTTTATTTAAGAAAAAGTTCTTTCTATGTCATGTAAGTTTATAAAATCTCTTATGAACTCCTCTAAGTTTGTTAATATGACTCCTTTGTCTTTAGAAAAAAATCTAACTTCCTACTTTTATTTCTAGAAAAGAATCTTTATTTTAAGAAAATATTTCCTCATTTGTTTTGTTGAGACAAAAATCATTATGTTCATGCATGAATATGAATCACAAAGTTATGTAAACATAAAGAAACATAATAACTTGAAAGAATAAGTGAATAAGAAATAAATCAAGTATTGGAACCTTAGCTTCATCAAGGTATCTTGGGACTAAGAAAAGACTAGTCCCAAAAGAAAAAGAAAATGTTTTGACTTGATGAGGACAAGTCTAAGACTAGAAAGACTAGTCTTAAAAACAATATGAAAGTAAATAAATTGCAAGGAAGTAAATAAATTGCAAAACAATGAGCTTATATGCTCTAAATAATACATATAGTTATATAGATATATTAGATAGTTATAAATATAAAAGCAACATAAGGAAATTAGATTATGAACAAAAACAAAGTATGAACCTATTGTTGCTTTCCTTAACCTTCATAGTTTAGAAAACACACACTAACCTCATACTAAGTAAATGAACATATAGAAGTCTTGAAGAAAATTTACCTAAAAGAACTAAACTTGAGAGAGCTTCTTGAGAGGAAATTCTTGGAGAATTTTTGGTAGAGTAACTTTAATAGAAGAGACGTGTTAAGGAAGTAGAAGTATGAGGGGGTATTTATAGGAAAATGTGGGAGATAATTTGTGTTAATTAAATAAATTAAAAATAAAACAAATGGGAAGAAGAAGAGGGGTGGCTAGCGCTATTTTAGGGGTAATGGGGAAGAGAAATTTTTTTTTTTTTTTTTTTGTATTTTGTTAATTAAAAGTAAGATATAAAAGATGTGAAGTTGTATTGGAAATGAAAATGTGTAAGAAACAGAGGTATGGGTTGTAAGAGTAGGTTGTAAGAAAAAGTAGAGATAGATAAATAGTGTAGAATAGTAGTAAATAGTGTAATGTAAAGTAGACATGACAATTTAAGTAGCGGTAGTAAGAAAATAAGCGTATAAATGCGATATCTGATATTTTTAGCTACAAAAAAATTATGAAATTGATATTTTTGAAAATCTTATATTTTTACGAATCTAACGGTATATTCGGAATATTTTTACTATTCCAAGCCCTGGGACACGTTTTTCAAGAACTACGTCCGATTGGGTTCAAACCGAGACGCGGTTTTACTAAACTGATCTTTTTAAGATTCCTTGGATAATTACGAACTATTCTACTCACTAAACTCTTTCTTACTCTCTCAGGGTTTCTTAAATAGGAATGCCGGATTCAAGCGGTTACAGTAAACTAGGGTTTTGTTGACTTTAAAAATCCGATTGACTTCTAATTAGGTTTTAAGCTTTAATTTGAATTCAAAATTTTGGGGGTTTACAACCCTAAATGTAACAGTCTTCCACATGTTAAACGAGACTTAAGAATCACTACTACAGTCATTCAAAAGTCTTGTGTTAGATGCAAGGCGTTCCCTTACGACAATAGAATACACATGCAGTTGGAGATAGATAGTTTAACTTAATAGAATAAGCATAAAAATATAAACCACAGATATCTCAGGATCATTTATAAAATACTAAGGGGCATTTCCCCCACAAAATAATAAGTTCGGATATTAGTTTTTAATAACAACCAGAGTGTTTAAGGTTTCCTATGAAAGTCTATACAAAGCTAATCATAAATTTCTAAGGGAAACTCTTAACTTCTCATTACCTGATTTGGCCGAGTCCGATGATGTAACTATATGTATGGGAACTGCATAAAAAAGAAGCGATGGGGGTATAAGCTACGCTAGCTTAGTGAGCTTTACTTCCAAAATTAAATACTCAATCCAACAATGCGGCAAACAAGTTATATTAAATAATCATATGAAAAGCACAAGCATGTGAGCATACAATACATAAGACTTTTTGGGAGTCCCATGTTAAATGGATTTACACCCTCCATTTGAGGTTTAGTGTTTTAGGCCCATAAGACTATAGATTTCAATTTTACTCTCAAACATTTAGTGGTTATTTCAGGTGCCCACCCACTCGTTAATTATGTAGTTGATTCAAGTACTCACTCCACTTCCATTTTAATTCAGATGACCCCACGCCAATACCCTAGTTTTCAGGCCCACCCGTTGTCTAGTTGTTATGCTTTTCTCCCACAAAGGTATAATAACAAATATAATGTGAATCAACATATGTTATACATGGATAATTTAGTTATATGGTCATGGTATATTATTTAAGTAAATTATAAGCGATCATAGAGATTTCAGACACTTCAATTCTATATTAAATCATACACATATTTATAACAATTCTCATTCCGATATTCTTATCATCAATTCAACCAAGTAGAATTCACATGCATATTCCAATTTTATCTTGTCCTAATTCTAATGCCACAATCATTATAAGCATAATCATAAGCATGTAATTTAAAGAAAGTGAACTCACTCGGCCATGTACAGCAGTCTTTAGTAGTAGCAATCCGGAGACAAGAACTTTTTCGATTCAAGGTTACCTATACGAAAGAAATACCCAAATGGATATTTCAAACCAAAACAAATTCCAACCTATTAAATAAAAACTCTTAAGTTCGTAATTTTTGTGGTAGATGGAAATGCCAACTTAGAATGTGTCATGTCCCAAGGGATACCCTAAACGTAACAGTCCGCCATACTCAATATTAAAGCTTTAAGTGTGACAACCTTAGCCACTCCCAAAAGCTTTGATATTAAGTGTAAGGCATGCTCTCACAATTTAGAGGACCATACATGGAATTATGAAGCTTAAGAAGATATAATAACATATTAAGAAAAGAGGATCCATAATAATCATTTAGTCATAACAATGGTTTTTACAAACTTAAGGACATTTCCCTTGATCACCAATCTATTACAAGAATATTTGTACATTTTTTCTAATACTAAACTTCATGTAAAATTTTCTTTATCTAAAAAGAAATTACCTGGCCGCAGGGTCCTCTGGCCTTAACCATAAATAGGGAAACTGCAAAAGATATCTATGGGGGTATAAGCTAACAGGCTTAGTAAGAATTATTTCCATAAATAGCTTCTTGTAGCAAAGTTTCAAACAAGTTATTTAATCAAACAAATGGAATGCGACATACACATGGGTAAACAAGACATATAGTTTTCCGGAAACTATATGTTGAATGGATTTGTGCCCTCTATTCGGGGTTTAGTGATACATATCCTTAAAACAAGTAGTTTTAATAAAAAGTTTTATGCTTTCAATCAATATCGCCAAGCATATTAAGTCTACTTGATTTAAGCCTTGCTTTCGGATCTTCCGCCAAGCATTTCCTTTTTCCATAATGCTGCCAAGCAATCGCTTTTGGATCCTCCGCCAAGTGTTGCTTTCGACATGAGTTTACTATCCTTCTCACCCAAGGATAATAACCCAAAATGCAACGTGACTCACTTCGTAGTAGGCATGAATCCATTTATTTATGATATCGTAACATTATTATTATTATCAAGTTTAAGGTGATCAAAACATTTCATACAAAGCAAGTATTTATATTAAAACAAACATTTTAAATCAATTCCGGCCTCGATATTCTTAGGATTCTTTCAAAGAATTATTTTACATACATATCCATTTATCTTTTCCTAGCTTCTAATGCAACTAAATTATAAGCACAACAAGTATAGCATTTAAAGGAAATAAACTCACGATGCTATGTCGACTATGCCTCTATGTGGATGAGTCGTTCATACACTCCTCTTAATCGAAATAATCTTCGGGATATAGGTATCCTTCCTCGGAGTCACCTAGTCAAAGAAAATACCCAAAATGAGTATTTCTTAATGATTTTCATGAATTTTCACAAAACAATGTCAAAAGAACGTTAAAGTTCGTATAAAGGAAAGTTCCAACTTAAAATGGTCATAACTTGGTCATTTTAACTCGGAATTGCACATATAATATACCGATTTCTACCTACTCGAAAAGATCTACCCATTTCTAAAACTATTTTTACCAAACCAAACCATTTAGGCCCCGAAACAGTGGTGATAAAATTCACCACGAATTTTTCAACTCATAAATAACTTTGGTTCAATCAATCAAAATTTGTTTGATAAATACTTAATTATCTATATAGTTGAAAAATTCTCTTTTTATGGTTACTTAGCTCATATTTATTCATGCTCAAGTGTTTGTTGTCCAGTCATGTTGCTCAAGTAAAATCATATCGGTTTTTGGAATTTTAGAAAAATATAGATTACAAGAATTCATTTTTGTAATTCTTTTGAAATGAATATTTTGTTTCTTTTGTTTTCCAAAGAGGTTTTATGTTATATATATTTCCAAGTAACTTTTTGAAAATAGATTTTCTCCTTTCTAAGTTTTCTATATTAATACTATTTTGGAGTTTTGAGAAAAATATACTATTCTTCCCATTTATTTTTCCTATACAAATTTCTTTGTTTATTTGTTTGTAAAAATCTTTATTTGAAAATTTCTCATCCTTTCCTCATGTTTTATGTTTTTCATAGAAATCATCCTTTTATAAAAAATTATTTTCTTTATAAAAACAATGTGGAACAATATGTGACTTAAGAAACTTTTTATAGTAAAAGTGGTTTCTAAAATCTTAGTGGGTTTTTTGTATCTTGAAAAGAGATAACTTTATTCTTGTTTAAACCATAGATCTCATATTTTACATAAACTTATTTTTAAACGTCAAAATCTCCTTTTTGTCAATTATTTTTAGAACTTGAAACTTTGGACAACAATTGAAATGAACATGAATTATGAGAAAATAATAGCAAGCAAAATAACATAATTAATAAAGTCAAGTATTGGAGTCTTAGCTTTTTCAAGGCTCCCGGGACTAAGAAGTAGACTAGTCCTAAAATAAAATAAAATGAAAGAGAGAAAAAATTGTTTTGACTTGATGATGACAAGTCTAAGACTAGAGACTAGTCTTAAAATAACAAGGAATGAATAAATAAATTGCATTGCATAAAATAAATAAATTGCGAGTGAGCTTATATGCCCTAAAGAATATGTAATATATATAAATAATAATACTTAGATATAGTAACAATAATATGAAAAAAATAATAATATAAACATAAATAGATTTTCATGAATAAGAATAATAAATGAACATAATGTAGCTTCCATAACATTTAGTCTTTGGAAACTCACACTATGGTCATTTAAAGTTACATGACATGAGAAGAAGAAAATAATATGGAATGGTTACCTAAAGAAGACTTTGGTATTGTTATGTGGTTATGGGTTTTAGTTGTTGGTAGAAGTGGTTTTGGAATAAATTTGAGAGAGTTTTGGGAGGATAGTTAGAGAGAGTTTTGCGAGGAGATTTTGGGAGAGTTTTTGTATAGAATTTGTGGGTAGTAAATGTGTGAAAGAGGAGAGGGGTATTTATAGGAAAATGTGGAGGGATTTTTGTTTTATTAAAATAAATAAAAATTGAAACAAATTTGAGGAGAGAGGGGAGGGGGTAGCGCCGGCCATGCTTGTGAGGAGGGGAGAGAGATTTTTTTTTTTTTTTTTTTTTGCTTTTTGTTAATTAAAAGATGTAATATGTAAGGTATATATGAAATAAAGTTATGGGAAAGGTAAAAAGTAAAGGTTATAGGTTATTGTGTTTGTAAGAGTAGGTGTAAGAAAAAGTAGAGATAAAATAATAATGTAGAATAGTAATGAATAGTGTAATGTAAAGTAGATATGACTAATAAGGTACCGGTAGTAAGAAAATACGCGTATAATTGCGATATCTGTTATTTTTACTTATCGAAAAATCATGAATTTGATATTTTTGAAAACTTTATATTTTTATGAGTCTAACAGTGTATTCGGAATATTTTTACTATTCCGGGTTCTGGACACGTTTTTCAAGAACCATGTCCAATCGGGTTCGAGACTAGTTGTGGTTTTACTAATCTGATCTTTTTATGTTGCCTTAGATAATTCCGCATTATTTTACATTCTAAACTTCTACTGATCCTCACCGAGTTTCTTATTCGAGAGTGCCGGACTTAAGCTATTACGTCTAGCGAGGGTTTTGTTGACCATTAAAGCTCTAGTTGACTTCCGGTTTAGGGTTTTAAACTTAAACCGATTCCAAAAATTTTGAGGGTTTACAAAATGCCCATATCTTGGTTATTTTAACTCGAAATTGAGCAAATAAACTATTGATTTCTATCTACTTTGAAAGATCTATTTATTTATGATGTTATTCATAAGTTTTGAAAACCCTTAGGTCTTGCAAAGCTCAGATCTGATCTGATCAGTAGCTAAAAATTGCATTTCCGAAATTGTTTTGTGAAACTTGCATTATTTCTACCAAGTATATTATATGTGCATGTAATATCTACAAGTTATTACCATGAATGACATGATATGAGCTATCTATATGTATATCTGTAATGATTTTTAGTTAAAAAGAATTTTTAGAAAACGTTTACTTTGCAACAACTTCAAGAATACTTGGTTGAGAAAAACAAGCTTTATCTCTTTAAAAATCATCCATATTTTTACCAAGATAAAGCCTTGATGACCTATATGCCTAATACCGTCATTATCTTAATAAAATTCTCTATTTAGGAGTTGGAAAATAGATGTTTAAATAGGGGTTTTGCCTAGTGACGAATTTTATACAATTTTAGGAAATGAAAATATTGTTTGATCTAGGTTTGGAAAAGAAACCTTTCCTTTGTTTTAGGTTTATACTTTGATTAAATCCATTTATTACTGTCAAAATTAAGTCTTTAATACCTATATACTTTGAGGCTTCTCATTTTGGCATTGGGAAATAGGTGTTTAAGTGGGGGTCATCCTAGACCCAAATTTTGCTAAATTGTTTTAAGGTTATTCTTTGGGAAAAACTCATTTAATCTTGCTAAAATTAAGTCCTAAGCAAACTTACTCCCTCAGGCTTCTATTTCTTTAATAAAACTCTTGTTTTAGGATTGAAAAATAGGTGTTTACTTGGCATTTCACCCTAGTTATGAATTTCATATTCTTATTGGGATTGAAACAAGTTCTAACTTATCTTTTATAACCTTTTTCTAGTTTTGAAAATTTCTCTTAGTAAAACTAAGCTCAACTTATAAAAATCATTCATTTGTGATACCTATCCCCTAAGCCCTTCATTTTGAATGTAAGATCTTCATTTTTGACTTGGAAAATAGCTTTTTTAAATAGGTGACTTTTTCCATCCGAATTTCCAAAAATCATTTTTGTTGAAACTAAAATAGATCTTGAACTTTTAGGCATATCCTCATTATTATCATACCACTACAAGTTTTTATTCTCATATATCAATGTTTTAATGTCATTTATGTTCTCAAAACTCATAGATCTATTATATCATGCAAGTCATTGATGCAAATGAAATATGAGCATTATATAGATGAGAGTAATAAAGGAATATATGCACAAAATATCCATAAGAGCAACATATAACAATAATATAGCAAAATATTAGTAAAAAAACTTAAATAACAAGATCCACAATATTGTGATGGTAAGAATATCATGCTTAAGTGTTTATACATCCCTAGCATAAAGCTCATGGGGATTTTAGCGGAACCACACATGTATGATCTTGCCAATACATGTTTTATTATGGTAGGGTCAAGATTTATTACCTATTTAGTGCATGGAGTAAGAAAACTTGAAGAAAAAGAAGTGTGTGTGTGTGTAGGGAGGGGGAGCTCAAGGCAAAGAGAGGGAGATAGGGAGTGAAAACTTTTCCGAAGTTTGATCTTTGTATAAAAAGAGAGAAAGTGAAAAAGTGGAAGTGTAAAGGTGTTTATATAGGACAAGAAATTAGGGTTTGTGTGATTGATAAAATGGAGAAAAATCAAACAAATGAGAGAGGACAAGAGGAGGAGAGGTGTCGGTTCTAGTAGTAGGGGAGAGAGAGAGATTTGAGTTTGTTTTGTGTAATAAAATTCAAATTTAATAAGTAATTTAAGTAATGAAGTGTATTGGAAAAGTAAATTTGTAAGGAAATGATGTAAGGTTGTAAAAATAGGTTGTAATGATGTAAGAATAAAATATGGATGGTTTTACTTGGTGAATAGTGTGATTAGAAATCAAAAAGTAAATTAGACAATTAAATTATCGATAGTAATGAAAATACGATAAAAGACTATAATTGTAATTTTTGTAAACCAAAAAATTCTTAAAATTATATTTTTTTGAATTCCTTATTAAATTTCAATTCTCAAGAGTCCTATATAATATTTTTCTATTCTCGAGTCTCAGGGACAGGTTTTCGAGAACAGATCCCGATCGGGTTCAAAACGAATGAATTTCTCTGAAATATGATCTTTTTATGTTTTGATAAATTATTTAGGGCTATATTTTAGAGCTAACTCATTTTTATTGTTCCGGTGTTTCATTCTCAAGATTGCCAGACTTAGGGTTTCTAGGTCCAACTAGTCCTAGGGTATTTTTTTAGTGTTTCGGTTTCTAGTTCCAATCTCCAAAACCGAGTTTAGGTTGCTAAGAAAACGATGGCTTACAGGTTCAATCCAGGAGATGAACATGAAGTGGCATATTTTGCACACAAATTGGTTTCCTTTCATAAATCCTTGACTGTCTTCTCTATTTTTGGATCAAATTGAAATTCACCTGTATGAGAAGAATGAGTCATAAAAGAATAGAAATAAATTTTCGCCACCAATACCTGGCAATGGCACCAAAAAATTTGATGGGTGTCGAATCCAACAAATATATTATCCTACTCTCAAAATTGATATAACTTCTGGGGGGGGCGCGGGCCCTTTATCAAATAAAAGAAAACTAATTATATCCGAAGCAAACAAACACAGTTAAGAATTAATTCAATATCAGAGAAGTCCTAACCAAAGGTATTATCACAACTCAGTCCATAGAATTGATCATTGATGCAAAAATCTATGTTCTTCATCTTAGATAAATTGATTATGGCTATTAATAAGCTTTAACAAACTATCTCTTCTTATTTGTTAGCTCTTTGATTATTTTCCTTTTTGACTAAACAACCCTAAACAAGCTCTTAAGGTTTAATTTATCAAAAGCATGAAAAACAAGAGAGACAATCAATTCTGACCAACAAGTCAAATGCTTGACCTATTTAGATAAGATTATATATTCTCATAACATAAATCGATTACTTATCTCATAATCATTCATGTTATTATATCACAGATATTAGAACAATAAAACAATTACGAATTTGATATTTTAATTGAACGATTATCACCTTGCTAATTGAATAAATAGATCCTAATTTGCATCAATTAAACAAGATAATAAGAACAAAAAGATCAGAGGATACACAAATGCCCGAACAAAGAATAAAAACAAAAATTTCAATTTGATATCACAATTCTTGAAGAACCGAGTCTTGTAACAATCCTTTGGTTAGAAAATAATAGGTAAGCCACTCATTCTCATACAAAATTCTATCTTTTCTAGGGTTTTCGAAATGTCTAAT
Source organism: Combretum micranthum (assembly GCA_024138025.1). Lineage (NCBI taxonomy): Eukaryota > Viridiplantae > Streptophyta > Magnoliopsida > Myrtales > Combretaceae > Combretum > Combretum micranthum. The sequence continues at coordinate 416,588 of JAMXBD010001131.1, read as the reverse complement.
GGATGATACAAATAAGATATAGTCCCAACATCTTATAAAACAAAGCTTGGAATTTCAATAGCCACAACATACACCGGCGGTTACCAAATGTATGCCGCCGATATACCCTGCTGGTTGTCACGTCTCGAAGGGTACCTTAAACGTGGCAGTCCGCCACATATGATATCAAGATTTCAGAATGACTACCTTAGTCATGCAAAAGTGTTGGTATTATATGTAAGGCGTCTAACACAGTAATAGGAAATGCTTTCGGGAAGTGTGGTCTAAGCAAGTAAAAATAAACATACAAGAATCTAGAAATAAAATAGATCATAATATTGATAATTAAAGGTTTATTACATGATTCTTAGGGGCATACCCCCACTAAATTCCAAGGATCAAAATAACTAATAGTCTTTACAATAATTTAATACTACATCAAAAGATTTTAAACGAATTCTATTATAATCCTTAAAGTAGATTTCCTTCAAAAGCTCCCAAAAGAAACTTACACGTGTAAACCCTCGAAGTTTTGAATTCAAATTAAAGCTTAAACCCTAATTAGAAGTCAACTGGATTTTTAAAGTCAACGAAACCCTAGTTTACTGTAACCGCTTAAGTCCGAGATTCCTATGTAAGAAACCGTAAGAGAATAAGAAAGAGTTTAGTGAGTAGAATAGTTGGTAATTATCCAAGGAAGCCTAAAAAGATCAGTTTAGTAAAACCGCGACTCGTTTTGAACCCGATCGGACACAGTTCTTGAAAAACATGTCTCGGAGCTTGGAATAGTAAAAATATTCTAAATACACCGTTAGACTCGTAAAAATATAAGGATTTCAAAAATATCAATTTCATAATTTTTTCGGTAGCTAAAAATATCATATATCGCATTTATACGCATATTTTCTTACTACTGGTACTTAAATTGTCATGTCTACTTTACATTATACTATTTACTACTATTCTACACTAATTATCTATCTTTACTTTTTCTTACAACCTACTCTTACAACCCATACCTCTATTTCTTACATATTTTCATGTCCAATACAACTTCACATTTTTTCATATCTTACTTTTAATTAACAAAAATACAAAAATATAAATTTTCTCTCCCTCTCCTCACTAAAGTAGCGTCGGCCCCTCCCTCTTTCATCCAATTTGTTTTATTTTTCATTTATTTAATTAACACAAATTATCTCCCACATTTTCCTAGAAATATCCCCTCTTACTTCTACTTCTTTCACACTTTTCTTCTACTAAAGTTACTCTCTTAAATTTCTTCAACAATTTCCTCTCAAGAAGTTCTCTCTAGTTTAGTTCCTTTAGGTAATCTTTCTTCAAGTTTTCTTTATGTTCATCTACTTAGTATGAACTTAGTGTGTGTTTTCTAAACCATGAAAGTTAAGGAAAGCAACAATAGGTTCATACTTTGTTTTTGTTCATCATCAAATTCCTTTATGTTGCTTTTATGTTTATAACTATCTAATATATATCTATATAGCTATATGAATTATTTAGAGCATATAAGCTCATTGTTTTGCAATTTATTTATTTTCCTTGCAATTTATTTACTTTCATGTTATTTTTAAGACTAGTCTTTCTAGTCTTAGACTTGTCCCCATCAAGTCAAAACATTTTCATTTTTTTTTTCTCTTGGGACAAGTCTTTTCTTAGTTCTGGGATACCTTGATGAAGCTAAGGTTCCAATACTTGATTTATTTTCTTATTAGCTTATTCTTTCAAGTTATTATGTTTCCTTATATTTTCATAACTTTATGATTCATATTCATACATGAACATAATGATTTTTGTCTCAAACAAAATAAAAAAGAAAATATTTTCTAAAGATTCTTTTTCTAGAAATGAAAATAGGAAGTAAATTTTTCTAAAACTAAGAAGTCATCTTAACAAACTTAGAGGAGTTCATAAGAAATTTTATACATGACATAAAAATGAATTTTGAAGTAAACAAAGATTTTACAACAACTTCACTTTTTCTTTAAATGATAGAAATTCTTTTCATTAAAATAAAATGATCTCAAGAAATCAAGAAATCATTTTTCTAAATATGGAAGTGTTAATACTTTCAAAAAGTGTTGGAAGCTAAGCTTAGGAAATAAAAATCATTCCTTAGAGATTATGAAAATAAAAGGAAAAAAAGAAGAAATACTCATTATAGATAAACTTAAGATATTTTCAAAGCAAAATGAATATTTCAAAAACTCTCAAGTTTCAAAATCTTTAAAGACTTTACTTTTTCATAATTTGAGACAACTTCATTAACTTCATACATTTGTTATGAGTCAGTAAATATAAGAATATACATTCCAAAAGTTTTTACAAGCTATTATATTACCTATCTCTTCAAAATGACCTTTGGATAAAAGAAGGAAAACAAGTTTATGAAAATTCATGGTGGATATGTCCGCCATTTTTTCGGAACCCAAACGACTTAGTTTGATGAAAATAAGTTTAGAAATAGATAGATATTTTCGAATAGGCAGAAAACGGTATATTACATGCGAAATTCCGAGTTAAAATGAGCAAGTTATGGCCATTTTAAGTTGGAATTTCCCCTTATACGATTTTACCGCGATTTTAAGAAAAGTTTAGAATCTTCAAGAATAGAGATTTCATGAAAGACTCACTTTGGGTATTTCATCTTGTTTAGGTGGAGAAGGACCCGAGATCACTTTTCCAAAGGATTACTTCGATTAGGATCTACCGACATGGAGTGAGTTAATTCTTGACTTAAGTTACATTTCCTTGTTTTGTGCTTGTAAGTAGTAGCACTAGCAATTAAGAAGAAGATAAAATGAACAATTGTTGTGTGACTTGGAATTATGATTGATTGAATATAAGTTAAAGAATATCGAAAGAAGGTTTGATAAATAAATTGTGATTCTTGTATTGATATGATGAAAATTATGTTGATCGCCTTCAACTTGAACTAAACATTATTTGGTTAAATATTTATTGAAATCTATTCATGCACATCATACTTGTGAGTCACATTTGTTTCACTACTATTCTTTGTGTGGGGAAACGAGGAAATGGTAGTAGTGGCTGGTAGGAGCCGGAAAGTCTACATGGGCTAGTAGGAGCCAGAAAGTCTACAGGGCGTGCAGGAGGTGGTAAATCTGCAAATATTGATGGACATATGGGACTGTAACCTCCCAACCCTCGACATGGAGGGCGTAAAATCCATGCTACACTTGATTTCCGGTTAATCATGTGTATTTTGTTTGTTTATATGATTGATGCATTCTCATATGCTTGATTAAATACTTATTTGAATTATGGAAATGTCTTGTAGATGGAATTATCTCACTAAGCTAGTTTTGTTTATACCCTTATAGCTTTTTATTACAGTACGATTACCTTTGGTTGGCCCCAAGGAGCCCCATATGTCAGGTATGAGTTTAAGATATTAGGAGTTTTTTGGGAGAAGCTATATGTATTTAAGTTTTGAACATAGGCTTCTAGGAAAAATCTCTATAGTAGGCTTATGTTATAGTTGTTATTTTTTTTTTGAAAGACTTCTAAAGTGGAGGAATGCCCCTAAGATGATGTAAGGATATTATTATGGAAATCTTATATTTATTTATATAAGTTTTTGCTTACTTTTATTATCTACTTAAATGTAATACCCCTGTGAGTCTCCTATTATCTTGGAAGCACGCCTTGTATGTGATATCGAAGCTCCTGTATGAGTAAGGTTGTTATTCATTAGCTTTAATATTATATACGGCGGACTGCCACGTTTAGAGTACCCTTCGGGGAGTGACAACGCGACTAAGAGGAGACCTCGGGTACAAAAATAGGTGTTCCTGTGAATGCGAATATCTATAGGGGTGTAAGCTTACGGCTTAGTGAGTAAATCCCAAAATTCATACTTGAAACAAAATATCAACCAAGTTTATTAAACAAGCAAATGGGATGCAATGAACACGTGAGCATACAAGACATATGATTTTCCAGGAATCATATGTTGAATGAGTTATGCCCTTCATTCGGGTTTAGGTATTCCTGTCATGCCCCGATGGGTACCCTAAACGTGGCAGTCCGCCACATATAATATCAAGGCTTAGGAATGGCTACCTTAGTCATGCAAAAAGCCTTAGTATTATATGTAAGGCGTCTAACATAATAGGAGACGCTTTTGGGAAGCATAGTTTAAGCAAGTAAAGATAAACATTCAAGAATTCAGAAATAAGGTCATATCTTAAATAACCAAAGGTCTGATACATAATTTCTTAGGGGCATACCCCTGATAAATCTAAGGATCGAGATAAACTTCATAACATCCAAAATACTACCTTAAAGATTTCAAAGGAATTCTAATCTAAGTCTTCGAGTAGATTTCCTCCAAAAGCTTTAACATCAAACGTATTCGGATACGGGATGGCCTCAGGCTCAAAAATAGGTGTTCCTGAGAATACAAATATCTATAGGGGTGTAAGCTTATAGGCTTAGTGAGTAAATCCAAAAATTCATACTCGTATAAAATTTATCAATCAAGTTTATTATTCAAACATATGAAATGCAACAACCACGTGAGCATACAAGACATATGACTTTCCGGGAATCATATGTTGAATGAATTTACGCCCTTCATTCGGGGTTGGAGATTCAGGCCAATTACGGCCACCACTTTTTAAAAACAATTTTATAGATCTTACCGGCTCCTATACGCCATCAAAAACTTGTAGTTTATTACAGGCTCCTACTAGCCATCAAAAACTTGTAGTTTATTACAGGCTCCTACTAGCCATCACTTTTGTAGTTCTTACTGGCTCCTACTCGCCACTTACATGATATACCGGTTATGTCTACCACCACTATTATACACTTGTCCCACCAATTGTATAGTAGCGAATGCAATGTGACTCAACATATGAAGTGCATGAACAAGTTCTTTAATTAAAGTCTAGTAGTTACGTTTAAATTCTTGTAAGTGATCAATCAATTTCAAACATTTCAAGATACTAATCTACATACACTTTATTACAAACAAGTCGAGTTTCGATATACTTAGTATTCTTTCAACATATTATCATACACTTCCTTTTGATTTTTCTTAGATTCTAGTGCAACTAATTTTTACAAGCACAATCAAGAGTATGAAAAATAACGGGGAATAACTCACTCGGCCATTTTGACACCTTTCTTGATTTGGATGGGTCGTTCGGAAATTCCTCTTAATCGTAGTAATCCTCGGGATACGAACACTCCTCCTTGGGATTATCTAATCAAGAAGAATACCCAAAATGAGTATTTCATGAAATTCTTCTTCTTGAAAATTCTAAACTTTACTTTAAAATCGTAGAAAAATCGTATAAGGGGAAATTCTAATTTAAAATGACCATAACTTGCTCATTTTAACTCGGAATTTCGCGTATAATATATCGTTTTCTACCTAATCGAAAAGATCTACGCATTCTTAAGCTTATTTCCATAAAACTAAGTCATTTGGGTTCCGAAAAGATAGCGATCAGATTTGCCACGAATTTGTGAAAATTTGTTTTCCTTTTTGTAAACAAAGTTCATTTGAAAAGATTACTATTTCATAAACTTTTTGAAAGGTGTACATATATGTAATGACTCATAACAAATGTATGAAGTAAATGAAGTTGTCTCAACTTACAAAATTAAGGTTTTTAAAAGACTTTTGAACTTGAGATTCTATGGAATATTTATTTTACTTTTGAAAGCTCTTGAGTCATTGAGATGAATATTTAATTTGAAATTTCTTTAAATTCCTAAGGTGTGGTTTCATTTTTTCAAAACTTGGATTCAAAAAGTAGTAAAATGATATTTTTATTTCTTGTAATGATTTCCAAAAGAATTTCTACTTCTTGATGAAAGATGAGTTTTCATAAAACCTTTGTTTATGTAGGAACAATTATTCCCATGCATGTTCACAGGTTTTTAAGAAATCCATTCTCTATAGTTATTTAGGAAAGAACCTTTAGTCTTGAGAAAATACTTCTTCATTTATTTGTTGAGATAAAAACATTATGTTCATGCATGAATATGAATCATAAACTATAGAAATATAAAGGAACATAATAATTTGAAAGCTTAAGTAAATAATAGAATAAATCAAGTATTGGGACCTTAGCTTCTTCAAGGTACCTCGGGACTAAGAAAAGACTAGTCCCGAAAAGAAAAAGAATTGTTTTGACTTGATGAGGACAAGTCTAAGACTAGAATGACTAGTCTTAAAATCAACTTAAAATTAAATAAATTGCATTGGAATAAAATTGCATGAAAGGTAAATAAATTGCAAGGCTATGAGCTTATATGCTCTAAATAGTATATATAGCTATATAGATATATTAGATAGTAATAAACATAAAGGAATTATAGAGAAACATAAAGGAATTATAGAGAAACATAAAGGAACATAATAGAAACATAAATGATCATGGAGGAATTTTGATTATGAACAAAAACAAAGCATGAACCTAATGTTGCTTTCTTAACCTTTATGGCTTTTGAAAACATACACTAAGCTCATACTAAGTAGATGAACATGAAGAATTCTTGAGAAATTTCTTACCTAAAGAAGCTAAACTAAGAGGACTTTCTTGAAGAACTCTTGAAAGAATTTTAAGAGGGATTTTGAGAGAGTAATTTTAGTTTAGAAGAAGTGTGAAGGAAGTGAAGGTATGAAGGGGTATTTATAGGAAAATGTGGGAGGTAAATTGTGTTAATTAAATAATTGGAAATCAAAATAGATTGAGCATGGGGAGAGGGAGGCCGGCGCCATTTGTGAGTGTAGGGAAGAGAAAAATTAATTTTTTTTTTGGCTTTTGATTAATTAAAAGTAAGAAATGAAAAATGTGAAGTTGTATTGGAAATGAAAAAGTGTAAGAGATAGGTGTAAGGTTTGTAAGAATAGGTTGTAAGAAAAAGTAGAGATAGATGAATAGTGTAGAATAGTAGAAAATAGTGTAATGTAAAAGTAGACATGACAATTAAATACCGGTAGTAAGAAAGTACGCGTATAAAATCGATATCTGATATTTTCAGTTATCGAAAAATTACGAAATTGATATTTTTGGAAATCTTATGTTTTTACGAGTCTAACGGTATATTTGGAATATTTTTCCTATTCCGGGCTTCTGGACACGTCTTTCAAGAATCATGTCCGGTCGGGTTCAAAGGACACTCGAAATTCTTCAATCTGATATTTTTATAAATCCTATAGCTATTACGAACTATTACCACTAATTTTTCCAACTTCGTTTTCTAGGGCTAGAGAAAACGGTAATGTCGGAGTTTAAACGGTTACAGTAAACTAGGGTTTTGTTTGACTTAAGAATCCTTTTGACTTTCGATTAGGGTTTAGGTCTTAGATTTGGATCAAAATTTCGGGGATTTACAATTCCGGCCCATTACGACCACTAATTCTTTTAAAAATATTTTATAGATCTTACCGGCTCCTATACGCTATAAAAAATATGTAGTTATTACTGGCTCCTACTAGCCATCAATTTTTATGTAGTTTTTATCAGCTCCTACTCGCCACATATATGATATACCGGTTATGGCACCACTACTATCATACACTTGTCCCACTAATTGTATAATAGCGAATGCAATGTGACTCAACATATGAAGTGCATGCATAAATTTTGAATTAAAGCCTAGCTGTTATATTTTAATTTCTTACAAGTGATCAACCAATTTCAGACACTTCAACATGCGACTAAACATATAATTTATTACAAGCATTTAATGCTTTGATATACTTAATATTCTTTCAACACGTTATCATACGACTTTCATTTTATCTTTTCTTAAATCTAATGCAACTAATTTTACAAGCACAAACATAAGCATGAAAAATAAGAGGAGTAGACTCACTCGGCCATATCAATACTTCTCTCTTATGGATGAGTCGATTGATCAATCCACTAATCGAAGTAATCTCTGGGTATGAATACTCCTTCTCGAGATCACCTAATCAAGAAGAATGCCCATAATGAGTATTTCCTGTTGATTCTATGATATTTATAAAAAACTATGTCATAAGATCGTCAAAATTTGTATAGAAGATAATTCTAACTCAAAACGACCATAACTTGGTCATTTTAACTACGCCTATAATATACTATTTTCTACTTATTCGAAAAAATCTATCCATTTCTAAAACAATTTTCATCAAACTAAGTCGTTTGAGCTCCGAAACAGTGGTTATCAGATTCACCACAAATTTTCTTGTTTGCAAAACTTAATTTTGTAAACTTTTCTTTATCGATAAATGCTTGTACCAAAAATATAGATACTAAAATGGTTGGAAAAACCTTTATAATGTATATATCTATATTGACTCATATCAAATGCATGAATTTAATGAAGTTGTCTCAATCATGAATTTTCGTAAAAGCAAAGTTTTTCTAAAGATTTTGGAGAAGCAAAACTTTTGAAAATTTCTACTTAACTTGTTAGAAAATTTCTTAACTTATTTTAAATGAGTATTTTCTCTTTCTTAATTCCATTTCCTAAGTCTTTTAAATCTCAAAAGAAGGACTTTTGCTTTTCTAAGTTTCTTAATTTCTGAGAATTAGGAGGGTAATACTTTTTGAAAGTGGTTAAAATTTATCAAACTTTATACTTTTTTTAACCTTTCTTAAAGTTTATTTAAAAAAATTATTTCCTAAGTTGTTCACTTGAGATCATTTTATTCTTATGAAAGAAATCTTCTTGGTGTTTTGTCAAACTAGTTTATTCCTTTATATTTCAAAGTATTGGTGGAAAAATGAAGTTTGGTAAAACTTTTGTTAAACAAGAATATGAAATGTTAATTTTAAAGAATACTTTTCCATTTTACGACTTTATAAAGTGTATGTATGTATTGTCTAAAAATTCCTATGTTCTTTGGTTATTAAGATTTACGATGAACTCCTCTAGATCTTTAGAAAAGATTTGTTAAGATAAATTCCTAAGTTATGAAAAATCATTTCCTTCATGACAACATTTATTTTGAAAAAGAACTTCTATCTTAAGAAAACCTCTCTTTCTTTATCTTGTTGAGACAAAAATCAATATGTTCATGCATGATCATGAATATGAAATCATGAAATTATGAATATATAAGAAAGACATAATAAATAATGAAATAAACAAGTTAATAGATATGTCAAGTATTGGGAACCTTAGCTTCATCAAGGTATCCCGGGACTAAGAATAGACTAGTCTCAAAAGAAATAAAGAAAAGATTTTTTTGACTTGATGAGAACAAGTCTAAGGCTAGAGACTAGTCTTAAAACAATATGAAATAAGTAAATAAATTGCATAGCTTGGAAGTAAATAAATAACAATGAGCTTATATACTCTAAAGATTATATATATAAGTACATAATTATATTTAGCTAAATATATATAAAAGGTTAACATAATATCAATAATAATATGAGCAAAATAAAATAACAACATAAAAATATATAAATAAATACACAATCATGAACAAGAACAATACATGAACATAGTGTAGCTTCCATAACATTAAGTTTAGGAAATTTACATCATGGTCATGTAAAGTTACATGACATGATAAGAAAGATTTAAGGAGATTTCTTACCTAAAGTAAGAATGGTAGTAATGTTTGTAGTAGAAGAGAGTTTTGAGAAAAAAATTTGGGAGAGTGTTTAAGAGGGATTTTGGAGAGTAATTTTATGGGTAGAAGATGTGTGAATGAAGTAAAAGAGGAATGGTGTATCTATAGGAAAATAAGGAGTGAATTTAGATGTAATAAAATAAATTAAAAAGAAAAAAAATAGATGGATGAAAGAGAGAGGGGCATTGGCCATGGCGAGAGGAGGGAGAGAGAGATGTAATTTTTTGTATTTTTGTGTATTGAAAGTAATAATTTGTAAGATAGATGTGATATAAAGTTATGAGAAAGATAAAAAGTAAAGATAATAGGTGTATGGAGTTGTAAGAGTAGGTGTTAGAAAAAGTAGAGATAAATGAATAGTGTAATGTAAAGTAGATGTGACTAGTAAAATACGCGTATAATTGCGATATCTGTTATTTTTAATTACCGAAAAATTACAAAAGTGATATTTTTGAAATCCTTGTATTAAATCGGACTTAACAGTGTTATTGGAATATTTTACTATTCCAAGCTTTGGAACACGCTTTTTGAGAAATGATCTCATTTAAGTCCGAAGGACATTCAAAATTTGCAAATCTAATAATTTTACGTTACCTCATATTATTACAAAGTATTATCACTAATTAATTCAACGTTGTTTTCTGAGGCTAAAGAATACGAGAATGCCATATCTAAATTCTAGGGTTTGTACTAGTCTTTTGTTGACCTTTAGGGTTTCCGGTTGACTTTTAATTCTAAGATCAAACTTAAAATTAACCGAAATTTTAGGAGTTTACAACCTACCCAACCCCCACCCCCCCCCCCTTAAAGAAACTTTTGTCCTCATAACTCGAAATTCTACCTCATTCTTCAAGAAGATTCAGATGAATTCTACCTCATTCTTCAAAAAGATTCGAATATTTCTTTCGGGTCTCCTCTTCGACTTCCAAAGTAGCCTTTTCTCGTGAATGATTCCTCCATAATACTTTGACATATTGGATTTCCTTGTTTCTCAGCTTCTGAACCTTTCAATCAAGAATTTGAACCGGATGTTCTTTATAGGTCAAGTTCTCCTTTAATCTTACTGGTTCGAGTTCTATAATCCGATCAGGATTGGGTACATGCTTTCTTAAGATCGAAACATGGAAGACGTTATGTACTCCTGACAGGTTTAGTGGTAGCGCCAAGCGATAAGCCAGATTTCCTACTCTTTCGAGGATCTCAAATGGTCTGATATATCTTGGGCTTAGCTTTCCTTAAGCCTGTACATGATGAATACTCTTTATCGGATTTATCTTTAGATACACATGATTGCTGATGTCAAACCCAAGGATTTGGTGTTTTTGATCTACCCAACGTTTCTGCCTATCCTGGGCCTCTTTCATCCTTTGTTGAATAACCTTGACTTTGTCTGTGACATCTTGGATAAGATCTGTCCAATTGTTAACTTCTCCACATCATCACAAAATAGAGGTGATGTGCACCTTCTTCCATATAAAGCTTCATACGGTGGCATTTTAATCGTTGAATAATAGCTACTGTTGTAAGAAAATTCTACCAAAGGTAAATGTGCTGTTGTTGTAAGCAAATTCTACCACAGGTAAATGTGCTTCCCAACTTCCCTTGAATTCCATAACACATGCTCGCAACATATCTTCCAAGGTCTGAATAGTTCGCTCTGACTGTCCATCAGTTTGTGGATGATAAGTTGTACTGAAATGCAACTTAGTTCCCATACACTTCTGAAGACTTGTCCAGAATTTTGACACGAATCAGGGGTCTCGAATCGATACAATTCCCGCTGAAACTCCATGTGGTCTCACAATCTCCTTTACATATAGCCGAGCTAACTTCTCCATCGAGTAGGTCATGTTGATGGGGATGAAGTACGCCGACTTAGTAAGTCAATCCACTATTACCCATATGTCATCATATCCAGTTGATGTTCGGGGTAAACCACACACAAAATCCATCGTAATTTGATCCCATTTCCATTATGGTATGGTCAATGGTTTCAAAAGTCCTCCTGGTCTCTAGTGTTCAATCTTTACTTGTTGGTATGTAGTACACTTCATTACAAATTCAGCTACATCTCTTTTCATGCCATTTCACCAATAGCAACTTTTAAGATCTTGGTACATCTTGGTACCACCAAGGTGCATTGTATATCCCAAGTTATGTGCCTCACTCATAATCTCCTTTTTCATCTCCTCATCATTTGGCACACATAATATTCCTTGCATTCTTACTACATCCTCCTTATCTATCCCAAAATCAACATACTTTCCTCCTTGTACTTCATGTCTCACCTTTTGTATGGCTTTGTCATATCGCTGAGATTCCCTGATCCTATCTATCAAAGTCGACTCCATCACCAAATGGGAAATTTCTACTTCTACACTTTGTCCCACAAATTCCATGCTCAATCTCTCGAATTCCTTTATAAGCTGTTTTTGGGTTGGAGCATGGATGCAACTTCCTTGTGGTTTTTCCGACTCAAGGCATCTACTATAACATTCACTCATAGTTTATCCCGAGATCATAGTCTTTGATCAACTCCAACCATCTTCTTTGCCTCATATTCAATTCTTTTTGGGTAAATAAATACTTGAGGTTCTTATGGTCCGTGTATATCTCATATCTCTATCCATACATGTAATGCCTCTAAAGCTTGAAGGCAAAGACAATAGCAAGTAACTCAAGATCGTACATCGGATAATTCTGTTCATGCGGCCTCAATTGTCGTGAAGCGTATGTAATTACCTTTCCTTCTTGCATAAGCACGCATCCGAAGCCATTCCTTGATGCATCGCTATGAACTGTATATGACTTTTCCGGATCTGGTAAAGTTAGAATTAGATTGGATACTAATCGTCGCTTTAACTCTTGGAAACTTTATTCTTACTTCTCATTCTAGATAAACTTTTCATTCTTCTAGGTCAATTGAGTTAGCATCTTGGCTATTTTCGAGAAATCTTGCACAAACTTTCTGTAATAGCCAGCTAATCCAAGGAAACTTCTAATCTTAGTTACCATCCTTGGTTGTTTCCATTCCATTACAGCCTTAATCTTTTCGGTGTCTACTGATATTCCGCTTCCCAAGATAACATGTCCTAGAAAGGATATCTAGTCCAACCAAAAGTCACACTTGGGACAATTTGGCATATATCTTGTGCTCCCTTAATGTCTGCAATTCCATTCTCAGATTTCCTTTGTGTTGCTCTCGTGTCTTGGAATAGTCCAAAATATCGTCAATGAAGACAATTATGCATTTATCCAAGAGCGGCTTATAAACTCGATTCATCAAGTCTATGAAAGCAGTTGATGCATTAGTCAATCCAAAATGGCATAACCATGAACTCATAGTGTCCATACCAAGTTCTGAAAGTGGTCTTTGACACGTTATCTGGTTTTATTCTTAGTTGGTGGTATCTCGATTGTAAATCAATGCGTGAGAATACACTTGCTCCTTGTAGTTGGGCAAAGAGATCGTCAATCTTTGCCAATGGATACCTATTCTTTATAGTGACCTTATTGAGTTCTCGGTAATCAATTCATAGCCTCATCGATCGATCCTTCTTCTTTACGAATAACACCGGAGCTCCCCAAGACGAGACACTTAGTTTAATAAGCCCTTGGTTAAGCAATTCTTGTAATTGTTTTTTAAGCTCCTTTAACTCAATGGGAGGTATTTGATATGGTGCCTTAGATATAGATTCCATTTTAGGCATCAGGTTGATCTCAAAATCAATCTCTCGTTTTGGAGGTAACCCAGACAATTCGTCCGGAAAAACATCGGAGAACTCATTAATGATGGGGATGTCGTCCAAGTTAGGCCTTTTCTTTCTCCTCTTCCGTACTCTCTACATAGCTTTCAACTCCTTCCTCAAATTTTTCAATTAATTTGAACGAGCTTAACTCCAATCTTTTAGAAATCGTGTTTTCTCCTAATAACGTAGCTTTCTTCCGGTCCTGTTCCACAAATTCCACTTTCTTACTTCTATAATCTACCTTAGCTTCTACCATGGACAACCAACTCATTTAGATAATCACTTCGTACTTGCTGATTTCTACTACTATAAGATCAACGGTTGCTTCATGGCATTGTATCTTCATGGGGCAATTCCTTATTACTTCCTTGGTAGTTACCACACTACCCGTGGGGGGTTTTATACGAAAAATGGTTGTGGTGATGGGTAATCCGGTCTTCAAGGCTATACTAGTATCAACAAAAGGAATGTGTTGTATCGGTGTCGAAGAGGGTATAAGCGGTCGGGTCCCCTATTTGTATGGTTCCTGTGCTCAAGACATGTGTGTTACTAATCTTATTGTCTTTATAGGGTTTTCTAAGCATCTATCGTTTTCCAATACATATCATATCTTATCACTTTATACTCAACAGATATCAAAATAAGCAGATATTTATGGATTGAGGCTAACCTGTAATCAGGCTACAGTCGTACTCTTCTCCACTGTCTAGGGTAGCCAATTCTACTCCTTCCTCATCAGCATTTTTACAAACCCATTGGCCTTCAAGGTTGCAGATTCTCAACCCGTGCATGGATGATGTCGAACAACTTCCACTTCTATTCCCACTCCTTGTTGGAGCAAGGCTTCTTGAAGATCTAACAGGTCGATCGGTTGTAGATTTCCTTTGAGGACATTTATTGGCAAAATGTCTAGTCTGCTTGCATATGAAACAAGTCGTAGAAGCTTTCTTTGGGCAATCTGGAATCTTATGGCTCGGGTCACTACAGAATAACATTTGTTCTGGAGGAGGGGGCATCTCTTCGGGTAGTGCGCTCCCTTGCACTTCCAACAAATTACTGCTGCCTTAGAAACATCATTTTGTCCACTGAAATTTCCCTTAAAGTGGCTAATAGGTTTAAACCTCTTAAAAGGGAAATAGGAGCTTGTTCTCGGTTGAAATTTCTTTACAAACACATGAACTTTCTTCTCAGAAGTCCCAAATTTCCTTTTCTTGGCCCCTTCAACTATTCTTGCTCTTTCAACTAATTCCTTGAAGGTGCGGATATTAGATTCTTCTAACCGCATCCTCAAATCTTCATCTAGTCCATTTAGGAACACTTGACATTTCAACTCTTCATTATACTTATAGGAATCAGGGCATACTGTAGGAGTCGGCTGAACTCTGTCTCATACTGTTCTATGGATCTTCCCTTTTGAGACATGTGCAAGAAATCTGCACTATACCTCACTCCTAGACTTCTCGGGAAATAATTTTCCAAAAACTCATTCCGAAACATATCCCAGGTGATGGTTAGTGGCAACTCTCTACTCTTTGACTCCCACCAGCTTCGAGCATTAAACCTCAACATATAGGTACCATAGCTTAGTCGAAGATGATGGGGAACTTCATAAACAGCAAAAGATTGTTCTATCTGTGCGAGCCAATCCTCAACTTCATTTGGTTTCTCGAAAGCTCCATCAAAGTAATGGTTACTTTTGATGAAATCTGGGAGTGAAGTCCTGTATAGTTAGGGTGGTGGTGGAGGCGGCAAAGGTGCAGTATGTGATTAAGCATCAAGGGGTATCGGTCCACGTACGGATGCTTGGATAAAAATAATAACAAAATTACCATCGCAACATGCGATACAGGGTTTTTTGTGTATTTCATATTGAATATGCGATACACATGTAATTATTTAAGGTGTATTGCATGAGTAACTTGCGCTACATATTTAAACCTATATTGTATATGTCATGGGATATAGCTATTTTCAAAAATTTGCTAAAGTATATTGCGATATTGCATGTTAAAAATGTGATACTTGTGCAAATCCTTATATTGCATTTTCAACATACAATATGATAATAGTAATTTCGTAGTTTTGTAAGTTTTTTTTCTCTAATTTATATTTTTGAAAATATTTTCTCAAAGATGGTAGACATGTTTTTCATCACAATATATACATGCTTTTGTGTTTGTGGCTATAAAGTTGTAGGACCTGGTTGCACTACAAGTAGTGTTAGAACGCTAGATATGCCTTAAGATATGACATTTGGACGCTAGAATAACCACAAATCTGGTCATGTGAACTGTAGCTAGCATTTGGGCAGGAGAGGTTGACAAATTAGTTCTATTACTCGATCGTGTATGGTCCGAGTGGGTATTAAGGGCTACAAGGTATGGTAAGGGTGTCAATTTTTTGAAACCTGCTCTCACAGGGTAAGGTACATATATAAGGTCTTCAGACCCTATACCCATCCTGGAACCTATACTATACTATAGAAGATACAGGCTCTAAGGTATCATGTATCCACTCTATTAAATATTATTTAACAATATTAATATATAATAATTATATAATGATATTCCATATTTTATTTTGCAACCACTTATATTCAAGATTATTATTTGTAGATTATATTTTAGAAAGTTTTATTATATAAAGATTTATACTGTTCTATTTTGGAATGACTTGTTATTTTTATTTTAAAAGAACTATGTTGTATATACGTACTTAAATTTCCAAATTATATAGAGATGTTGTCTATAAGATAATACTAATTAATATATAGAAGCAGTCCCAATGTTTTTAATTTTAGAATTTTGTATTATTTTATAATTTTGTTTAAGATCACATAAATAGTTTCCACAAGCATTTGTTGTGCGTTTCAATTTTCCCATATAAATAGATTCTACATATTATAGAACTTGTGATATTAACAAACTACTTTTTAAATTTCTTTCTACTTGTTGTTTATATTAAATATATAAAAATAAGATAGTGTTACATAGTATATGAAAACATATAAAAAAACTGTATACTTGGTGTTTTAAAAGGAAAGAAAAAATATAGAGATTTAAAAAAAAAATTAAAAGTTCCACAAGATACTCTAAACCCTATAGATTTTATATGATACAAGATACGGAATGAGTACAAGAAGTCACATGATAGATTCCAGATATGAAATTCAATACCTTATACCTTGTAATGTAGAGTACAAGTAATACATTATACCTTACCTAACTTGTACCCACTCAATCCTAGATAATAGTTCAAATATTAAATGTTATTTAATTTTTTAAGTTTTTACATTAGTTTTTATGGTATATTATGATATATATTTGAAAATTTAATTTATATATTTGAAATTTTTCTTTTTTTTTTTCCTTTTTGATCTTTACTGACAGGCTGGTCTGGATCTTAGATCCCACAGGAGAGGTTGGGGCATGTCGCAGATCAGATGCACACTATAGAGACCTCCACTTCAAACTATCATTAAACTGTTCGGCCAAACAAACTATCATTAAACTACGCTGGTCTAGTGACTACTTACTAGTCAATAATCAATGGCCAAAAAAATAAAAAAGATTAAAAAAAAAGGTACTATTTACTAGTCAAAAGCTTATGCTGTCTTAAAGCTTTAGGAAACCTGAAATGGCCAATTATTCGAGTTGTACAACTGGCTATTGTAGTTTTTAATGGTATCACTTAATGTTGTCATGGGACTCCTCACAGCAAAGTCCCAACAGAGTTCACCTGTGCCGTATTTAGGCAGCACTCGAGTTAAGCTGAGTCAAATTTTTAAAAGCTTAAGCTTGAGTTCAACTTATTTAAAATTTATTAAATTTGAGCTAAGCTTTTTATCGAGTTTGATGTTTGGACTCATTCTTAACTCGTCTAGCTAAACGAGTTTTAATTCAAACTCGAGCTCAACTCGTTTATGAAAATGAGTTTGAGCTAAACCAAGTTTTTTATTAAGTCTATCGAGATTTTATTGAGCCTAAGACTTAAGCTCGAGTTCGACTCATTTAAATAGTTTATTTTTCATTTTTTCCAAACCTAAAATGACATATACATGTGTGTTCCTATAAATATATATATATACGCATAAATATTAAATAGAAATTAATTTTTATTGTTTTAATTATATAGTTATATATAATATATCATATATAAAAAATTGACAAATCTACTAACGATCTTATTAACGAGCCTGTTAATAAGCTTACTTGTAAGCGCGTTCATAGGTCTAAATGAGTCTATTCATGTCACACCCTGCCCCTCACTATCGAAGTTTTGAGCATGTGATGCCAGGGCAGACAACTGCCACAGGCCCCCTAGTAATAATGGCTGACATCCGCCTTCAGGTGAGACCCCAACCAACGCATGCCACCCAAGTGAGAGGTGTTGCCTTTGGGGTAGGCAAAAGCCTCAGGTCTTGGGTTCGATCCCTGCAAGCTACAGATAAGGGGTCAACTCACCTGAGGTTCATAGTACCTGTAGTGCCCATGATACCCTGCGGGGCATGAGTTGGTTGGGGCCTCACCTGAGGATAGATGTCGGCCATTATCACTAGGAGGCCTATCGTAGTTTCCTGCCCTGACATCACACGACTAGAACCTTGATGGTGGAGGGCGAGATGTGACATAAAAAGGCGTCTTTTTTATTTTTTTTTCAAGTTCAAGGTATATTCTTCCATTTGTAATTTAATGTTATTTTTTTAATCTTTTTTACTTTGTAAGGTATGAACTTTATTTAATTAATTATGACTTTTATTATTTATTAATTATTTAATGTACTTCGTTAGTAAATGACTTTTGTTGATAGATGATACACTATATGGTTTTGTGAATATGGCTTGCTACATATTAGTAATTAAATGTTTCTTTTCCTTTTTTCCCTCAACAAAGTTAGCAAATTTTTTTCCTAGTTTTAAATTATGAATAGTCACAAATACAACCTTTTTATCAATTATAATTTTAATTTTATTCATAATATCAACAAAATCAAACAGCTATTTTATGATTTGATTTAATATAAAAAGGAAAAAAAATGAACTAAATCCATTCTTGCCTAGGACCTACTTGAGTCAAGTCACATTCCTACCACACTTACCACTTCTTTAACTTATCACTTATAACTTTTCTATATAACCTATCACACTTATCGTTTTTTCTAACATACCACATCTACAACTTTTTAAACTAATCTACAACTTTATGCAAGATCCAATGGTGAATCTTGTATTTTTCCTATAAGTAAGTCATCGGATCTTGCATCTTTCCTATAATTATATTCGTATAGACTTATTCGGTTTTTCTCATGCAAAAAAGAATAGACTTCAAAAAAATTTGTCTAGGTCAATTTGTGCTTTATTTGATTAAAACAAGGCTTATATGGACTAAAATAAGCCTCCATCTTTTTTATATTGAAAATGAGTTTCTTTTATATAAAAAAAAAACCATCAAGCTCGTTTTCAGCCTAGCTTACTACTATAAGAAAAGAAGATTATAAGAAAATGAGACTTCAATATTAGCTGTTGCATCATTGTAAAATGATCTAATGATCACCAGCAACTTTTGATCTCGACCATCCATTCAAATGCTATCCAATGACTGGCATCAATCTCCACTATCTATAAATAAGAGGTTTTTCGTCTCATTTGAGTGAAAATTTCTACGTATTTCTAAGATTGAAAGCAACATAGAAACTTTGCCGAAATAACTCCAAAAAGAATCAAAGCAAATACTTCATGAAGAACGAGTGAAGAACGATCGAATCTACCTAGTTTGATATTCTGTCATACTTATGTACTTGAGAAACCGAGTTTATTTGTTCCTCCTTCCACACTTCTCTCTATGATATCTGTATACATATTATCAGTTCAGAACTTTTCTCAGTTCGACGTCATATTTATCGCACATGATCGGTCAGCTGTAGTAATCTCATCATACAAACCCTCTTTTATCAAGTTTTTTCTTTTTTATTCTATCTAATTTAATTTTATAAATTTTTTAGTATCCATGTAATGGATGTTCGATTGCTAGTATATATAATTGGAGGAGCTTTCCCTTTGACAAAAAAAAAAAAAAGATAATCTTATTAGCATAAAATATAATAAATCATCTTCATTTCCAATAAGCTGAAAAAGAGGAGAAGAAAAATAAAAAGTGAAAGAAAAGCAACGTACCGAGGCATGTACTGTTGTAAAAGAAAAGATAAGAAAGGTGGAGAATTATTGGATACAGGGGTGATGGTACATAATGGCTACATGTGTAGTTATGATGACAGTCAAAGCAAAGCAGCATAATTCATATAGAGTGGGCCGATTGATTAAAGTTGGCCCTTGCGACATGTCAATTTTCATACCTTTTCTTCGGAAATCATACAATATCTCACCCTCACTTATCATAAGGACCACACAAATACACATCAAATATCACTGAACAACGTATGGCAATATCAAATTTATGGTTCAATTCTCATATTTCAATCAGATACTTTTCCCATCTTTCTAAGGGTTCCGCAACATACAAACGACAAAAATAAAAAGGTGATAGCTCATCCGCACAACGAATAGTATTTTGTTTATTTGTCTCAAAATATCCATAACGGAGGAATAAATGGTGTTAAACTTGCGGTTAATACGAATGTTGTGTTAATTCTTGTGCTTTCTTTTAATTACATAACATGTAGTTGAATCACTAAAAATTTAAATGGTTGGAACTTGTTTATGGCATATTTGAGAGTGACTTGATATTTACTTGAATTATTCAAGTAAGTTATCAACTGGATTTTAAGATTTATAATACGTAGTTTAACTAATTCAAGAGTTAATAACTTATCATGTACTATGAAAATGAATAGTATTTGATTTATTTGTCTCAAAATATCCCCATAGGAGGAATAAATGGTATTAACTTTGCAATTACAAAGTTATGTTAATTTTTCTACTTACGTTTAATTATGTAACATGTGGTTGAGTTACTAAGAATTTAACTGGTTGGAACTTATTTATAGCATATTCAAGAGTGACTTTAGGTTTAATTAAGGCTTTTTTTTTTTTTTTGGCCAAGCAAGTTTAATTAAATTATTCAAGTAAGTTATCAAGTGGATTTTAAGATTTATGGTATGTAGTTTAACTAATTCACTCAAGAGTTAATTGCATTTGAATTGAATTCTAGTGTTAGTCAAGTTTAAATAGAGTTTAAATATCGATATTATTTTACTTGAAAGAAAGATAGGTGCATAGAAAAAATAAATCTAAATAAGTATAAGAATTTCAAGTGAGAGCTCTTAAAGTTCCCTTTGATTTGAGTTTGAACTCAAAATATTAAACTCGATTATTTTCAAGCCAAATTAGATTTTTGAAATTGTAAATCAAATGTAAACTTAAGTTCAAAATTATATCATTTCAATCCACACATTTATAGCCATCCAAAAACAAATAAAAATGCTTATCTTCCAAGCTTTTAGGCAAGGAAATGTAATACCCTAATAACCTAATTTTAGTAATCAACTTAAGAAGTGACCATAGGCCATATTGATATTCATAGTTATGATTTTATAAACCAGTATGAATTTTTTCCAATAATTATGACGAGAAATATATTGAGGCTTAACAATTTACTATCTTGACCTATAGGTATCCTATACGTATACCCAATAGCTTCTACCTAGTTTACCTAATATTAAGAACTTGTCTCTAATAATACCATTTGCAATGCCATAACTTAAAACTATGCAATAGACTAATGAACGTTTTCAACCATTTGTCTCATAAACCTCTAACTAATGACTTGGTATGTATTATCAAGATCTTATAAAGTAATATTAATTTTCTCTCATAATTTATGTGAATCTCTATTCATATGGGAAGTCACAATCACGTCACTAAATCCCTCTTGCTGTTCGACCAAAAAAAAAAAAAAAAAAAAAAGCCCTATTGCTGTCATTTCCTATTTCTAATATCAATTTCATTCAGATCAATTAGAAAAGGCCCATAATTTTGTTTTAGCATTTGCCATCACCCATATGACATTGGCCTGATAATGTAAAAAAAATGTTGATAGCTTTAAGTTAGTGATAAAAAGAGAAATTATTATCATATTTGGTAAGCTTTAAATAAAGGAAATGAGTGGAAATAAATAAAAATATAAACATGAAAGTATTAGAAAAGAATCGTCAATTTTATTTTTTGTTTGAAAATATAAGACGGAAACACAACTAAATGGAAGATAAATTTTCTTCTCATTGTTTGGTTTACACTATATAAAAGAAATCAAAAGAAAAAACATTTAATAGATTATATTCCCGTTGCTTTTTTTTAAAAAACCCATATATTAGGGGGTGTTGTTGTAATTTTGAACTCTTTTCCACTCATTTCATTGGAGAAAAACAATGACTTTGAGAGTGGAAACTTGCCACTCAATTCTCTACATTTCCTTAAATTTTCACTCTTTTCTTTAATTACTTATCACAAAATTTTCACTATTTTATATCAATCTCTCCTATTCTTCATCCACTTTTCTTTCCATTCAAATATATTTACATGTTATGCAAGAGAAACAAGTATTACTCAATGATAAGTTAATTTTACTCTATTTTTTTCATAAAAATTGGAGCTTATTTTGATGAGTTTTTTTATTAAATCCCTATGAATTTGGTATTTTTAATGCTAAATTGTTGTTTTTCAGCTTCTTGAATCGAAAGAAGAAGGATCAAAGTGTTTTTAATCAGGTTTAGAGCAAAAACAGTAGCAAAAGTGAAGAACAGACTTGTCACGCCCTGAATAATACCAATCGAGGCCAAAATGTAAGGCAAAACTAGCAAAATTTGGTTTGTCATACCCTACATTTAACTCTGAACGTGACCCTTGACACTTGTTCTAAGGAGATCGAGCCCAAACCTATAGAAAAATTTTGTCGTGCTTTAATGTCACGCCCTAAATCTAAACCGCGACAGTTGTTGAAGTGAAGTATAGACTTTCGCCTTACTTGTGTCGCACCTCAAATCATCAAGCATCAAGCCTTCGATAGTCTCAAAGTTAGCCTCAATGGAAAAATGGACAGAAACGATAGTGTTTTATCAGCTAAGTTAAGCCTTATCCTTAATGCAACACTTGAGCACTCAGCTTACCCATCGACGAGTGATTGTTTGAGCATTCGATACAGACGTGGGTGCAAATAAAGAATTTGCATTCCGTTATAAAGAATCTACTACGTTAGTAATAAAATCTTCATGATTGTTGTGTCATCGTCCTATAAATAGGTGTGCATAGCATAAGAGATGTTGTATAGTGTGAATACAATATAATAGTACTAGCGTAGTATAGTGAGAGAATTTCTGGAGTGAAAGAATTTTGTTTCTTCCTGCATTAGAGAGTCTCAAAGTTTTCTGGGTAAAATCATTTTAACCCATTGTTTGTAATTTCTATAAGACTGTATGCTGAATTGTAATATTTGTTCAATTAATTTCATATTATTTCTTTAGAACATGTTCGTAATCTCTAAATTCATGGAGAAATAATCTCCTACAGTTTAGGGTTTGTGAATCCAAATCTTGATCATGTTATTTCAAATGTACTTTCAATTTAATATTGATTGGGTGTTTATAATTAGTAGCTTAAATTTTATATCATAGGTATAATTGTGTGGCACACGAGTTAGATTCATGTTTGATTTTAGCTCAATAAGCTGGGAGGTCATTCTTTTGAATAGATCCGTGGCTACTAATGGAGTCAGTCCTAAATATCTCGAGAGAAGGCAAGTGAAGAATTTCTATCACTTGTTTTGAAATTCATTAAGTTGGTTTTAAAAATAAAGGATTCTTAAACTTTATGTGGATTTAGGCCAATGATAGCTTGAGAAGGGATTCTAACGGTCTGGTTTAAATCTATAACTACTGACCTTAAGAGAGGCTTTAGTTTACCTCAGTGAATCCGACGGTGTAAATACTCCAGCAAACAACTCTCTCTCTCTGAGTTTAGTTTTAAGAAATCATATGATAAGGAGTTGATGAAGCAAACCTTAGGCCGTTCTCTTGCACTGTTGTAAACCGATTCCCTATTTTCTCTCGGGAAACATTTGTGAATATCATTAACATTAGCATAACTTCTGTTTTTATTATGATTTGCTAAATATTTTCTTTGGCTAAGATAATAGAGGAAATGTGAGTATGATAAATGTCACAATTCTCTTGAGATTCAACCTAATTCTTTCTATACTACTTCGGTAGGTACACTTGCCATTATTGTTGGTAGTTGCTAATCGAAATTGGGTAGAACCAGTTAGTTTTATAAATTTTGAAAGCTTCCACTTCGAGTTATGTTTTAAAAAGTCATATTATATACAATTCCAATTGAATCAGAAAGTAGTCAAGAAATGGTTTGTCTTTATTTTCATCTTCTTAATTTACAAATTAGGGGTTGAGATTGTTTATGTTGTTAAACTATTTTATGATATATTATGATGTCATCATGTTCTGTATAATGTCAATTGTTTACTATATGCGAAGATACCTAAAAATAGGAAATTGATGGATTTTGAGAAAACTAAAATGGAGAGGATGTAAATTGAAAATAGAGACTCTAAAGTTAGCTTTTTGAAATAGGATAAATTACGCCGAAAGGTGATAATGTTTATGCTAAGTTCATTTGAGGTCACAACATTTCAAGTAGTTAGAAAGAGATTGAAACGTTTAGGGAGTAAATTCATTTTAGGTCATAATATTTTGAGTGGTTAAAAAGAGGTCACAATATTTAGAAAAGTGAATCAATTGAGGTTATCATTGGCACATGTCATAACGTACCAAATCTTTTAAGTTTTAACTTTAAATATTTTTCTTATTGACATGCATCAATGGTGATATCAATTAACCTACTTCTCTAAATGTTGTGACCTCTTTTTAACCACTCGAAACGATATGAACTCGAATGAACTTACCCTCAAAATATTGTGACAATCTGATTAATTTGATCTTTTGAAATAATCTCAAACATAAATAATAATTGTATATAGCCAAACCCCTAAAAAAATACATACATACTTATATATATCAAAGGTTAATATTGCATGAAAAAAAAAATGATATCATAATAACATCACATGATTTTTTTTAAGAATTAGGATAATTTCAATCATTAGTTATAATTAAAAAAAACTTAAAAAATATAAATAAGAGGATCCTAGGAGAAAGATCTTATCCCTTCATCGAAAGCAATTTTCCTTTTCTAATTGTGAATGGGATGGTTAAAGTCCGTACTGGGGTAGCTTTTTAAATGGAATGAGTTGACAAAATTAACTAAAATACGGATTCCCATAAAAAAAAATCTTTATGAATCCCTCACTCTGTTTATAGCTAAAGAAAGAAATGGATAAGCAGCAATTACGGATCACTTGAAGCCACAAACTGAATGTTGGCAATCTTTTAGCATTATTATTGTACGAACTATCCTATATATATTACAACCTTTAACGAACTCACGCTGTCCTTTTCGCCATGTCGAAAACTTTGACAGTGACGCACATGCTTTACCATATATGGATTTTAGGTAAAGCTAATGGGGATGCTGATTTTTAACTTCCAATGAAATGGGAAACATTAGCAAAATGATCATCATTTGTAAAATCTAAAAAGAATAGAAGCTTTAAAATTCTCAATTTAATATTTAAAATTTAAGATCAATCAATTTAATTGGTGAATTTTTTTTTTTTTTTTGGTATTCTTCAACAAAACCTCCTATAAGAAACATTATATAAGATAATAGTGTTAACTAATTTGATGGAAGTATTATGAGCATACATAAAAAGTTTTTTTAAGTATTAAATTAATCAATTTCAAAATTCAAGTATCTGATTCCATATTTTGCTAAAGTTTAAATATTAATCACGATATTAATCATTTTTTTCTTAATATCCTCTATTATTACTAATCACTATTGCCATTGATTGGTCATTATCCTTATTATCACCGTTATCTACAAAATTAAATAAAACATTTTAAAACGCATTCTCAATGGGACAAGCAAATGCTTACGTGCATCGAGAATTTACGGCCTTTTAAAACTATTATGACCTTTTTTGATATTTCCAGAGTTACATAACAAATTCCGAAATCATTGCAAAGCACATTTTTCATTATTACACTTAAAATAATTATTTGCATGCATTATTGTTAATTTTTATACATATTAATATTAGCATATACGAATAGACTTGTAACTGTTACAAACAGACAACGTAGGAACAAAAAAGTACTGATTTGGATAAAAGATTATTGTACTTAGTAGTTACAGTTAGAACTAAATAACAACTTCTAAACAGAAAAATAGTATAGATAGTAAATAGTTATGCAAATGTAACGGAAGCCAGCTGTACAGAAGCAAACATAAATAGTAAAAAATATACAAAGATGGATACACAAACTTTAACCCTAGAAATCATAGTGTCTCTTGGCATTGGAGCAAGATCTAGCTCAAACAGATCAAGTGTAGTATCTTGTGTACCTTGTATGCACAAAACCTACATTAGAGAATAGAAAGTTAAACAAAGTAGGGTTAGGGTTTGAAACTTACACGCGAGGAAGAGAGGTGAGAAGAAGAGTCGGTAATGACATCATCCTTAGTCTCTTGAGTTTAAGTAACTAGTTCGATTCTCTTCTCCTTATAATAATAAAAAAAAAATTACGGTACATGCTTACATTAATTATAATGAGCTTTAATGCCGCGAACAGCACTGTACAGACCGGATGGGATCAGATTCAAAGAGATTACATCAGATATATCAGCACATCTTGGCCCATAAAAAAAGAGAAATATCAGCACCTCACCGCTTGTATAAAAATATCCATTATAAAGTCAGTTTAGGGTATCGTCGCATATGGGGCGACCTATTTTATGAAGACACTTTTGAGGTGTATTATGACGTCTCCTCCATTACAAATAAAGCTGTTGTCTCCATTCCTAATTCGTTTTGAGTCGTCAATAGCAGATAAATATGCGGTCTTCCTTTGCTGGACTAAATACTACTGTCTTGTCCAAAATCATCGGCAGATGAATCATCCACTGTGCGCGTTATGTAGTGAGAATAGCTATTGACAATCTCATCATAACTATATGAATTTTAGTTTTTTCTTTTCTTTTTTTGTTCTTTTTTCTTTTTTGAGTTGAATACTAACATTGCTAAATACCATACTTAATTCTACATTTACTAATAGGAGTTACTAATTGGAAAATTTTATAACTAGCCAACAAAGATACACTTCTATACAAAAAAGGAGAAAAAAAAAATACTTCATCGATTGACCAATTTGTGAGAATGACAGATGAAGAGTTAGGAAAAGGGAAACCAAATAGACAATCACATTTCTTCTTAAATTAATACATTCGCATAATGGATATGATTATTTCTTTTAAGAGAACAAAACCCACCATCTAATGAGTGCACTAAATCCCTTTAAAAAGAGATATCATAATCCCACTAAGAGGATAATGTGATCTTTAGATAGGGTTTCTCTATCATACTTTGATGGTCATGTGCATCTCGTGTGATTTTGTACTTCAACTAATCTTGGAAAAGTCTTGATTTAATAACATATAAATATATGCAACTATAACAGATTAATGCATAACCCATCAATCTCTCTCATAAAATGTTTAATGCATCATGCTAGAGAAAAGTTAGATCAAAATCTTGTTTGGGTAGACATATAATTATTAGTGATAAAATAATAAGATACTTTGCCATAATAATTTACGTGGTTTGACAATTTAGAATATGCTTACATGCAAATGAGAGAAGAAAATCCACTAATAAACTAAAAAGTGGTACAACACAAGAAATAATAGCTTTCAAAACCTAGGTCTTAATAAACAAAGGATTTTTCTCTCAGTTCATTTAGATGCTTATACACTTTCTCACTACAAAAAAGCTTCCCTACTAGCTTATTTATAAGCTTTAAAAAAAATTACACATGAGAATTGTTGGCTTTACAAATGCAACTATTTTAGCATAATTGTGGTGAATTATTAGCCATTCTTTATCAAATTGTTGCTATTTGCCATAACCTAAAATTTGCCAAACATGCAAACCCTAAATCTTAGACAATTAAGATTCATTATCACATTAAATATTAGTCACACCAAACAATCTCCTTCTTGACTTGAATTTTAAAATTCAAAGATTTATCTTCACCTTCTTCATATTATCCCTTAAGGGAAAGTGCAACTATAAAAATTGTCATTTGAGTCTAATCTAAACAATGTTTTGATTTATTCAAAGACATTTAGTCAACATATCATTTGGATTATTTACAGTGCCAATTTTCTTAATAATAATATTTTCTTGAGAAATAATATTGTGAAAAAAAATGGTACTTCGTATCAATACTCTTTTTCCTTTCATGTAACATATGATCCTTTGCCAAGTAAATAGCACTTTGTTTGTCACAATGGACAATAGTGACTAGCACCGAGGGGAGTTCACTAAACAAACCTTTTAACCATATAGCTTTTGATGTTGTTTCAAGAACTACCATGTACTTTGCTTTCATAGTGAATAATGTGGCTGTGACTATAATGTAAATTTTAAATTAATAACACAATTGTCTAGTGTTAAGACATAGCTTATGATGGATTATCTTTTATTAAGATCCCTTGCATAATATGAATTAACAAAACCAAAACATAGGCCTTACTTTTTCTAAATTTCTATATAATTTAGTAGTGCTCTCATATATCTTAGAATACACATTTTGTAGCATGTTAGTGTGCTTTGTTAAGATTAGACAGATATCTACTGACAATAAAACTACTATGCAATATAGGCTGAAAGTGAATCGTTACATAATAATGCTACTAACAACACAATAATAAAGAAGGGTAAATTATATTCTACGGTAAAAATATTCGAGGCTAATTTCATTTATTGTATTAACGTTTGAAGTGTTTAAAAAGAGGTATCACCATTTCGCAAAGTGAATCAAACGAAGTATCAACCTTTTGCAAAATTTATTTAAGGTATTAACGTTTCAATTAGTTTTCAATTAAATTTTCCAAATTTATATTTATAGCCAATTGTTAATACCTTATTTGACTCATTTTGCAAAAGTTGGTACCTTTTTTTAATCTCTTGAAATATTGATATATTAAATAAATTTATTCTCAAATGTTGATTCCTTTTTTGAACCTCTTAAAACATTAATATTTTAAATAAACATATCTTCTAACATTGATACATACATTTTAATATAATTTCCCATAATAAGAAATATGTGACAAATGTTTAATGTCGTCATCAATTTGTGGTGACATGACTACTAAAAGTCTAAAATGAGCAATATGTAGGGTACTTACAGACTCTGTGCTTTTCATGTTAAAACACTCTAAAACTTTGTCGTAACACCCTTCTAAGTTAGGAATAGCTCTATGCCTTTTAATTTTCATACCAAGAAGTTTCTTCTCAGCTCCTAAGTTTTGTCTCATGTTCACCGCTTAAGTCTTCCTTTAACCTATTGATCTAAGACATATTCTTAACGACAATAAGCATGTTATCAACATAAATCAACAACTAAACAAATGAGCCATGATAAATTTTCCAGAATACACAACTATTATATTGACTCCTAAAATAGTCGTGCCCAACCCTAAAAGAAATTAAAGCACTTATACCATTGTTTAAGAGACTACTTCAAAACCTATACCATTATTGAGAAGAATGCTTTAAATAATTTGGTGATTTCTTCAACATGCAAATATGGTCTTCATTACATTTAATTTCAAAATCCTCAGGTTATCGCGTGTAAACTTTCGCCTGTTCACCACATAGAAAGGCAGTCTTAATAAATAGTTGCTTCTAACTCTAAATCATGTATATAAGCTAGAGAAAGCAAAAATCAAATAGAGTTATGCTTATTAATATATGAGAAGACATTATTAAATTCTACTCCTTGTGCTTGATTATAATCTTAAGCAATCAAACAAGCCTTGTATCTAGCATCATCAACTCCAAGAATGTCATATTTCTTCTTAAAGACCAATTTGCAATCAATAATCTTCTTATTTTTAGCTAATTTAACCAACTCCTAAATTTATTTATGAGAAGAGAATCCACCTCTTTTTACATAGCCCCCAAACTAATTTGCAAAATCATTACAAAAAACAACATTTAAGTATGTTAAGTTTATTAATTACATTTGGCTCTTGTCTTGTACAATAATTAAGCCATATGAGACGTAATTCACCAATCTAGTAGGTTTTTGCTTTTTCTCTCTATGGTTTACTTTTGGTAATAGAATATTCCTCTTCTTCCTCTACTATTTTTTTCCTATTTATTTATTTATTTGAAAATGTGCAACTAAACTAGGATTTGCACATAATCACCATGTGGAAATGTACTAATATGACCTATATCCCATAACAAGAATCAAATTAATCAATCATGTAGTAAATAAAAAGATACAATTTTATATTGTCTCAGTGCTTTGTGACTAAGTTTCTAAAAGAAAAGATATGGACAACACCAATAGTAGATATAATGCACCATTGTCACCATTGTCGATCTAAACTATGCTAATCTTTAATCAATATGATGCATGATTAGATTCTGGTGGTTTGTTTGCCAAAATCTAAGCGATTGATAAGAACTAGGGTTTGCAAAGAAAACTCTCAGTATGAAAAAGTGATTTCATTCAATTTTTTCAAAAGAATATAAAGAAAACCCTTATATACTCATGAATAAAGACAAAAATAATCCTTGAATAAAGAAAATCCAATTAAAAGAAGAATCACATCAAAATAATATCAAAATAACTTAAATAATGTTGTTATTGAAAAAACATGAGTGTAAACATGGCTTGACAAAAGAACATGAGTAAGAACAAAGGGGTGCTAGAAGTTGTGGATCGCATGACAAAAAGTATAGGGATGTGTTAGAAACCGTGCTTTTCTTAATAGTCTTCATTTTTGCGCCTTGATGCTATTATAGAGCACATTTCCTTCTATTCCCTAGCTTATTACAAGTTTATTATCTATCTTACAATAAAAAACATCAATATAATCATTACAATTCATAATCACAATTAATACCAAGTTCTTGTTATGTTCTAATTAACCATTCACAAAATATAACTCATCAATAGTTGGATCATTCGTAAGAATTTTTTAAACTAGCCCTTGTAATCCTTAGCTCGACTCTAATAACGGGTCCTAAGTTGATTCCTATCATGTAATATCAACCTTCTTCTTTGCTTGCCGGAGAAATGAACTTCTATTTCAGAAGTGACAGAAGAGTCCTTTTGAAGTGAAGCACGAGAGGTTCATCAAAGATAGCATATTTATAAATAATAGACTTACGTGTTTTAAGATATGAAAATTTAGTTCCTTCAATAATTGGAAGATATCTAATAAATATACCCTTTTATATTTAGGTTTCAACTTTTTAGTTTTTATTATTAACATAGACATAGACATAGACAAGACGCCCAAATATCCTTTAGTTTGAACAATTAACAGCGTTTCTAGAACATCCCTCCTTTTAAGTTCTACAATCAATTGATGCAAATGTAAAGTGATTCTCCAAATAATAAGATGTAGAACTTGCTAGAAAGATATCTAACAAATACACCTTTTTTGATATCTTGTAAACCTCTAAAATTTTACGATCGGTTAAGCTTAAACCCTAATTAGAAAGTCAACCGAAAACCCTAAAGTCAACAAAACCTTAGTTAAACGTAACAATTTAAGTCCGGTAATCCCGTATTCGCAATCCTAAGTGAGTAATTAAGAGACTAGTATGTAGAATAGTTCGTAATAACATAAGAGAGCCTAAAAATATAACACTAGTTGAACCGCGATTCATTTTAAACCAATCGTATACAGTTTTTGAAAAGTGTGTCCCAGGCTCAGAATAGTAAAAATATTCCAGATATACTGTTAGACTTATAAAAATATAAGGTTTTTAAAAATATCAATTTTATAATTTTTCGATAACTAAAAATATCATATATAGCCTTTTTACGTGCATTTTTATTAATACCTGTAATTTAATTGTCTTATTTACTATTTATTACTATTTTCTACTTTTTCTTACAACCCATACACCTATTTTCTTACAATTTTCATTTTTAATACAACTTTACATCTCTCATATCTTACTTTTCATTAATAAAAATACAAAAAAAAAAATCTCTCTCTCTCTCACTCCATTTAGGTGCCGGCCCCCTCCCCTTTTTCACTTATATTATTTTAAATTTCACTTATTTAATTAATACAATTTACTCTCCACTTTTTCCTATAAATACCATCCTCTCTTCCATTTCCTTCACATCTTTCATACATTACCATTACTATATCAAAATCTCTCCTAAAGTTCTCTCAAAGTTCTCTCCATTTTTCTCTTCTTCCATAGGTAATAGTCTAACCTCTCCTTATATTCATTTGCTTAGTATGAGCATAGTATGTGTTTTCTAAACCCATGGAGGTTAGGAAAGCCACAATATATTCATACTTTGTTCTTGTTCATAAATCTATTTTCCTATTATGTTGTTCATATTTATAACTAACTAAATATATCTATATAGTTATATGTATTTTTAGAGCATATAAGCTCATTTGTTATTGCAATTTATTTACTTTCAAGTTATTTTAAGACTAGTCTTTCTAATTTTAGTCTTAGACTTGTCCTCATCAAGTCAAAACAATTTTCATTTTCTTTTGGGACTAGTCCATTCTTAGTCCCGGAAAGCCTTGAAGAAGCTAAGGCTCCCAATACTTGACAATTATTATTAATATACTTATTTATTTTTTATATTCTTTATTATCTTATCTTGTGATATTTTTATCTTTTATAAACTATATAATCATATTCATGCATGGCTAATATGTTGTTATCCAAATAAAGGAGATCTTTTTAATGAAAGACTAAACTCTTCAAATTTTACCACTTAATAAATATTTTTCACCAAGACTTAGAAAGATGTTTTCAAATAAATTCCTTTTTAAAAGTTTATATAAGCTCATCATGAAATTGATGAAAGTTTTTCTAAAGTCTAAGGATATTTTCTTTTCAAATGACAACGTAGGAAATTTTGATATATAGATAATAACTTGATACTATTTTTACCAACTTCCTAAACTAAGGGCTAAACAAGTTTTCAAGAGAATCCACTTGCAGTCTTAAGAAACCCACTTAGAAAAATGAAATTTCTAAACAATCTAGGAGGAATAATTTTCAAGGAGTAAACTCATTAAGTACTACTAGAGAAAACTTTTGGAAACTCTATTTTTCATTTCTTAGAAATAGAAATGGTAGGCAACTTAATAAGACCAAAATTTATTTTCAACTCACTTTTGATAAACTAAAGAATAAAAATATAGAACATTAGATTATGATCATCCAAAAATTTATAGGTTTTTTCAACCACATAAAGTAAAGTTTAACAAATCCAATTTCCAAAACCTAGAAAATGTTGTTTTAAGGAAGTTAACTAAGGGAGACAACACCTATAGCATCATGAATAAATTATGAGTCTATTTATATACCAAAGGAATTCTTTTCAAGTATATACATATTTGAGTTCTACTTAAACAAGCTTTAGTGAAGGAAGAATTAGAAAATGTTGTTTTTCAAGAAAGGAATTTTCATGGTAGATCTGTACCCCTCTGATCCGAGACTCAAATGACCTTTTATAGTAAAAATAACCTTAAAAATGGATAATCTTTTTGAGTAGACAGAAAACGACATATAATATGCAAAATTTCGAGTTAAAATGAGCAAGTTATGGCTATTTTAAGTTGGAATTTCCTTCAATCCGATTTTTACCGCAATTTAGAAGTAGACTTAGAATCTTTAAAATGAGCAAGACTCATTTTAGGTATTTCATCTTGTTTAGGTGAAGAAGGAACCGATATCGTCTTCCCAGAAGATTATTTTGACTAGGAGCGATCGTCATGGAGTGAGTTAATCCCTTACTAATTCCATTTCCATGAATGTGCTTGTAAGTAATGGCACTAGAGATTAAGGAAAGACAAATGAATAAATGATTGTGTGAATGATTGAATGAAGTGGTTATTAAATAAGAAGCTAAGTATATCGAAAGAAGGTTTGATGAATACTTTATGTTCTCCTGCAATGGTATGATGAATATTGTTTTGATCACGTTTAACTTGAAATCAACAATAGTTGGATAAGCTAGCATTAAAAATGATTCATGCAAGGCATATTGTGAGTCACATTTATTTTTTACTACTATTCTTTGTGTGGGGAAACGATGAATTGTAGTGGTGGCTGGTAGTAGCCGAGAAGTCTACATGGGCAAGTAGAAGCTAGTAAGTCTACAAATATTGATGGTCAAATGGGCCAGTAACCACCTAACCCTCGACATGAAGGGTGTAAAATCCATGCTACACATGGTTTCTAGTAAATCGTGTGCATCTTTATTTCTCATGTGATTGTTGCATTTACATATGATTGTCTAAAATACCTGTATGTTTTATGGAAATGCTTTGAAGAAGGGAGTTATCTTACTAAGCTAGTTTGCTTATACTCCTATAGCTTTTTGTTACAGTTTGATTACTTGTGGTTGGTACCAAGGAGCCTTTTTGTCAGGTATGAGCCAAAATTACTAGGAGTTTTTGGGAGAAGTTTATATATCTAGTTTTTTGGAGTAGACTTCCAAGAAAAATCTATATAGTAGACTTTTGTTATATTCATGTATGTTTTTAAGATGGCTTAGATTAAGCAAGGCTTTTAGTACGAGGAATGCCCCTAAGAAGTTGTAAAATCTTTATCTTAATTATTATTACATGTTTACCTTTATAAGTTCTTGCATGCTTTTATTATCTACTTAACATAGTACCTCTTTAAGTCTTCTACTATCTTGGAAGCACGCCTTGCATGTGATATCAAAGCTTCTACGTGACTAAGATTATCATTCATTAGCTTTAATATTATGTGCGGTGGACTGCCACGTTTAGAGTACCCTCTAGGGCGTGACATATCTAGATTTCAACTTTTTATTACCAACATAGACATAGACGAGGCACCAAATGTCCTTTAGTTTTAACAATAAATGTAAACCCCGGTTTTCCTATTAAACAAGTGAACTTCGGAAACCGAAAATCAAAACCCTAGACCGGATTAGTTTAAGCTTGAGAGAGAAACCTAGAAACCCTGGATCTAGCTTTCCTTCAGTTTCAAACTAAAAGAACTTTCGTGAAATAATTTAATGTGGAATATTGTTTTAAAATATATTTCAAACCATAAAAAGATTTCGGAAAATTTTCTATTTCGAGCCTTCCCGAGATCCATTACGGAAAAGCGAGCCCCTGGAACTCGAAATTCGAAAAATATTCCATAATACTCTTTAGAAACGAAATTTAATAAGGATTTCAAAAATATAAATCTTATAATTTTTCGGTTTATAAAAATGACAGATATAACCTTTTTCTCGTATTTTTTTTACTACCGGTAAAGTAATTGTCTTATTTACTATTCATTACTATTCACAGTACAACCTACTATACTCACAAGCCACTCCCTTTTCTTAAATCCTTACAAACACTCAATTATATTTTCTTTTCCAATTAATTTTTGTCTCTTAACAATTATTACAAATTAAGACTTTTTATTACACATTTTAATTTGAAAATGTTACAAAATCATTTCTCTTTCCCCCTCCTCCCAAATGGCCGGCGCACTCCCCCCCCTTAATTTCCCTCAAATTGTTTTATTTTACTTCCTTTTTATAATAAAACAAACCCTAGTTAAACCTTATATATACTCTTTCTCTCTCTTCATTCATTTTCATTTGTTTCGAAAATCACAAACCCTCTTATTTCTCCTCTCTTTGCCGTGAGCTACACTAACACCACACACACTCACACGAGCTTGTTTTTCTTCTTCATTTTCCTCTTGATTCAAGCCTTTGGTGATGAATCCTAAACCTTCTTACCATTAAACCTTGCAATGGCAAGAGTATTCATGGGTATTTTCACATTTATGTCCCCATGAGCACTTGCCAGGGACAAGAAAATCCCACTACATGAATATCAAGCCATCACAAGAAGAGATCTTGTGTTTAAATGTGATTTTGTTGGATTATCTTCATGTTCATGCATATAGTAGTAGAGTAAAGTAGAGATCTTGCATAAAAATCCATATTCATGTTTTCAAACTCCATTTCATGCATCATAAGTAGTAGATCTAGTATTTAGATGTTCATATTATACTTGACATTCATGTTCTCATGAATATTTTGCGTTTTAATGCATTAATGCTCATAAAGGTTTTGTCTTGTTTATATAAATATGGTAATTAGTAGATCTTTAGTTATATAAAACAAGAAACTTAAAAAGAAAAACTTTTGTTTGAAAATATTCAAATGAAAAATTCGTATGACTTCAAAACCATGTTTTAAAAACTCTTTTATCAACTCTAAACTTGTATTTTATATGAAAAATGAAGGGTATAGGTAATAGTTATCATTAAGTAATGATTTTTATAATTTGGAATGAGATTTGATAAGAAAAATATGCAAAACAAAGAGTAAAATAATATAACAAATTTTGAGTTACTACTCAACTTAAGAAATTCGTAATTTTGGAGTATTATCATGAAAACACCTATTTTTCAAACTCAAAATGAAAGTTTTATTTAAGAAATAAAGTCCTTAAGGGATAAGTATAATAAAGCCTTAAATTTTAATGTAATAAATAAGTTTTTCTCAAAGAAATCATTCAAAAACTAATTTTCAAAAAAATTCGGATTGTAGAATAAACCCTATTTGAAAACATGTTTACAAAGTATAAAATGGGAATTTTCATGTTGAAATGAAGGTCTTAAGTAATATATATAATTAAAACTCAATTCTCGCAAGGATAACTAGAAATTCCTAAGTAATAATTCCAAAACAAAAGAGATTTATCAAAGTCAGGAAACTAGGTTTCTTAAGAGTATGTATTCTTATAGTCTTACAAAAATAACGAAATTCTAAAATTTTCTTTTGGTAAATATCATCAAGAGCATTCATACATTAAACTCATAACATGCCATTCATGATAGGAAATCATCAATATTGCATGTATAATTTGCCTATAAAGTAGAAACACTACAAACATTCACAAAACTATTTTTTTAAATGGGTTTTGCTACTAATAAGAACTAATCCTACTATTTCATGACCCAAACATTTTCAAAACTTGAAAATAATATTACTAGATAGATCTTTTGAAGTTGATATAAATCGATATATAATTTGCGAAATTCTGAGTTAAAATGACTAAGTTATGGCCGTTTTAAATCGGGACTTCCTCAAATAACGAGAATTACGAATTTTCTAGTTTTGATAAATAGTTTAGATTAGTTATGTAAACTCCTCAAATTTTCCACATTAGTATACGACTCTAAAGTAGAATGTATAAACTAGTTAGTAAACTTAGATCCTAATAAAAGCCTAAGAATAGATCAATGCATGGAATTTGGCTAGATAAGAAACGATAACTTAAAGATAAACCGTTAGGATTATAAATACACAATGAAAACATAAACTGATGTATAACTCAAGATCTAAACTTCAAATAAATAATTGAATCACACTATTGTTCTAATTAGGATTTTCTTAAGCTATTGGAGCCTAAAATAAAAATTGACCTAATGAGTTTGGGAAACCTTAATCGCGGGAGATAAAATTCTACAAATAATTAATCACGTAAATTTAAAACTTAAAGTTGTATTGTTTGATAATCCAAGTATTTTGTAGAATTCTATAAACATATTTTTTTGTACGAAAACTCCCAAAGATTAGCTAAATTATACTCGTATAATTTAATAAACTATCCTAAAACTAAGTTAAATAATTAACTATTATTAATATATATATTTATTGTTGAGATGGTTTTTCGGCTGCAAATTGCTCACGAAAGGTTTGGATTAAATGGAGAAAGAGGGAGCCGAAATTGCTTCAATAATGCACCCAATTTGTCAATAAAATCAACTCTTACTCCAATCAAAGATTGCCTACTCAACCTCACATTTATGGCAATGAAAACAAGTGCCAAAACAGTGTTAAATGTAGAAGAAATTTGGTTCAAATTTGGAGGAAAATGATGCAGCCGCAAGTTCCTTCTTCTTTATATATATATATAATATATATATACACCTTTAAGTCTCTTAATGCACAAACAAACAATCACAACTTTCACTCGAAATTCCCAGAACAAAACTACTCCTAAGTAGCAGCCAAAACGACCTAAAAACAGAGATCAACTAGTCCAAAACAAACCAATTCGAATCAGAAGAAAAAATATTAAGAAAAACGCTTGAAACAAGTTCAAGTTGAGTTGAGGTAACTCGAATGGTTTTCTTTTAAATCTAAGGATTAGAACTGACTTCTGATAATCATAGGACCATAATCAATATAAAAACAAGCTTCGAATCCCATCGAATTGGTTCAATCGAGGTAAAAATCCGATACCTTAGTTGTATTTTATTAGAATAAAAATTTAAAATTATATGTTTGTAGACGCGTTAGGAGTTGTTGTATGTCTATATACAAGATTTAGAAACACTTAGGAATGGTTTAGGAATGTTTTTGACGTAGAAAATTTAAGAAATATGAAATGGTTCATCGGAGAAGATGATGAACAGTGTTAACACTGTCTATAAGCCGGCAGTATAGGCATCCAACGCCAGCGGCTTACAAGGGTAGGCCGGCGGTGTAGAGGCGGCTTATACTGAACAAAAGTTACGTAAAAATTATTTTCACGTAAAATGAACGAACGCCGGCTATCTGGGATTATACGCCGGCGGCGTAGAGACCGGCATACGTTGAAAGCCGATGGCTTTCAAGCCGGTGGAAATGATATGAAATATTATGCAAATTAAAAGAACGTCGGCACCTGGGTTTCAACGCTGACGGCATTTGAGCCGGCGTATACCCATATTTTCTTCTACGGAAAGCTTGTTTGATATGAACAAATATATATATATATATATACATAGACCATAAGCACTACTAAAATATATATATTATATATATATATGATAATATAGAATTTATTAAGTAGATAACTAAATACAAACATTTAAAATAAATTTATGTATTATTTGATAAGTCTTAAAATCTTAAAATTAGAGAAAACTATTAAATGTTAATAAAAAATTATAAATAATCAAATATTTGTTCTAGGTAGATAAAACAGGTAAGAATGGAAATTGAAATAAGTTAAATTTACGAATAATGTGACTTCTAAAAATGACAAAATAATTGCATGAAATAAATTAAGAGAAATACGATGACACTAAGTAATAATAAATAAATATGATTTTCTATATTGAGTTCGGTATAGAATAACATAAAATTAGTATTAATCACTACAAAACTTGATAAATATCAAGTTTAGGACACTAGCCACGTATAGGAATTTAATTATATAATCTATATTATATTGATGAATACTTTATTCATCTCAATAGATGACTTTGATACCCTAGAAGATCTTCCAGCAGATTATTACGATTAAGTCACCATGAGCAGGTGAGTAATTTAGTCATATTGTACTATTTGTGCTTGTAAATAGCTGAACATATAATACAAAGATAATCAGATGAATGTTTTGTTGTGATCTGATTGTATGATTGTTAATCTATCATTACAAAAGTGATAATATAATGATTTGATGTTGTGAAGCAATATGATGATGATTGTGTGTAATGTATGATCATCATGAAATTGAATAAGAACTATTGACTTAATAAAATAATCTGGTCATGCATTGCACGTACTGCAGTATTGCATATATAAATGGGTGACAGCCTGCTACGTATTAATATTTTGGTTCTTTGTTAACGCTTGCTTTTTCTAAAGTGTTAGTTCTTCTAAGGTTTTCTTTGTTCCGTTGGTTCTACGGGAACTAAGTGGTAATGAAGAACGCCGCCCATAGTATCACTTTGAAATGATTAATACTTAGAGAGTTTCTAAGGATGGATATAGGAAATGGGCAGTTAAATCTATTATATTTAAAGTGATAATCCTAAAACGAGAAATCGTTGATTTTCTTGTAAACTTAGTCTCTCCTGAGCACGTAGGTCATAAGGTAAATGTTCTTCAACCCTGAAAAAGAGTGCGTAAATCTTTTTCCCTGTTTGGATTCTAGATCATCCAAGCTTCTATCTGTGCATATGATTGAGTGCTTGCATTACATGTGATTTGCTAATAATTTGTGTGATGTATAATATGTCTGGTTATTCACTAAGTCATGGTTTCGCTCATACTCCAATAGTCTTTTCAGGTTTACAGTTCGACCCTGGTTAGTCACTTCCAGGAATATGACTCCGATAAGAGCTTAGGAGCTGGAAGTCTATGGTTATACTTGGGAATAATGGTTATGTTTTCTTAGAATAGATTAGTTAGTGCTATTGTATCAGTTGTGAACTACAAGAAGACTTCATGGTTTGTAATAGTTCTGTGATACTCATGATAGAAATTGCAGTTATTTACCAATTTATTTCTTACGTGTATTTATCATTTCTTATCAAGCAACTAAAAGATCCTGTTGTTTTAAAAACCTGCCACTCTCTAAAGGTAATCTAGTGATAGTTTCAAGTGTGACTTGTTTACTTCTACTAGGGTACCCTCGGGGTGTGACAAGTTAAGTGATGAAATACTTATTAGGATATTTCTTCCTTTTTAGGTGACCCCGAAATCGACAATTCCCTACCACCGGATAACTATTACTGTAAACCCCGAAAACTTCCACCATACGATACGACTCTAGATTAAAAATTATGAACTGACTAGTAACCCTAGAAGTTAATCAGAAGCTCTAGATTAGATAGATACCTTAAATTTGGTCGGTTTGGGACCCATAAACTTCATAAAAGAACTTCTTTGACCCCAATTGATTCCAAAAACGAGATTTCGTATCTTGAATTGATAATTCAAGGTATGATAAAAGGAAACTTCAAATTTCAAACTCGAA
Organism: Combretum micranthum; assembly: GCA_024138025.1. Taxonomy (NCBI): domain Eukaryota; kingdom Viridiplantae; phylum Streptophyta; class Magnoliopsida; order Myrtales; family Combretaceae; genus Combretum; species Combretum micranthum. The sequence goes on along the minus strand of JAMXBD010001131.1, from coordinate 376,273 downwards.
TCCTTGTCAAACAAATAGATTAAATGGAGAAAACCTAAATATAGATATTAAGTGAACATTTTTGTAATCAACAAAGACCTGAGGTTAAAACAAGGTATAATAATGAACCTATATAGGGATTTGGACCCTAAAATCTGAGATTTCTAGTCAGTAATAAACCACGTTGATAAGATTTCATAGTGGGTATCCAAATCTAATACATATAACTAATTTAGCCTATATATCAGTAGTAATATGAAGTAAACGACCTAATAGGTTTTTAATTAGAAAATCGTGATCTTAAGATAAACTGTTAGAATTATAAATACCCAATAAAAACATAAACTGATAAATAACTTGAGATCTAGACTTCAAACAAGGATTTAAATCATACCAGTATTCGAACTAGGGTTTTCTTAAGCTATCGGAGCCTGAAACGAAATTGACCACTAAGCTTATAAAACTGTAAAGACCCGTTCCTCTAAATCCCGAGACTTAGAGTACCGAATCCCCAACCACATATAACGTTTTCACATTATATGTAAGGTTGTCCTAAAACTAACAGTTTATGAAAATTGTTTGATCAAAATCACTGAACTTTGTAAATAGCTTTTAAATAAAACAAGATTGCTAACAAAAGCAATCTATACATATATTTACATCATATAAACATCGTTTAGTGCCAATACATGACACTATAAAACAAATTACATGTTTTCTCAAAACATAAGAATCCTAAGGGATCTTAGGTCATTACAAAAGGAATTTGGCTTAACTATTAAGCCATCTATACATAACTTCTCCATCGCAAAAAGTCTTCCAAAGGTCCAGGGTGATCGAATCCTATTCGTCCCACTCATCCAAAAATCTTTCGAAATCGGACCCATAGCCCAAGTCATCGTAATACTCGTCTCCATGACCTGCAAAGCAGCAAAAGTGAGCCAGAGGCCCAGTACACAATAACCAATGCATAACAAGTCATTCAATTCATGTAATGCATCATAGAACAAGTGGTTATCTTTATTACATTTTGATTCACAAATCAACAAGAGGGTATTCAAACCCCGGTCACACTTCGGGAATCCAGGGATCCTGAGTAACAGCAGCTGCTCAGGGGGTTGATACAAGCAGTCCGAATACTTATATCTCCTATATCTATTCCATGAAGATAATAGCTTCATCTAGGGTTTAAAAGCCGTTGCCCGACTCTACTTAAACTCAGTCCATAACATGAGCCTAGTTCACAAGTTCCCATAAACCTTGAACTAAATCATGGTATTTCCCCCTAAGTTTAAGCAAACGTTACACAGATACAATTCCCCCTATCAGCTACCCACTTAACCAAAAGAATCGCTATTGCATCATAGCGTACCATTGCATCATGGTAAAGTCATTGCATCATGACTTGGTTAAGCGCCTAGCTAACATGTCATTGCATCATGACAGGTTTGCTGCTCCTCGGACCAGATTAAACAGCGTAATAGACATCCAAATCATTCAATTGTTAAGCCGAATCAATTTAGGTCAATTTAGAAATGTCTGGTCCTAGCAACCATCAAACACATTATTGCGTACCTGAACCCGTTAGAATAGAACTAGGATCTCTCGGTGATGAACTAACCGAAGAATCCTTAACTGTAATAGAAATGTCACAATAATCAATAAATCAACAATTATAGATTTCATTCTCACAAATATATACATATTATATCCACATATCACAATTTATCAAAGAATTTCAAATAATTGAATATACAGTCACGAATAAGCATTTAAACGTCCTAATATATCCCAAATTGCTTACCAAATACTCAAATGCTCAAATAACAACTTTGGAAAATTTTTAGAAAAAGCTCTTAAAATTCAAAAACTCAGGGGATACGCCGGCACTCAACGCCGGCGGCGTTGAGCCGGTGTTCAATGTTCTGAAAATGTACACTGCCAACGCTGGCAGCGTTCAAAGCGTACGCCGTCAGCCTTTGTACCCTACGCCGGCGGCCTTGAGCCGGCGTAGAATCCAAAACCAAAGTTTTCAAAAATGTCCAGAGAGGTGTAAGCCGGCCGCTTACCTAAGTACGGGCAGCCTTCACATGTACGCCGGCGGCCTTGATTCTCAGAAGCCAGCGTACAAGTTAGAAGAAAGAACGCCGGCTGACTCCCTAGCGAAAGCCGGCGGCGTTCAGTCGGCTTTAAGAAATTTAGTTCTGTGAACCTTCAACACCGCCTCTACGCCGGCGGCGTAGAAACTCAAATTGCCGGCGTACGTTCTGAAGAACAGACGCTGGCAAATCCTTAACATAAAAGCCGGCGGCGTTGCAAACGGCGTTAGGAAAATCAATTCTGTGGGCTTTCTACACCGCCTATACGCCGGCGGCGTAGAATCCCCAGATGCCGGCGTACGTTTTGAAAACAAGGTTAAACGAAAAAAATTCAAATTCCCCTGTTTTACACTTTGCAAACTTACATCTTAATACACTTTAAAACTTTCCTCAACTACACTTCCACTTCATATATTCACTCCAACATACACTACTCAATTCTAGCAACCCAAGGCATGAATTTAACACAATTAAACACTTCAAATTCTACTTCCATAATTCTAAATTCTCCTATACAAATCCTCTTAATAACTTCCCAACTCTTCATAATCATACAACAATACATGCATACTCTCCCACACTCATATAACACTTCTCAACTAATCCCATGCATGAACAACAATTTGATCAATCTTAAACTCAATCCATCCAATAATCCATACATCTATTTCAAGAAGGAAAATAAAACAACACAACAACCTAAACTAAATCAATTCAAGTATATATACATACCTTGTCTTGAGAAATACTTTGATTTTCAAACTTGATATAAACCCTAACTTAAGCTTGGAAATGGAGATGGAAATGGAAAAGGAAGAAGAAGAGAAAAGAAGAAAGAAAAGGAAAAATTCGGATAAAATTTGAGCTGCCCCAAAAAGTAGTCAAATTAGCTTAATTTTGACTTTTTCACATTCCAAATTTACCCCTTAATGCATATATTAACTTAGGTTGCATTTAACTTTAATTTGAGCTTCATTTGGCTTGTATTTGAGGCATAAATGCTAACTTAATTACAAGGAACTTAATCAACTAGCTTAAGTGAAATTAGGGTTGATTTACAAATCTAGCTTAGCTTAACTTTTTAATGAACAAAAGACAACATTAATAATTTCATTACTCACACATTAATGCACATAAAACAAAATATTAATATCAACATATACACATACAAAATCATATATCTTAGGCTACTCACACATAACCATACTCATTCAATTCAACTTCTTAGAATAAATTAATAAACACATGAGATTTGATTAAAATATAAATCTAGGTCATTTCAAAAACCTAAATCGCAGAGGATAAATCTATCTTAAACGAATAGATACGTACCATTAAAACTTAAATTTGTACTGTTTGCTAAACTAAACATTTGGTAGGATCCTTTAAAGACATTTTTGTATATAAATTTACATATATTAGCTAAAATATACCCTAATAGTGTAATAAACTACCCGAAAATTTAACTAAATAATATCTAACTAATATTTAATTAATATATACTTATATACAACTTGTAGGAGACGTTTTTATTTTGTTCTAAGGGTTGTGATCTTCTCAAAATTGATGAGCCGAAACTTCTTCAATTATTTGCACCAAAGTCAATATAAATCTACCTTAAGCCAATATAAAGTTGACAAATCACTCTTGCATTAATGACAATACAACAAATTGAGGAATTAACAACAAACAAAGGCAATTCGGATCAATAATATAAGAGGAAACAAGCAGCCAACGTCCACATATTTCTATAGATATATATATATATATATATATGCTAACGAACTTAGATGGACAAGCAAACGAACTTCAATCCCTCTCAAATTTTCCAGAATCCATCTACACCCTATTAGGAATTAAATCAACCTGGAAACCGATTTTTAAACGCACACATCAACCCAGTTCGAAAATCACGAACAAAAACTGGGAAAAACGCGTGAAAATGAGCCTAAGGTAAGTCGATCTTATTCCGCGTGTTTTCTTTCAATTCTAAGGATTGATATTGACTCTTAAACATCTTAGAAAGCTAACCAAGTCCATTAGAAGCTTCGAATTTCACCGAAAGCCACAACGAAGGTAATCTTCCTAAACCCTAACCGAGCTTTATGATTCCAGAAAGTGAAGAACATGTTGTTATTTTGTTGTTTTCTTTGGATATTCAAGTAGATTAAGGTTTTAGGAGTCCATAGGATCCAAAAACCCGACCTCTTGACATCGGGATCGGCCGGAATCAATCGTGGCTCATCGGGGAAGAAGATGAATAGTGTTTCCCAGATGAGCACGGGCTCTCGGCCAAATTCAAAAAAAAAAAAAAAGAAAACGAAACTAATAAAATTTAATTATAGAATAATTAATAATATAAATAATTTTAGATTATTTATTTTTATTTCTGTATTTTATATTTTCTGGAAATATTATTAGTATATTGTTAGAGTTTGTAATATAATACTAGAATTTTTTATTATTTAAATTAAAAAAATTTATATAATATAAAATTATTTTCTAGTATTATTAAATATATGATATTTAAATATTTAACTTGGTAATATTAATCAGAAAAGATTTTTTTTTTAAATATAAACTACCCTTATTAATTAATATACGTATAATAAATTTCTAACTATAATTATTAATATTCCTTATATTGTTAAAAGAGTTTTTAGAATTTTTGAAAATATTATTTCTGAAATAATACTAAATATGAGTTTGAGACTAAAGTTATTTTAGTAATATTATGAATTAAAGTATAAGACAATTATTATAATTACTAATGTTATGAAAAGTAATTATTCTATCTTATCTATTTCGGAATTATTATTATTATTATTATTATTATCATTTTGTTGTTGTTATTGTTGTTGTTGTTGTTGTTGTTATTGTATTATTATTAGTATTATTGATGTTATTATTATTTTTATTATTATTATTGATAATAATTATTAATATTCTTATTATTTACGGTAAAGAGGAATATTTTCGAAAATAGTTATAATTAAATTAGTAAATCCTTTTATTAGTAAGTATATTTTCATAAAGATGATATTTAATTAATTTATAGAAAAAAAATATACATATATAATTTATGAGTTTAGTAAATACTAAGTATATATTTAAATAAATATTTGTAAACGAATAGATAACAAAGGAAATTTAGATAATCCAAGCTTGTGAGTATAGGAATATCTATACTCTATAAGAAAATTTATTAAGTAATTAAAAAGAAAACTAATAGTTTTGAACAATAAAAATGAACTAACTAAATTATTAAACTTTCCAAATACCCAATCAATAGATTCAAGTATCCAACCAAAATCAATTAAATAAAACTATGATTACAATGGTTTAGAACTTAGGGCTATTCCCGAAGAACTAGTTAAGAATAAAACAGAAACCCAGCAAACCATTAGGACACTTAAATATTCATAGGAACTAGATTGTATAGTCTGGTATAATTAATAACTATATGATTTATCTCAATAGGTGACTCGGGTATTGGAGAGGACCTTCCTGAATATTACTACGATTAAATAGCATGGGCAGGTGAGTAACTCAGTCTTATTACATTGATTGTGCTTGTACTAATAGTGAATCTTACATAAAAGATAATAAAAATTGATGTTTTGTTTGAATTGTGAAGATTGTGTATTGTATTACATTGCTTGCCAAGTCACTCTAAAATAAGTGATAACAAAAATGCATGTATCTTGGTAATGTCTATAGATATGATTGAGTGTCTGTAATGCTTGATCACCTTCAATTTGACTAAAAACTACTGGTACCATAATGGAAAATAATCATGCATTAATACTATGCATAAAAAGCATTTGAGTAAGTGGTAGCCTACTACGTGTTAGTTTTTTCGGATCTCGGGTGATGCTTGAATTATCTAGGCCAGAGAGCTATTAGTTAATTGCAAGATTACCTTTGTTCTGTTAATACTATAGGAACTAAATGGTAAACGAAGAACGCCGCTTATGGTATTACATGGAAATAACTAACACTTAGTGGAGTTTCTAAAGCTAAAACAGGAAATAAATGATGAAACATGATAAGCTTAAAGAGATAATTAAATTGAATATTATTATTTCCTGAAAGCTTAAGTCTCTCCTGGGTAGGTGGACCATAGATTGTGATCCTTCAACCCCGATGAGAGGGCGTAAATCTTCACCTGTTTGGATTCCGGGTTATCCAAGCTTGTAATGTTCATTTGTTTGATTGATGCATTTCATATAATTGTTAAATAACTTGTATGTTATATGTAATATGAAATGACCTAGATTTCATTTCTATTTGAATTTCATATGTTTATTTAATTATTCTAAATTGTTGAATTGAATTAGCATGGTTGTATTGCTAGTATTCTAATATATTATTTTGCATGTATATAATGAAATTAATATCTTTATTTTATATGTATTAATGTGTGTGTGTAGTAAAATTATTAATTGTGTCTTTTCTACATTAAGGTGTTAGTTAAATTAGATTAATAAATCAACTTTAATTTTGCCTAAGGTTAATGATAGAACTTTATTTCTTTAGTTAAGCTAGTATTTATGCTTATTTAAGGCCCAAATGAAGTTCAAATTCATGCCAAATGCCTCCTAAATTTATATATGCATTAAGGGGGTAAATTTGGAATGTGTTAAAGTCAAATTAAGCTAATTTGAACTACTTTTTGGGGCAGCTCACATTTTATCCGAATTTTCCTTTTCTTTCTTTCTTTTCTTTTCTTCTTCCATTTCCATCTCCATTTCCAATTCCAAGCCTAAACTAAGGGCAATAGAAAGCTTTGGAAATCAAGTTATCTTCAAGGCAAAGCATTTAAATGTGAGTTGCTTTAAGTGTGGCTTATGCTTTGTTTTCATTTCTTGTTGTAGTTTTTGTAAAGTCTTGGATGAAATGAGTATAATGTTATCCAAATTGTTTGTTCATGCTTGGGATGAGTTATGAATGAGTTATATGAGTGTGTGAGTTTGTGCATGCATGGTTGAAGTAATATGAAGTGTTGGGAGGATGTGAAGAGAAATTGTGTAGGAAAAATCTAGATTGGATTGATGTGGAGTTAAAGCGTGTTTAATTGTGTTGAATTCATGATTTGAGTTGCTAGGATTGAGTATTATAGATAGGAGTGAGTATATGAAGTTGGAAGTGTAGTTGAGAAAGATTTTGAAGTGTTTTAAGATAGAATTTTATAAAGTGGAAAAATAGGGGATTTGAATTTTCGTTTAAGCCTGTTTTTAGAACTTACGCCGGCACCTAGGATTCAACGCCGCCGGCTTAGAGGCAGCGTTGGATTCATAATTCTTAAGGCTGGATAAAAACCGTCGGCTTTCGCTAGGAAAGTCAGCCGGCATTCTTTCGTTCATATTGTACGCCGGTCGCTAGGAATCAAGGCGCCGACGTAAGTGTCAAAGCTGCTCGCGTATTTGGGTAAGCGGACTGCTTAGACCTCTCTGGACGTTTTTTGAAAATTTTGGTTTTGGATTCTACGTCAGCTCAAAGCCGCCGGCGTAGGATGCAAAGGCAGGCGGCGTACCCTTGAATACTACCAGCGCTAGCAGTGTTGATTTTCAAAGCATTGAGCACCGGCTCAAAGCTGCCGGCTTTGGCTGCCGGCCTATCCCCTGTACTTTTGAAATTTAAAAAGTTTTTCTAAAATTTTCCAAAGTTTGTTGTTTGAGCAATTGAGTATTTATTAAGCGATTTAGGATATAATAGGATGTTTAAATTCTTATTTGTGACTTTGTATTCAATTATTTGGATTTCCTTGATTAATTGCGATATATGGATATAATATGTGTATAATTGTGAGAATGAAATCTATAATTGTTGATTTATTGATTATTGTGATATTTCTATTACAGTTAAGGATTCTTCGGTTAGTTCATCACCGAGAGATCCTAGTTATATATTAACGGGTTCAGGTACGCAATAATTTGCTTGATGATTGCTAGGAATAGGCATTCCTAATTTGATTTAAATCAATTTGACTTAACATTTGAATGAATTGGATGTCTATTACGCTGTTTAATCTGGTCCGAGGAGCAGCAAACCTGTCATGATGCAATGACATGTTAGCTAGACGCTTAACCAAGTCATGATGCAATGACTTTACCATGATGCAATGGTACGCTATGATGCAATAGCGATTCTTTTTGGTTAAGTGGGTAGCCGATAGGGGGAATAGTATCTGAGTAACGTTTGCTTAAACTTAGGGGGAAATACCATGATTTAGTTCAAAGTTTATGGGAACTTGTGAACTAGGCTCATGTTATAGACTGAGTTTAAGTAGAGTCGGGCAACAGCTTTTAAACCCTAGATGAAGCTATTATCTTCATGAAATAGATATAGGAGATATAAGTATTCGGACTACTTATATCAACCCCCTGAGCAGCTGCTGTTACTCTGGATCCTTGGATTCCCGAAGTGTGACCGGGGTTTGAATACCCTCTTGTTGATTTGTGAACGAAAATGTAATAAAGATAACCACTTGTTCTATGGTGCATTACATCAATTTGATGACTTGTTTTGCATTGGTTATTGTGTACTGGGCCTCTGGCTCACTTTTACTGCTTTGCAGGTATGGGAGACGAGTATTACGATGACTTGGGCTATGGGTCCGATTTCGAGAGATTTCTGGATGAATGGGATGAATAGGATCCGATTACCCGGGACTTTTAGAAGACTTTTTGCTAAGGATAAGCTATGTATAGAAGGCTTGTTAGTTAAGCCAATTTCTTTTTGTAATGACCTTAAGATCCTTTAGGATTCTCATGTTTTGAGAAAACATGTTAATTTTGTAGTGTCATGTAGTGGCACTAAATGATGTTTATTTAATTTAAATGTATGTATAGATTGCTTTTGTTAGCAATCTTGTTTTGTTTAAAAGTTCTTTACAAAGTTTAGTGATTTGATCAAACAATTTTCATAAACTGTTAGTTTTAGGATAACCTTACATATAATGTGAAAACGTTATATGTGGTTGGGGATTCGGTACTCTAAGTCTCGGGATTTAGAGGATCGGGTCCTTACATAATAAGTTCTGGTTATTCACTGAGCTTGTGTTTTAGCTCACACTCCCACAGTCCTTTCAGGTTCACTCTATGACCCTGGCTCATTACTAGCAGGAGCATGGTACCGGTAAGAGATTAGAAGCCCAAGTTTAAAGACTAGTATAGGATTAGAGTATCTATATCTTTATTAGTCCTTTTTATGCAATTAATGTGCATTAGAATCATTAGCTGAGGTTGTAAGGATTTATAAAAGCATATGATATGTAATATCTTATTTTATGAGAGTCGTTTACTAATTTATGTCTTATATATGTTTGTTTATCCTATCCAAGCAACTAAAAGATCCTGATTATTGAAATCATGTCATTCCTAGAAGGTAAACTAATAATGGTAATGGAGTGGTTATTGATTATATTATTAGAATACCTTCGGGGCGTGACAATTACTAAGAGACTGGTGATCCAATGGCCAAGTGAGTATTACTTCCGATTCCATTTATTGTATGTGATTGTAATGATAGTTGCACTAGATATTTGGTAAAGACAAAATGGATATGCACGATGATGATGAATGGGAGTTATATATGGTTGTTGTTGATATGAGAAATTGAATATAAATATCGAAGCCGGGTGATTAACTATTACTTGTATAGATTAATTAGGATTGACTGTCTGTGATTATTGGTTGATCACTTAAAGAATTGGTATAATTGACTATTCGAATTGAAAATAAATATGGACTCATTCATATCATAAATGGGGATGGAGCATTAGCATTGGTTGGTTGTCCGTGATCCTAAACGGTGTAAAAGTTGGTTAATCATGATCCATAAACAAATTAATGAGTTGGTTAATCGTGATTCACAAACGAATATATAAGTTGGTTGACGTGATCCTAAATGGCATATTGGAGTAGTACCGCAATATACCCGGGATTGAGGACGCAAGTCCATCCACATATGATTTCTGGCTGGTCATATGTTTGTTGATTCCATATGTTTGATGCATATCACTTGTCTGGCTAATCACTTGTTTGTATGATGTGTTATAAATATGATCTTGGAAGTTCTCACTCACTAAGATAGTGTAGCTTACGTCCCTTTAGTTTTTATTTGTTGCAGCACCAGTTCATATGGCTTAGACCGAGGTAACCTACAGCTCAAGTACAGGAGCTAGGCGTTTCCTCTAGAAGTTGTATTCATATTTGTTAGACTTCCGTAGGAAACCAAGAGACACTGGATGATTGTAATAGACCTCTAAACAATATTCTTTTTGCGGGAGAATGCCCCTTAGATTTTGTAACTAATTACATATGTGTTTTGATTTATTTTCTAATGCTATTGAATATCGAATTAAACTCTTTAACTCCATCGGTTCGACTATTCTATTGTCGTAAAGGGACACCTTACATCTATACAAGACTTTTGAAGGACTTGTGTAGTAACTCGTGGGTCTTATATGGCATGTGGCGGACTGTTACGTTTAGGGTACCCCTTGGGGCCTGACAGTTTAAGTTGGTATCAGAGCACTAGGTTATAAAGCAGGACAATGAACTAAAAGAAATAGAACCTAGAAGTTAAACAAATAGGTTAAAATGGCGTTAAAATTTTAGGCTAATTAGGAGTCTTTTCTTGTTGTAGGTCTCCCTGGGAGAAACCTGTGAGCGTGCTAGAAATTTTGCAAAGAGGAATGATGAAACGCTTGTGGAGTATCGATTAAGGTTAAGAGAATTATTGAAGATTTTGCATTGGCAAGAAGTCCCCAGACTTTAGGAGAGATGTTTAAACTTTGGAAAGAGGGATTGAGGTATACTAGGTGGGCAGCAGTGGTCGATCAAGTAAGATATGACCCTATGAGGAGGAGAAGATGGACTAAGCTAGAAACCATCTACACTCTAGAGAGGATTATGGTGGAGTACGGGCGTGAGCCCATGACTAGGAAGCCACCTTCATTTTGAAAAATGAAAGGAACCCAACCCCTTCAGACTTTCGAGTATGGACCACCATAGGACCTCTTTATGTATATGCACATGACAATCTCTCCGACCATCATGATTGGAACATAGTAGATGCCTGGAATCACATAGTATGGCATGCTGTGTACTTAGATATTCTCCCACCTCACATGAACATCCAGCCTCCACTAGCAAGAGATGTAGGCATGCAGTTGAATAATGCACCTGTGCCGAAAGGAAACAATGAGATGGAGGAAGTGGAAGAGGAAGAAAAGAAGGAGGAAGAAGATCCCGAGAAGGACCTTAATTGGGTAGAGGATGCGGTACCAAGGATCCCTAACCTAGGAAGGTATGAACCCTGAGCCAAATCAAACCATTTAGGATTTCAACCAAGACTTAGAGATCCTCGATAGTGGAAGAAGGGAGCCCGAAATAGATCCCACAGTATAGAGAGATATCTATATTGAAAGTGAGCGCCCTCTAGTGATCAATGAGATAAATCTTGAACCTCTGGTCCCTGAACCAATGGAAGTAGAGACTGAGGATGAGATGATTAGGAGGGAAGCCCGGGAGATAGTAGACCGGTTATGGAAAGAGGAAGGAAGAGAAATAAGGATAGAGGAAAATCAAGAGAATGAGCAAGAAGTGAGAGTTGGAGAGGAGGAAGTGAACCCGAAGGAAGATCGAGGAGTGGAAAGAAATGAGGAAAGTGAAGACCATGACCATGAAGCTTTAGTCTGACCCACTAGGAGAAGGAGATTGACGGTAAGAGGGTATCTCAGCCAGTTTGTCCAACAGGATGACGGTAGTTCTTCTAGTAGGGGATGGCTCCCTAGCCCGAACCCCGACGATTCAAGTAAAGATTGAGAAGAAGGAAGCTAGTTTAACCCATAGAGTCCAAATAATTTTTTTTTTTTTTTTTGTAGTAGGCAATGCGGGATGCCAATTTGCCTTAGGTTTCCTTAGACAGTTTAATATTTTGTTCTTTTCTTTTCTTGTATCTTTGTTTTGTTATCGGCTAGAAAGATGATGTATAGGACAAAAAACTAGATTAGTGGCTTACCAAGTTTTGTGAAATGAAAAAAAAAAAAAATTCAATACAATTTCTTGTATGGCTCGCTAAATTAATAAAGAATTATGTTTTATTTCAAGGGAAAGAAATTATTATTCTTTTATGTTACAAATAAAAATTCATAGGTTTTGAACAATCATGTTATGCATTAGTTATAAATGGCATTAACCACATTTAGTCGCATGAGCACTAATTCATTCATATCATCATTCTAAACTTGTGAATTTATTTATATATATGAGTTCTTTTGTTTTATGGTTTCCTTATGATTATATGAAGTTTTATAAGATTGATTTACATTTCAAAAATTATGATTTCTCGAATTTTCTTAAAGTCACGAACCTTGTTTGATGAATTAGTTTTCTACAAATTTAAAAACGTCAAGAAGACAGAAAAACTCACTAAATAATGTGCAAACAGACGAAACCGACGGATTTGCAATCGGAAGCAAGAACCTCTCCTGAATGAAGTCGACCAACTCGCTATATCTCAACCAAACCAATAGGGAGTAGCACCCTAGAATCCATAAAATGAAATGATGAATGCGATTGGGCAGCTGGCCAATCTTCTAATCGCATTCATCCAGAATCAAAATCAAAATCAAAACCTGCAACCTGGACCAAGTGTCAAAGATTCTGCCCTGCTACCACCACCACCCGCAGATCACCGGGAAGTGACTGCTGAGGTCCCAGTTCCACAGGAGGAGCATTCTTATAACGTACCATTTTCACCGCCTCCACCATATCGAAGGTCTCACCAAAGCTCTCTACCAGATTTCATAAAGTGCAACCGGTATTTTGATGGGGCTTTCGGCAAACCTGATGAAGCCGAAGGCTGGTTGGCTCAAATTGAGCGCTCCTTTGCGATTTATGAGACTCCCCCATATTTGCAGTTGGAATATGGGACGTATATGTTAAGGTATAATGCAAGAGCTTGGTAAGACTCTAAAAGAAGAAGTTTAACTCCACCCATCACATGGGAGTCGTTCCATCGGGAATTCTTGGAAAATTATTTTCCTTCCAGTTTAAGAGTGAAATACAATGCAGACTTCTTGCATGTCAAGCAGAGAGGTAGAACTGTAGAACAGTATGAGACTGAGTTCACTCATCTATTACAGTATGCACCCGAATCCTTCAGAGATAGCGAGGAGCTGAAGAAACAGGTATTTTTAGGAGGTTTGGATGAGGATCTATGGATTAAACTGGAAGAATTTGGAATGAGAACCTACCCATAGTTGGTAGAAAAGGCTCGAGTGATTGAAGAAGCCAAGAAGAGAAAATACCAGGAACCTGAAAAAGAGTGTTTGGAAGGAGGTCGTTCGATGCCTCGAGTCCAGGGTTTAAGGGAAAAAGGTACAAGCCCTATCACGGATTCAAGGACAATGCTATCAACACCAGATCAGTCAAAAGCCAGTATCACTTGCTGGGAGTGCAAGGAGGCCCATTTCCCTAGGCAGTGTCCGCAGCTGAGGAATAAGTGTTACTATTGTGGCGAATCTAGCCACATGGTCTACGCATGTCCGAAGAAAATGGTCGTGACCTACTTTATATGTAAAAAAAAAAAGGGCACTTGGCCTCTGAATGCTCGCAAAGGAAAAGTGTGGCCGCTCGACCTTTTAGGTGTCACGCCCCGAGGGTATCCTAATAATAGTAACCAAGAAACACTTGATTTCCATTACTAGTTTACCTTCCAGGAATGACATGATTTCAATAAACAAGATCTTTTAGTTGCTTGGATAGGATAAACAAATATATATAAGGTATAAATTAGTAAACAACTATAAAATTAATAAGATATTACAGACCCTATGCTTATTAAATCCTTACAACTCCTAGCTAATGATTCTAATGCACGTTACCTACCTCAAAGAAGTAAATAGTGATACATATGTTCTAATCCTATACTAGTCTTTTAGCTTCTGGCTTCTAAATTTCTTACCAGGACCATACTCTTGCTAGCAATGAGCCAGACTCGTAGAGTAAACCTGAAAGGGCTGTTGGAGTGTGAGCTAAAACACAAGCTCAGTGAGTAACTTGAACTTATCACATAATACATACAAGTTATTTATCAATCATATGAAATGCATCAATCAAACATATGTACATTATAAGCTTGGATAACCCGAAATCCAAACAAGATAAAGATTTACGCCCTCTCATCGGGGTTGAAGGATCACAATCTATGGCCTACCTACCCAGGAGAGACTAAGCTTTCAGGAAATAGTAATGTTCAATTTAGTTATCTCTTTAAACTTATCATGTTTTATTATTTATCCTATTTTAGCTTTAGAAACTCCACTAAGTGTTAGTTATTTCCATGCAATACCATAAGCGGCGTCCTTCATTTACTATTTAGTTCCTATGGTATTAACAAAACAAAGGTAATCTTGCAATTAACTAATAGCTCTTTTGCCTAGATAATTCAAGCATTACCAGAGATCCGAAAAACTAACACGTAGTGGGCTACCACTTACTCAAATGCTATTTATGCAAAATATGTAATGCATGACAAATTTCCTTTATGGTACCAGCAATTTTTAATCAATTTGAAGGTGATCAAACAATACAGACATTCAATCATGTTATATAGGCAATACAGACATATAACATTCTGTTATCACTTATAATAGAGTGACTTGACAATCAATGTAATATCATACACAGTTTCCACAAACCAAGCAGTACCCCAAATTTTTATTATCTTTTATTTAAGATTCACTAATTTTACAAGTATAACCAATGTAATAAGACTGAGTTACTCGCCTGCCCATGTTATTCAGTCGTAGTAATCGTCAGGAAAGTCCTCACCAATACCCGAGTTACCTATTGAGAAGATTAATATAGTTATTAATAATACAAGACTATATAACCTAACTCCTATAAATATTTATGTGTCCTAATGTGCTGCTGGGCTTCTGTTCTATTATTAACTAATTCTTTGAGGATATACCTCAAGTACTAATTCATCTTTTATCTCAAGTTATTCAATTTGATTTTGGTTTGATACTTAATTCTAATGATTGGGTATTCGGGAAGTTTAATAAGTTAGTTAATTCATTTTCATTGTCTAAAACTATTAATTTTCTTTTTATTTACTTAATAAAATTTTCTTATGAAATATAGATATCTCTATATTCACAAATTTGGATTATTTAGATTTCCATTGTTATCTAATTGTTTACAAATATTTATTTAAATACATATTTAGTATTCACTAGGCTCGTAAAATTTTCCTATAAACTAATTAAATATAATCTTAATGGAAAGAAATTTATTAATATAGATTTATTACAATTATTTTCAAAATTTTTCTTTTTTCCGTAAATAGTAAAAATAGTGGTAACTATTAACAACAACAACAACAACAACAACAACAACAACAACAACAACAACAAAATAATAATAATAATAATAATAATAATAATAATATAATAATAATTCCAAAAAAAAAAGACAATAAAATGAAATAAAGTAAAATAATTACTTTTCATAATAACAATACTTATATTATTTGTTTTACACTTTAATCCATACCAATTGCGAGTTCTTATTAAATAATATTACTAAAATAATCTTAATCTTAACCTTTGAGTTTTATTTTAGAGTTTACATATAATATTATTTCAGAAATGATAACATCAAAAATACTATAAATTTTGCAATTCTCTTAATAATATTAACAATTATAATTAGAAAACTTAATATACTTGAATTAATTAATAAGGATAATTTTATATTTCTAAAAATTCTTTTCTGATAAATGTTAATAGGCTAAATATTTAAATATTATATATTTAATAATACTAGAAAAATATTTCATTTTTAAGTTTAATCATTTTAAAAAATTCTGATATTATATTATTAAATAATAATACTATTTATAATCTTTGCAAAAAAAAATAAATAAATAAATATTAATAATTCTAAAATTATTTATATCATTAATTATTTTATACTTTAATTTAAATAACTTCGTTTTTTTTTTTTGAATTTTCGCCGAGGGGTCCACGGGTGGAACACGTCCCGTGTTTCCCCCCGTGCTCATCGGGGAAGCACTGTTCATCGTCTTCCCCGATGAACCTGATCGATTTCGATCGATTCCTGACGTTGGGAAGTCGGTTTTTCGGTTCCTTTGAGCTCCTATAACATCAAACTACTTAAATATCTCCATAAAACAGCAAAACAACAACATGTTACAAGCTTTTTCGAATCATCAAGGTAGGTTAGGGTTTTCGAAAATCACCTTCGTTGTGGCTCCTCGATGAAATCCGAAGCTTCTGATTGACTTGGTTAGGTTCCTAAGATGTTTAGAAGTCAATCCCAATTCTTATTTCGAAAGAAAACGCATTGAATTACATCAACTTATCTTGAGCTCGTTTTAAGCGTTTTTTTTTGCAGTTTTTGTTCTTAAATTCGAACTGGGTTGGTTGATGCATTTTAAATCGATTCCCAAGCTGATTTAACTACAAATAAGGAGTGGTTTGATTCTGGAAAGTTTGAGAAAGGTTGATGTCCGTTTGCTTATCCTTCAAGTGTTCTTGATATATGTATATATAGAGGAAAAATATGAATGTTGGCTGCGTATTTCCTCCTCCATAATTGATCCGATTTGCCTATAATTGTTGCTATTTCATCAGTTTGTTTTGTTGTCATAATGAAAGGATGATTTGGCAGGTTTAGATTGGTTTATAATTAGATTTGGATTGACTTTTGTTGAATTATTGGGGAAATTTCGGCTCACATGATTCAAGAAGATCAAAGCCCTTAAAAAATTTGCAAAACATCTCTGGCAATTGTTTGTAATATTATATATATTATTTAGATATTATTTAGTTAAATTTTCGAGTAGTTTTACACTAATAGGGTATAATTTAGCTACTATATGTAAGTTTTTATACAAAAATATTTTTAATGAATCCTACAAGATGTTTAGTTTATCAAACAATATAAATTTAAGTTTTACTTTTACGTGATTATTTGTTTAAGAAAGATTTATCTCCCACAATTTAGGTTTTCTAAGCTTGTTGGGTCAACTTTTGTTTTGGGCTTTAAGGGCTTAAGAAAACCTTAATTTGAATACTGGTGTAATTCAAATCTTTGTTTGAAGTCTAGATCTTGAGTTATATATCAGTTTATATTTTTATTATGTGTTTATAATTCTAACAGTTTATCTTAAGGTTGCCATTTTCTAAATATAAACATATTGGATAGATTACTTAATATTGCCACAGATATATAAGCTAAATTAGTTATATATCTTAGATTTGGATACCCACTATGAAATCTTATCAATATAGTTTATTACTAACTAGGAATCTCAATTTTAGGGTTTATGTCCAAGTATAGGTTCATTATTACTCATTGTTTTAATCTCAGGTCTATGTTGGATACAAAAGTAGCCACTTAATTTCTATATTTAGGTTTTCTCATTTAATCTATTTGTTTGACAAGGATTCGGGTTTGGAATTTGAAATTTCCTTTAATCATATCTTGAATTATTAATTCAAGGTACGAAATCTCATTTTTGGTATCAGTTGAGGTCAAAGAAGTTCTTTATTTAGTTTATGGATCCTAATCCGACCAGATTTAAATTATGTATCTAATCTTGAGTTTTTGTTAATTTCTAAGTTTACTAGTTTGTTCATAATTTCTAATCTAGAGTTGTATCATATTGTGGAACTTTCCGGGGTTTACATTAGGATTTCGAGCAATGCCAACACTATAAGATCCGGGAGTAAAAGTGGAAGCTGTGCAGCATCAGCTATGCATGATGAGACTTTACAATTTCGAGGGCCAGTGGATGGTTGAGGAGATGATGAGAGGATGTGGAGTTGGCCGCCCTGGACCAAAGAGACAGCATGTATAGCGGCCTAGTGACAGGTTAGTAGCAAAACCCTCTTAAGTTAAAAGTTCTTTATTTAACAGTTTTCTTTTAAGGAATTAAAACTTGTGAAAAGGGAAAGCTGGAATCTAAAACCTCTGAATAGGTAGTAGTGAGAGTGTTTTAGGATCGAGTAGTGATGGATGTTTGTTGACCACAGGGCACATACGGCTGAATGAAATTGAGGCTTATGTTTTGTTTGACATGGGAGCGACCTACTCGTTTGTCACCACTAGTTTGGCTAGGCGACTTGGATTACCTATAGCCACAACTACCGCTAGCCTGAGAATTAAAACACCCACAGGAAGTGTCGTGTCAACTCAGGAAGTAATAAGGGATTGTCCATTGGAGATCCAAAGGCATCACTCCAGGAGTGATTTGATAGTATTGGAGATGATTAAGTACGAAGTTATACTTGGCATGAACTGGTTAAGCAAGATTAAAGCTGTAATGGATTGCCAAAAGAGGATGGTGAACTTCAATGATCAATCAGGAAAAGGAGTGGAGTTCATGGGAGAAACCATAGTTCTAAGAAAACTTGGGTTAAATTCTTTTGAATTGATGATGGAAGATGAAGAGATAGTGCCTATTGAAGGTATTTTGGATGAGGATGAAACTCGAGAGGAAAAGGATATACCAGTGGTCAATGAGTATTTGGATGTGTTTCTAGAAATATTACCTGGGTTACCACCGAAAAGAGAAATTGACTTTGAAATTGTTTTGGCTCCAGATACCGAACCGATATCTAAGGCACCATACCGGATGACACCGGCTGAGTTAAAAGAGCTAAAGACCCAATTACAGGAACTATTATGTTAGAAATTCATAAGACCAAGTGTGTCACCATGGGGCGTACCTATCTATTTGTAAAGAAGAAGGACGAATCTATGAGATTATGTATCGATTATTGTGAGCTAAACAAGGTTACAGTCAAGAATCGATACCCCTTACCAAGGATTGATGATTTTTTTTATCACCTCCAAAGAGCGTACGTGTTCTCACGCGTTGATTTGCGCTTAGGATATCATCAACTAAGAATAAAGCCGAGGATGTACCTAAGACAGCTTTTCGTACCCGTTATGGACATTACGAATTTCTGGTGATGTCATTTGGACTGACCAATGCTCAGCTGCATTTTTTAATCTTATGAACAGGGTCTACAAGCCACTTCTAGATAAGTGTGTAATCGTCTTCATAGATGATATTTTGATATACTCCGGATAAGGAACAACATAAGAAACAATCTTCGGATGGCATTACAAACTTTGAGGGAGAACAAGTTGTACGCCAAATTATCCAAATGTGACTTTTGGTTGCATAAAATATCTTTTCTTGGACATGTTGTAATAGGAGAAGGGATATGAGTTGATCCAGAAAAGATTAAGGCTGCAGTGGAGTGGAAACAGCCACAAACAGTTACCGAAGTAAGAAGTTTCCTAGGATTAGCTGGCTATTATCGCAAGTTTGTGAAGATTTTTCGAAGATAGCTAAGCCCCTGACTCAGTTGACACAAAAGAGTGAAAAGTTTGTTTATGTGAATAAATGAGAATAGAGTTTTCAAGAGTTGAATCAATGGTTGGTATCGACACCAATCTTAGTTCTGCCAGACCTGGAAAAGTCTTATACGGTGCATAGTGACGATTCAAGGAATGGTCTTAGATGTGTATTAATGCAAGAAGGGAAAGTATTGCCTATGCCTCTTAAACAGTTAAGACTCACGAGCAAAACTATCCTATGCATGATCTGGAATTGGCCGCAGTTGTCTTTGGCTTAAAATTTAGAGACATTATTTGTATGGGCAAAGGTGTGAAGTGTACACGGATCACAAAAGTCTTAAGTATTTATTTACGCAAAAGGAATTAAATATGAGGCAAAGAAGATGGTTGGAACTGATAAAGGACAATGATTTGGGAATAAATTACTGTCCAGGGAAAGTGAATGCATTTGCAGATGTCTTAAGTCGGAAAAATTATGGAGAAGTAACTGCTTTAATCACAAGTCAAAGAGATCTAATCAGAGATTTTGAGAAGCTAAGAATCGAGTTCGTAGACCAAAATGCGAAGCTTGAAATAGCTAATTTGTTATTGGAACCAACCTTGATCGAAAGGATCAAAGAAGCCCAAAGGTATGATGAAATAATACAAAGGATCAAAAAGGAAACTCAAGAAGGGAAATACCTGGACTTCGCAGTAGATGACGAAGATGTGGTCAGAATGAAGGGCAGATTGTGTGTGCCTAAAGATGGGGAACTAAGAAGACAGATAATGAGTGAAGCCCACAACTCCGATTACAATATGCATCATGGAGGTACCAAGATATACCAAGATTTGAAAAGCCACTATTGGTGGAATGGCATGAAAAGGGATATTGCGGACTATGTAATGAAGTACCCAATTTTCCAACAAGTGAAAGTAAAATACCAAAGGCTAGGAGCATTATTAAAGCCTTTATCCATCCCTGAATGGAAGTGGGATCAGATATCCATGGACTTTGTGCGTGGTTTTCTAAAGACTTCCTTGGGATGTGAGGTGGTATGGGTAATAGTGGATCGATTAACTAAGTCAGTGCACTTCTTACCCATAAACATGACATATTCAATGGACAAGTTGGTTAAGATCTACATTCGAGAGATTGTACGACTTCACGACATACCAGCAGAATCATTTCAGATAGGGATCCAAAATTCGTGTCCAAGTTCTGACAAGTCTACAGAAGAGCTTGGGTACAAAGTTGCACTTCAGTATTGCATACCACCCTCAGACAGATGAACAGTTTGAGCGACAATCCAAACCTTGGAAGACATGTTAAGAGCCTGTGTTTTGGAATTCAGAGGAGACCAGGATAACCATATACCCCTCATCGAGTTTGCTTACAACAACAGCTATCACTCGACTATTCAAATGCCACCCTACGAAGCCCTATATGGACGGCGTTGTAGATCCCTTCTGTTTTGGGATAATGTGAAAGAACTTGCTATCAGACCAAAATTGGTATAGGAAGCGGCCAATAAGGTGAGGGTGCTCTAATGGAAAATGAAAGAAGCTCAAGACAGGAAAAAGATTTTGGCGGATTTAAAAAGAAGAGAACTCGAATTCCAAGTGGGTGACCACGTGTATCTAAAGATAAATCCAATTAAGAGCATAAGAAGGGTACAACCCAAGGGAAACTAAATCCGAGGTATATTGGACCGTTTGAAATCTTGGAAAGAGTTGGAGACTTAACGTTCCAGCTAGCCCTACTACCAAACCTATAAGGAGTTCATAATGTGTTCCATGTGTCGGTACTAAGGAAATATGTACCCGACCCTAAAAGGATTTTGGAATTGGAACCCATTCAACCAAAGAAAAATTTGATCTATGAAGAACAACCCATAAGGATTTTGGATAAGAAAACCCAAAATCTACGAGCAAGGAAATTCAGTATGTTAAGGTGTTGTAGAGAAACCATGCCTCCGAGGAAGCAACTTGGGAAGCTAAAGAGGAAATTCGGAGAAAGTACCCCGAGTTGTTTGAAAGACAAGGTATGTCAGTTCAGTTTTGAGGACAAAACTTTGTTTAAGGTGGGAAGGTTGTAAACCCCGGTTTTCCTAGTAACCAAGTGAACTTCGAAAACCAAAACCCTAAACCGGATTAGTTTAAGCTTGAGAGAGAAACCTAGGAACCCTAGATCCGGCTTTCCTTCGGTTTCAAACTAAAGGAACTTTTGTAAGATAATTTAATGTGGAATATTGTTTTAAAGTATATTTCAAACCATAAAAAGATCTTATTTCGGAAAATTTTCTATTCCGGGCCTTCCCGAGATCCATTACGGAAAAGCGAGCCTCGGAACTCGAAATTCAAAAAATATTTCGGAATACTCTTTAGAATCAAAATTTAATAAGGATTTCAAACATATAAATCTTATAATTTTTCGGTTTATAAAAATTACAAATATAGTCTTTTTCTCGTATTTTCTTTACTACCGGTAAAGTAATTGTCTTGTTTACTATTTATTACTATTCACAAGTACAACCTACTAAACTCACAAGCCACTCCCTATTCTTAAATCCTTACAAACACTCAATTATATTTTCTTTTCCAAAAATTTTTGTCTCTTTACAATTATTACAAATTAAGACTATTTATTACACATTTTAATTTGAAAAAGTTACAAAATCATTTCTCTTTCCCCCTCCTCCCAAATGGCTGGCGCACTCCCCCCCTTAATTTCCCTCAAATTGTTTTATTTTACTTTCTTTTTATAATAAAAACAAACCCTAGTTCAACCTAATATATACTCTTTTACATCTCTCTTCATTCATTTTCATTTGTTTCGAAAATCACAAACCCTCTCTATTTCTCCTCTCTTTGCCGTCAGCTACACTAACACCACACACACTCACACGAGCTTGTTTTTCTTCTTTATGTTCCTCTTGATTCAAGCCTTAGGTGAAGAATCCTAAACCTTCTTACCATTAAACCTTGTAATGGTAAGAGTATTCATGGGTATTTTCACATTTAAGTCCCCATGAACACTTGATAGGGACAAGAAAATACCACTAAATGAATATCAAGCCATTACAAGAGTAGATCTTGTGTTTAAATGTGATATTGTTGGATTATCTTAATGTTCATACATATAGTAGAAGAGTAAAGTAGAGATCTTGCATAAAAATCCATATTCATGTTTTCAAACTCCATTTCATGCATCATAAGTAGTAGATCTAGCATTTAGATGTTCATATTATACTTAACATTCATGTTCTCATGAATATTTTGCGTTTTAATGCATTAATGCTCATAAAGGTTTTGTCTTGTTTATATAAATATGGTAGTTAGTAGATCTTTAGTTAGATGAAACAAGAAACTTAAAAAGAAAAACTTTTGTTTGAAAGTATTCAAATGAAAAATTCGTATGACTTCAAAACTATGCTTTAAAAACTCTTTTTTCAACTCTAAAACTTGTATTTTATATGAAAAATGAAGGGTATAGGTAATAGATATCATTAAGTAATGATTTTTATAAGTTGGAATGAGATTTGATAAGAAAAATATGCAAAACAAAGAGTAGAAATAATATAAGAAATTTTGAGTTACTACTCAACTTAAGAAATTCGTAATTTTGGAGAATTGTCATGAAAACACCTATTTTTCAAACAAAATGAAATTTTTATTTAAGAAAGAAAGTTCTTAAGGGATAGGTATAATAAAGCCTTAAATTTTAATGTAATAAACAAGTTTTTCTCAAAGAAATCATTCAAAAACTAATTTAAAAAAAAAATCGGATTTTAGAAAACCCTATTTGAAAACATGTTTAAAAAATAAAATGGAAATTTTCATGTAGAAATGAAGGTCTTAAGTAATATATATAATGAAAACTCAATTATAGCAAGGATAACTAGATATTCCTAAGTAATATTCCAAAACAAAAGAGATTTATCAAAGTCATGAAACTAGATTTCTTAAGAATATGTATTCTTAGAGTTTTGCAAAAATAAAGAAATTCTAAATTTTTTTTTGTAAATATCATCAAGAGCATGCATACATTAAACTCATAACATGCCATTCATGATAGAAAATCATCAATATTGCATGTATAATTTACCTATAAAGTAGAAACATTACAAACATTCACAAAACTATTTTTTTTAAAATGGGTTTTTTCTACTGATAGAACTGTTCCTACTGTTTCATGACACAAACATTTTCAAAACTTGAAAATAATATTATAATTAGATAGATCTTTCGAAGTAGATAGAAATCGATATATAATTTGCGAAATTTTGAGTTAAAATAACCAAGTTATGGCCGTTTTATGTCGGCACTTGTAAATAACGAGAATTACGAATTTTCTAGTTTTGATAAATAGTTTGGATTACTTATGTGATGAAATACTTATTACGGTATTTCTTCCTTTTTAAGTGACCCCAAAATCGACAATTCCCTACCGCCAGATAACTATTACTAAGAGACTGGTGATCTAATGGTCAAGTGAGTATTACTTTCGATTCCATTTATTGTAAGTGATTGTAATGATAGTTGCACTAGATATTTGGTAAAGATAAAATGGATATGCATGATAGGGATGAATGGGGGTTATATATGGTTGTTGTTGATATGAGAAATTGAATATAAGAATATCGAAGCCGGGTGATTAACTATTGCTTGTATAGATGAATTAGGATTGACTGTCTGCGATTATTGGTTGCTCACTTAAAAAATTGGTATAATTGACTATTCATAATTGAAAAAAAATATGGACTCATTCATATCATAAATGGGGATGGAGCATTAGCATTGGTTGGTCGTCCGTGATCCTAAACGGTGTAAAAGTTGGTTAATCGTGATCCATAAACGAATTAATGAATTTGTTAATCATGATCTACAAACAAATATATAAGTTAGTTGACCGTGATCCTAAACGGCATATTAGAGTAGTACCGCAGTATTCGTTAATCTCTTAACCCGGGATGGAGGGCGCAAGTCCATCCACATATGATTTCCGGTTGGTCATATGTTTGATGCATATCACTTGTCTGGCTAATCACTTGTTTGTATGATGTGTTATAAATGTGATCTTGGAAGTTCTCACTCACT
Source organism: Combretum micranthum (assembly GCA_024138025.1). Classification (NCBI taxonomy): domain Eukaryota; kingdom Viridiplantae; phylum Streptophyta; class Magnoliopsida; order Myrtales; family Combretaceae; genus Combretum; species Combretum micranthum. Next base: position 351,702 of record JAMXBD010001131.1, on the reverse strand, counting down.
AAGCTAGTGTAGCTTACGTCCCTACAGTTTTTATTTGTTGCAGCACGAGTTCATATGGCTTAGACCGAGGTAACCTATAGCTTAGGTACAGGAGCTAAGAGTTTCCTTAGAAGTTGTATTCAGATTTGTTTAGATTTCTGTAGGAAGCCAAGAGACTCTGGATGACTGTAATAGACCTCTAAACAATATTCTTTTACGGGGAACGCCCCTTAGATTTTGTAACTAATTACATATATGTTTTGATTTATTTTCTAATGATATTGAATGCCAAATTAAACTCTTTAACTCCATCGGTTCGAATATTCTATTGTCGTAAAGGGACACCTTACATCTATACAAGACTCCCAAAGGACTTGGGTAGTAACTAGTTGTTCTTATGTGGCAAGTGGTGGACTGTTACGTTTAGGGTACCCCTTGGGGCGTGACAACAAACTAGATTTCTAGGCCATCCCTCCTTTGAAGTTTTACAATCAATTAATGCAAGTTTATAGTGATTCTTTAGATAGTAAGATTTAGAACCTTTTGCCTAAAAGTCACTAAGACTGATAACATAGACCTCACTTTCTCTAACAAACCTTAGGTATGCCATTTTGTTATGGAGTTCCTCTAGCTATGTGAGATGTCTCGTAATACCTCCATCCTTGCAGAACTTATGGAACTCAATTACAAAACTCTAACTCATTAATAGTGTAGAGACACTTAATCTTCTTGATTAGTAGTATTTCTACAAAGCCAAACTTACTTCAAAGTGACAAAATTTTATTTTTCTTCTTATAAAAGTAAAACCTTACACTTGAGTAGTCATTAATAAATGGCAAGCATGTATGGAGCACTACCTTTTAAAGGAATAAGTGTTAGCCCTAAATGTATAAATGCATATAATACAAATTTAGTTTCATGGCCTCTTATATTAAAGCCGACTCTTTTATAATAATAAAAAATACAATACTAAAAAAACTTCATTTTGATGAACATTGGCCATAAAGAGTAATTCTCCTACTTAATATTTGTAAGTCTTTCTTTTTCATGTATCCTAACCTCATGACCTTAATTAACATGGAAAAAGAAACTATAGTTAAACCATTAATGGTAGATTCTTACAACACATGTATATTACCATTTCTTTTGGCTATCATGATAATAGAAGCTCCTTTTAGAACCTTCATAATTTACCTTTACCGACAACTCTATAACCATTTTCTTCCAACAACACATAAGGAGATGGGATTCTTTTTCATGCCTAGAACATGACAAACCTTTATTGTCATTCTTACACAATGCCATTGTAATATAAAAATAAATAATTCATAACAAAGGGCAAAGTTGTCATATGGTTATAAATAGGAGGGTTTTATGGTCCATCTTAATATGAATAATAATAGTAAGGGCATGTGGCAAGTTTTAATGCCTTCAGATTAGGGCGTTACAGCTTAATAGATGTAATATAAACATAAATAATTCATAGAAAAGGGTAAAGTTGTCATATGTTGATAAATAAGAGGGTTTTATAACCCACCTTAATCTGAAGGCATTATAACCCTCCACGTGCCCTTACTATTATTATTCATATTAGGATGGACAATAAAACCCTCTTATTTATCAAAATATGACAATTTTGCCCTTCACCATGAATTATTTATTTTTATATTACATCTTAAAACCCACCACGTGCCTTTACTATTATTATTCATATTAGAGTGAACCATAAAACCCTTTTATTTATCAACATATGACAACTTTGAACTTTGCTATGAATTATTTATTTTTATATTATATCTCTCCCCCTCTAAAAGAAACTTTCGTCTTTGAAAGTTACCAAAATCATTAAAAAGCTCGGATACTTTGTCCTCATCTCCTCCTTAGCTCCTAGGTAGCTTCTTGTTTAGAGTGATTGATTCATTGTATCTTTACTGCAAAGACCCGACATACTCAATTCTCAAATTAAGCACACCAAGTCCCCAACCATGTATAACTCTTACGAATTATACGTAAGGTTATCTTAAAAGAAGGTGTTTATGTTGAACATTGCTATTCAATTTTAGATTATGAAATCGTTTAGTTAGATTCTGGCAACAACTGGATTTAGCAGCGGAAATAATTTTATAAAACAATTTAGAAATAAAGAAATTTCAAAACTTCCACTCTTCTCAAGTGGAGGATTATTAGATTAAACAAAGTTTTGCAAAAGTTAAATTATAAAATATGGGCTCTACTATGCCCTTTAAAGAATATAACAAGTTTAAATCATAAATCCAGCTCTCACTTAATACAAAACAAAAGGAATAAAATAACTAACTACATCCACGATCCTACTCACTTCACTCATCCACAAATTCTCTCCGAATCATCGCAAATGCCCAAAACCCGAGTCAAGCATCACCAACATCAACAAGAACTCATCATCATCAACATCATCTTTATCAACAACAAAACCTGTAAAAAGAATAACAACAACAAGAATGAGCCGAAGCCTAGTACACAGTAATACAATCACACACAGAGTGACACACGAGCTTAACTAAATGTAATGCATCAATCCACAAGTTATTATCTTTTCATTAAAATAAACAAATCAACAATGGAGCACTCACACTCCGGAACAAGCCAATGGAAATCTGGGGATCCTGAGTAACGCTCACGACGCTCAGGGGGTTGATATAAGCAGCCCGAATACTTATATGTCCTAGATAACGTTACACTGAAAAAGAAATAGTAATCTCATCCAGGACTCATAGTCGCTACTTAACTTTACTTAACTTAATCCATAATGTAATTCAATTCACATGCTCCCATAAACATTGAATTAAATCATATTACTTCCTCTCAAGAATAAGCAAATGTTACGCAGTTACCACATTCCTTATCGATTACCCGCCGAGCCTAGTCATTGCATCATGACTATTGGCCTAAGCGCCTATTATAATATTGTCATTGCATCATGACAACCCGCCGAGCCATATCATTGCATCATGATAAGTGCCTAAGCATTTATTCTAACATTGTCATTGCATCATGACAAGTTGTCGCTCCTCGGACCGGATTCAACGACGAATAACACAATCAACACTCATCAATTATTAAGACGAGTTTAAGTCTTAATCAGTTTAGGATGCCTATCCTAACATTCAACACGCAAGTTACTGCGTACCTTTAAATAAAATCCCCAAACAGAGCCTTAGAAGGTTGATCAAAGCCAATCCAAAAGAATCAGAACCAAAACCAAAACCAAACATCTATTTCAAGAAATTGAACTCACATAAGAACTTAAGCTAGCACTCATTCATATTAAATAAACCATATCACAACCTATTATTCATATATCAATATATATACAAAACAACATATATATAACATATAACAACAAGTTACTCCCATAACAATATATATATAATATAGATACAAAACAACATACTCCTCATGTTATTCAAAGATCACCCTAACACATTCATTTAACTCTATTATGTTACTAACCCATTTAGCTTAACCTTAGTCAAATTGATTAGAATTAGTCATTTAAGTCATTTACCAAGTCAAGTTGATTAAACTTAAATAATCTAAATCATTTTAGCTTAGTGAAGTTCATTAAGCCAAGTTGGACTTAGATTAATTACTAATTCATTATATATCCAAGATCTAGTCACTTAATCCCAAATTAGCTTAAACCTATCCAAATTCATCAAATTTAAACAATCTAATCCATTTTAGTTCATTCAAGTTCATTTAGTCAAGTTGAACATAGGTTTGTTAACTAAGTTCATTTTATATCTTTCTAGATTTAATCTAATTATTTGTTAAATCTATAAATCTACTTAACTCATGTTTAATTATATCAACCAATCAATATAATACATCAAACATCAATTATCTATCTCATTTTAACTCAAAAAGATCCATTTGTTCAAGTAAATACACATAAAACAATCTATAACAAGTTTTTAGCTTAGCTTGAAAAATGTATCAGTTGGAAAGAATTAAAATTTAAGCACTGATATGTTTCGAATTTTCAAAAACTCAAAACATAAAAGTTTTAGATCTCTTTCTTATCTTTTCAACGCAACTTGAATAATCTCAATTGGAGATCGATGAAAAAGTTATGGCTAAAATACGAAGAGGCTGCAAAATGGGAAAAGTTGCAAAACGAACGCCGGTGTTCAACGCCGACGGCGTAAATTGAAAGTTTGCCAGCGTTAGAGGTCGACGATTCTGGTCCCCGAGTGCATCTTCAACACCGGAAAATTTTCCAACGTACACCGACAGCGTTGAATGCCGGCGTACATGCATTACGCTGCTGTCAAATTTTCCCCCGTTTTCATTTTTCAAAAACCATTTGTTCCAATTGTTTCAAACTCCTCCAAATTCATTTCAAACTTCTTAAAACTTGTTATTTGATCTTACTACAATCTAATAAACACAAACCCACTTCAATCCATCAAACATCACTATAATCATCATAAACAACTTCAAACCCCAATTTCACTATTCATCTTCTTCCTCAATAAACCAACTCCATCAACCATAAACTTTACAAATACAAACTCAAACAACACTTCTCAACTCAATTCAACATCAATTCATCAATTAGAAATGTAAATAACAAGTAAAAACAAAGAGAAATAGAAAACGAAAACTTAGCTTTTAGAAAAGAACACAAGTTGAAACTTCATCCTTTAGCTCGGTTTCCTACATCTAGTTCATCTCCTAGTCTTGATTCTTCTTCTAGATAGCTTTGATCTTGAGATTTGTTGAAGAAATTGAAGAAAGAGAGAAGAGAAGAAGAAGAAGAAGAAAGAAAGAAAGAAGAAAAGAAAAGAAAGAAAAGAAAGGAAAGGAGAGAAAAAACGAAAAAATGAAAGAAGGAAAAGGCAGCAAAGGAAATAATAAAGAAAAGAAAAGAAAACAAAGCTAAATTTATATAATAATAGAAATAGGGTATAGGTTTAGAACTATCAGATCAATATCTATAGTTCCAGAAGTATTTAAAAGATGATTTCTGAACCGATATGTTATAAATTAAGATCTTAAAATAAGAACTTAATTTAGGAATTTATTTTGGATAAAAGATATTTAATTTGAGTTTGGGTTTAAGAACTGATATTTTTATTCAAGCAAATGAACTCAAATTTTGTAATGAGTTAGGAATTAGTGTTTAGGCTAAGAATCAATGATTTAGGAATTCTCTAAACACTTTGATGACATGTTTAGGGAATTTGAAACTCAAATCTCAATTAATAGCTAATTAAATTATATCAACTTGTCTAATTAAATCCTATAATTCATTTTAGTCATTTAATCTATCTAAACTCAATTTCTAATCTAGGTGAAGATTTGGGATATTTCATTTACATACTTGATCACTCGACTTCTCAAAATCTATTCCTTGGTGTGAACAATCCTTACTGGCTTTTTAAGTGTGGAGAGATTTGATTGTACTTCCAATGGTTCCAAAGCTACTATCTGTTCAGGATCCTTCACATATTTTCTTACCATAGACACATGGAACACGTTGTGTACTCCATCCAAATTAGGCAGTAAACTAATCTATAAGCCACATTGCCTATCCTTTCTAACACTTCATAAGGTCCCACATACTGGGGTTTAACTTGCCCCTCAAGTCAAATTTAACAATACCTTGGTTGGTGAAATCTTAAGCATAACATGTTCTCCCACATGAAGCTCAAAAGGTCTTATCCTCTTATCAACATAGCTTTTCTAATGACTTTGGACCACTTGCAACTTTTGTCTAATCACTTTGACTTTGTCAACAACATTCTGTACCAATTTTGGTCTTAAAATCTATCTGTCACTTACTTCATCCTAATGAATCGGCAATCGACATTTCTACCATATATGCCACTTTATGAAGCTTTATATGGTAGAAAATGTCAGTTATAGATTCATTAGGATGAAGTAGGTAATAGATAGATTTTGGGACCGAAACTAGTATAGGATCCTATTGACAAAGTCAAAGTGATCAAACAAAAAAAGCAAATAGCCTAAAGTCGTCAAAAAAGTTATGCTGACAAAAGGAGGAGACCTCTGGTGTTTCAATTAGGAGAACATGTTCTACTTAAGATTTCACCAACCTAAGGTGTTTTCAGATTTAGTTTGAGGGGCAAGTTATACCTGAGGTATGTGGGACCTTATGAAGTCTTGGAAAGGATAAGCGATGTGGCTTATAGATTAGCTTTATCGCTAATTTGGATGGAGCACGTAACGTATTCCATGTGTCTATGTGAAGAAAATATGTGAAAGATCTTGAATAGATAATAGCTTTGGAACCATTGGAAGTACCATTGAATCTCTCCACAATTGAAAAGCCAGTAAGGATTGTTGAGACCAAAGAACAGATTTTGAGAAGGCAAGTGATCAAGTATGTAAAAGTGTAATAGACCAATCAATCTGAACAAGAACCTACCTGGGACTTAGAGGAGGAGATAAGGACAAAGTATCCTAAGCTTTTTAATGATTCAGGTAACTTTCGAGGACGAAAGTTTCTTTTAGAGGGGGAAAGATGTAATATAAAAATAAATAATTCATAGAGAAGGGAAAAGTTATCATATGTTGATAAATAAGAGGGTTTTTTGGTGCACCCTAATATGAATAATAGCAATAAAGGTATGTGGTGGATTGTAATGCCTTCAGATTAGGACGTTACAATCATCATGCATTTTAATTTTAATAATACCGACACAATAATATTGACAATAGCAACATTATAAGGATGATTATTACCCATCAATACAACTCATCTATCTATTAGTTTATAAGAGGAAAATAAATCTCTGTGGAGACATATGAAATGAATGGGGGGAATCTAAAATCCATTTATCTTGTTGTTGTCTTCTGTTATGGAATAAACAACACAATTTAACTAATCTTCTCTAAGATTGGCTTCAACAAGCTTTTCATCTTTTTCACTCTTCTCTTTGTTTTTCTTTCACTTCTTGAAGTAATCAACTTGAATGTGTCCTTTTTTCTTCCAACAATTATAATTAAAAAATTGTATCTAGATTTTGATTTTTATCTAAATCAATTACCACTAGGATTATCTGAAGTTGATCTTCCTCAAAAAATCAAGCTCTCTTTTAGACCATTTTAATGGTTGGTAGAATGCTCCATGTCAAAAATCTCTTTAGCACGATGTTGTTTTCACTTCCTTTAACTTTAGAGTGTTACTGCCATAAATTTAATGTCTTTGGATGGTAGATTCAATGAACATATAGCCATAAATTAAAGCCTTGATCTTCATCTTGGACAAATCCATAAGAACTTAAGTGAATCCATCCATGTGTGGCTTAAACAGTGATAGGAATCATGGTTCATCTAGACCAATAACTCAGGCTAGAGCCAGAAGTTTGTTAATGTCATGCCCCAAGGGATAGCCTAAATGTGACAATCCACTATACACAATACTAAAGCCTAAGAATGACTATCTTAGTCACACAAAGGCTTTCATATCATGTACAAGGTGTACATCACAGCCAATGGCACATATCGAAGTAGCATAATTTATATTGATAACGATCGAGTAACAAGATAAATGGAATACTTATCATAAAACATAAACATGATTGTTTACATATCTTAGGGGCATACCCCCGCTATTATCTCTAAATTTATATAAATACATTCCTTTAGAAATCCCCAAAATATTAATATAGCATACATTATATATAAGGAATTTACAAAATAACTTCATTATATGTTCTCATCGCCTCCACAAGAGTTTAAAATCCATCTATGACTTCCTTAACGTCATGATCCTTGAATAGAGCCACGTGTATACCTGTTTCAACAAAAATCTATGGGGGTATAAGCTACAACTAGCTTAGTGGTTTTTTTTTTTTTTTTTTTTTTTTCATTCTCACCATGGTTTCAAACAAGTCCAATTAAATTTTCACGCATATGCTATGCATGCTATGCAACAATCATATAATTACACAAATATATATAGTTATCTGAAAACCATATATAGAACGGATTTATCTCTCAATATCGAAGGTTAGGGAATTGTTGATGAAGATCCTCAACCTTCTACTGCTAGTTCCTAGGCCCCCGCCCAAAGCGTTCGTTGGCTTAGCTCCGAACTTAGAGTCACATTTCTCGAGTGATTTGAATTCTCTAAAAAGGAACATGGCCCGTGTCTCAGCACGATAATAGCCAATCCAACTCTACTTGTAGGACTAACAGCCTTCAGAGAGAGATGTGACTCGATGGATGCTATACGTGAACGTTTTATTTTTCTTAAGTTAAACCTTATTAAGGTTTCTTAGGGGCGATCAAACAATTTTGCAAACAATAACCAAGTATAAATGCAAGTAGACAAAATACTTAATAAACAATTTGAAGTTGCGATATTCTTAATTCTTATTTTACACATAAGCATAGAATCACATATATACATATCCCTAGATTCCCCGTACATGTCTATTTTTATCTTTTCTTAGTATACTAACACCAGTATTCTACAAGCACAAGCAAGTAACGAAATTAAGAGGAATAACTCACTCACTCATTTCGTAATATTCTTAGTTGTATTAATTTTCAGGAAGAGAAATCTCGTATTCCTCATCATCTAGACAAAAGAAAGACCCGGGATGAGTATTTCGTATAAATTCTACTTAAACTTTCTAATTATATTTTATTATGTTCGTCAAAATCGCATGGAATAAAATTCCAACTAAAAATGGCCATAACTTACTCATTTTAACTCATAATTTCGCATATAATATACCAATTTCTACCTATTCGAAAAGATTTATCCATTTCTAAGGTTATTTTGGTCACACAAGGTTGTTTGGGTTCCAAAACCATAGGGTACATATTCATTACAAAAATGGTAGTTTTCAAAACACAGTTTGCAAACTTTTTATATGAAAATACTTGTATCAAAATATAGAAATTTGTATAGTTGAAAAAATCCTTTGAATATATATATAGACTCATATTGTATGTAAGATTCTAATGGTGTTGTCTCAACGATTATATTTCACAAAGCAAATCATCTTAGGATGTTGAAAACTTGTATTTTTGACGTTTTCTTTCCTAATTGTCTCGAAAAATCTTCATAAATTCTTGGGTTATTGTAAATAAATATATTTCTTATTTTTTTTCTAATTCCTTTTCTAAAATAATTTTTTTCTTAGCTTTGGTCTTTTACAAATTTTACTTTTAGTCATAAAAATGAAGTTTTCAAGAGTTTTATTAAGTTGTTAGTAACTTATAATATTTTGAGTTGTGTATATTTTCTTTTAAAGAAATGACTTCGATGAACAAGTCTTTTTATATTTTTATTTTCCAACTTCTTTAAAAATAAACTCTATTTCTAAAACTAGGTCTTTTAACTCTTTGACCAATTTTACTTGGAAGGAAATCATGTTTTAATATTTTTCTTAAGTTTTTTATAATATCTATTATTTTTGAAACCCCTACTATTTATATTCTTTTATTTCTTTGAAAATGAGTTTATCATTTAGAAACCTTGGCAAACTTTTATTTTTCTAAGTGAGTTTATAATTTAGTGAGTTGAGTTTATCTTAACTTATAAAACTTAGTTTAGTTATTACTTTTGGTAAAAATTCCTACAAGTAAGCTTTTTGAGAAAAGTTTATTTATCAAATAATTATTATTACTGAGTTTTAATAAACTTTATGGGACTTATCATAATAAAAGAAAATGTTTATTTTGTTAGTTAACTTCTTCGAGAAAAATCATTTTTATTGTTATTCAAGAAAAGTTTTGGTCGGTTTGAAAAAGGTTGTAAAAATAATTTTTCCTAGGTAGGTGATAACAAAATCTTGATATATATAAAGAGAGTTTGGTTTCATTTTTCCTTTATTTTCTTGGTAAAATTATCCTTGTCGACACTTAGGAAAACTTTGGGAAAAGTTTGAGAAAAAGTTGTAAAAATACGTTTTCTAAGTTGTTGTTGACAAGTTTCTTTATTTAGTGACTAGTTACACAATAAAAGAGTTTTAGTTTCAGGTTCCTCTATTTAAGAAAAATTCCACTTTGAATGTTGTCGAGACAATATCGTTATGAGGATGCATGTATATGAGCACGTAATATGAAAATAATAAAAATAAAAGAAAAAGGTAAGAAGCGAGATAATAATAAGTAATGTAATAATATCAAGTATTGGGAGCCTTAGCTTCATCAAGGTATCCCGATCAAGCATTGGGAGCATTAGCATCATCAAGGCAAGCCGGTCAAGTATTGGGAGCCTTATCTTTATCAATGCATCCCAGGACTAAGAATAGACTAATCCCAACAAGGAAAAGAAAAAGAAAAAGAAAAAGAAAGAAAAGAAAAAGCAATAATAGAAGCATTAAGAATAATAAAAGCAAGTTAGTAAGAGTTAGTGAGCAGTTAGGCTATAATAATATATAGATATACATATACTTAGTAATATATATATATATATATATAGAGTTAGATTAGAAAAATAATAGCAATAATATTAACAATAATAACAACATACATGATCATAATAACAAAATAACAAAATTGGAATTTCTTGGAATGTGTAGGAACAAAACATGAACATTTTATTGCTTTTACTACTCATATAAGTTTAAAAATAACAACATGGTCATGTTAAGTTACATAATATAGGTAAATTAAATGGTTGGAAGAAATTTACCTAAAGTGTTTTTGTGGTGTAAAATAGTAGATGAATGGGGTAGTATGTGGTGGATAGTTTGTGTATAGAAGAGGATTTTGTGAAGAATTTGTGGAATAGAGTTTTGGTAAAGAGAGAGATTTTGGAGAGAGGATTTGTGAAGTGATTTTAGGAGAGTTTTGTTTTATGAAATGAAGGTGTGAAAGAAGTGGATGGATATGGGGTATTTATAGATAAATATGGAGGGAATTTTGAGTTAATTAATTAAATGAGAAAGAAAAGAAATGGAGAGTGTCACGCCCCGAAGGGTACCCTAAACGTGGCAGTCCGCCACATACGGTATTAAAACTTAAGAATGACTTCTCGAAGTCATGCGAAAGTTTTCAACACCAAATGTAAGGTATCTATCACAATAATAGGAGATACCGATGGGATGTATAGTTTGAGATAGTAAATACAACATACAAGAATCTAAATAAACATCCAATTTATCATTAAGAGAATATAATCCTTACATCATCTTAGGGGTTTTTCCTTATAATTCTCCAAACAATTATAATAACAACTTAATCTTTCTCACAACCAAATAATACTAACATCATAAGACATTGAAGGATGATTAACCTAAGATCTTCAAAAAATTCCCAGAAACTTTTCTAAAACATCATCCCTTCTGAGTATATGAAGTCTTTGGGCATAAAAGATATAGTCCTGTTACAACAAAGGTTTATCGGAGTATAAGCATAACTAGCTTAGTGAGAATATTCCTGAATCAACATACTTATATAAACAATTTCAAAAAAGTTATTAAACAAGCATATGATGCATCAAGTAAGTGATCAAGCACTATATATGATCCACCGAAATCATATGTTTGAATGAATTTACCCTCCATTCAGGGTTTGTTTCAGGAGCTTTAAAATCTATCTTAAAATCCAACTCATGTAGTTTATTTCAGGCTCCTACTCGCTCATCTTAAAATAGTTCTTTCAAGCTCCTAATCGCCCATCTTGCAGATTTCTGGCTACTGCATACCCGCTACTGTACTCTTGTCCCATTGAGAATAGTAGCTCATGTAATGAAACTAACTACGTGATATGCATGAATCAATTAATATAATTCATCGTATATGATTAGAGTAATTTTAAAGGTGATCACAAAATTTTCACACACTACAATAGAATAATAGTAAAACATAAGTTAATTAACAACGATTCATGCCTCGGTATGCTTAACATTCTTTCAACCAATATTATCATACATAATTCATTTTCATTTTCCTACTTCTAGTGCCTCTAGCTATGAGCACAACCAAGTACATATAAGGTAGGAAATAAACTCAATTGGCCATGAGGATCTATCTTTCATACGGATGAGTCGATCGATAAATCCACTAATCAAAATAATCTCTGGGTATGAATACTCCTCATCGGGATCACCTAATCAAGAAGAATACCCATAATGAGTATTTCTTATTGATTCTATGGTACTTATCAAAAACTATGTCATAAGATCGTTAAAATTCGTATAGAAGGTAATTCCAACTTAAAATGACCATAACTTGGTCATTTTAACTCGGAATTGCATAAATAATATACCGTTTTCTACCTACTCGAAAAGATCTATCCATTTGTAAGGTTATTTTTGTCATAAAAAGCCATTTAGGTTGGAAAATACTACGGTACAAAATAGTTACGAATTTATAGTTTACAAAATATGATTTTTCTAAACTTTACTTTACTCAAAAATCCTTAAGCAAAATATATGGATATATAAATATATATAGTTGAAAAATCCTTTAAATATATATTTATACTCACATTGTATGCATGATCTTTGTAGTATTGTCTCAATATTGATATTTCATAAAAATTTGTCTTTAATGGTTTTAAAAGATAAAACTTTTGAGAATTTCTCCTTTTTGATTTGTTTAGAAAAGTATATTTGAGTGGTTATGAGTAAATTTTTTCCTATTATAATTTTATTTCCTCACTTTTCAAAAGTAAATTCATTTTCAAAAATTTGGTTCTTTAAGTTATCTATTAACTTTATTTCTAGTGATTGAAAAATAAGTTTTTCAAAATATCTTTTAAGTTTTTGATGTGGTTAAATATTTGAAGTTGTGTTAAATGTATGTTTTCCTTTTATTTTTATATCATTTCTCTTCTTTAGAAAATGGATATACCTTTAAAACTTTACTTTCTTGGCAAATTTTATTTTTTCTAAGTTGGTTTTCAAAATAGTGAGTGACTTTATATTGGTTTGAAAAACTTGTTTTATTCTTAATATTTGTTAAATGGTAGAATAATTCTCTTAGGCAAGTTTATAGAAAAGATTTCTTAATAAATAATTTGTTACATTAGAACTTAGTAAAATTTCATTGTAATTTTGAAAAGAATATAAGATTCAAGTTTTGAAGATACTTTCATATTATGTGATTTTCAAAGTCTATAGTGAACTTATTTAAGTTTTATAAAAGGTATGGTTGAGTTAAAATCCTTAAATGCTAAAAATTCTTCCTTTATGAAGTATTTAGTTTGGTTTATAAAAGAAAAGAATTTTTTAGTATTTTGAAGAAATCTACATTACTAATTATTCTAGAATTTATTATTAGCTTATCATTTGGAAAAAGTTTATTAAAAAAAAACTTAGATCTTTTGTTAAAAATTCCTTTTGTTAAGAAATCTAGTTTACTTTTCTTTATTCAAGAAAGAACCAATTTTTATTTTTATTTAAGACAACAACATTTTAATCCGTGAATATGATTATGTAGCAATATAAAAGTAAAGATAATACATAATAAGATAGCAAGAAATACTTGTAAGTAAATAAACCTAATAAAATAGTCAAGCATTGGGAACCTTAGCTTCATCAAGGTATCCCGATCATGTATTGAGAGCCTTAGCTTTATCAAGATAACTCGGGACTAAGAATAGACTAGTCTCAAAAGAAAAGAAAATAAAGAAAATTGTTTTGACTTGATATGGACAAGTCTAAGATTAGAAAGACTAGTCTTAATAAATTGCATAAAGCAAGTAAATAAATAAATTGCAAGACATAAAAGCAAATAAATAACAAATGAACTTATATGCTCTAAATAAATATATATACATAGTATACATAATATTATATAAGTTAGATTAGAGCAAAAATAATAACAATAATAACAACAACATAATAACATAATGTAAAATAGGAACATGAACAAAAACAAAACATGAACATATTGTTGCTTCTTTAACTCATATGAGTTTAAGAAACATACACTAAGCTCATACTAAGTTGTATGAACATGATAAAGAGTATAGGTAGATTTTTACCTAAGGTTTAATGGAAGGTTTGAAAAGAGATGAATGGGTTTTGTATCTTGTTATTCTCTTCTTGAAGAGTAGAAATTGGTAGAGAGTATTTTGAGAGAGAATGGTTGGAGAGAGATTTTGAGAGAGTATTTTGGTGAGTGTTGTTATGTAAAATGAGTGTGTGAAAAAATGAAGGAGGAATGGGGTATTTATAGAATTTTTGGAGTGAAATTTTGATGTAATAAAATAAATTGAAAAAGAAAAATAATTGAGAGGAAGGAAGAGAAGGTAGCGCCGGCCTTAGATAGAAAAGAGAGAGAGTGAGTTGATTTTGCTTGTATTTTGTAAGAAAATAATTAATTTGTAAGATATGATTTGATATAAGATTTATTAGAAATGTAAAAGTGTAAGAAAATAGTATGTATGTAGTAAGAAATAGGTGTAAGAAAAAGTAGAGATAGTGAAATAGTAATGAATAGGAGGAATAGTACTATGAATAGCAGACTAGATATATAAAATACTGGTAGTAATAAAAATACGCGTAGACGAGCTATATCTGTTATTTTTAGTTACCCAAAAATTCTAAAACTGATATTTTTGAAATCTTATTTAATTACGAGTCTTTTGGTGTTAATGAAATATTTTCATTATTCCAAGCTCAGGACACGCTTTCGAGAACTGATCCCGTTTGAGTCCGAAAGACATTCGAAATTCACGAATCTGATATTTTTATATTACCCTATATTATTACGAACTATTTTAAGCCATTAACTTAATTTCGTTTTCTAGGGTTTGAGAATGCGGGATTGCCGGAGTTGAAATTGTTTGATTGTCTTAATCTTTGTTGACTTTTGAAACTCCTGTTTGACTAGGGTTAGGGTTTAATCCAACTTTACCCTAGAAATTGAGGGTTTAACTCAGGAATCAGATAGACGGATCTTTTCATGTTTGGATTTTCGAATTGAACGATTATTGAACTTCCTTTTTTTGTTTTTGAAAATTTTCTTATGAAATCCCGTGATCGAAATTGGTTTAAGGTTCGGTTTTAACTTGGGTCAAACTTTAGGGTTTCAATTTGATATTCCAAAACCATTGTCAAAAAATTTGGGGCTTATAGAGGGAAAGAGAGTAGAAGGGTGGACGGCAAGAGAGCGAAGGAGAGAGAAAGTATGATAAAAAAATTAATTTTTGTAAAGAAAATTAATAATATATAAAGTATGATGTTAAATAAAGTTGCATGGGAAAAATAAAAAATAAGAAAATAAGTATATACGTAGTAAGAATGGATAGTAGAAAAAGTAAAGATAGATGAATAGTAATGAATACTAAAATAGTACTATGAATAGTAGACTAGACAATTAAAATACCGGTAGCAATAAAAATACCCGTATAAATGCGATATCTGTAATTTTTAATTATCAAAAAATTTAAAATTGATATTTTTGGAAACCTTATATTTTTACGAGTTTATTGGTATAAACGAAATATTTTTTCCGTCCAGTGTATCGGGCACAGTTTTAGAAAACAGATCCTGTTCGAATCCAAAGGACACTAGAAATTTGCGCATCTAATATTTTTAAGCTTCCCTATATTATTACCACCTATTATCAACAATTATTTTCGTTCCATTTTTTAAGATTTAAGAGCGCAGGATTACCGGATCTTAATCACTAGGGTTTATTGTAAACTTTGTTGATTTTTAAGGTTCTAGTTTTGTTGAGTTATTTGTAAGATTATAAAATTTTGGGGTTTTGTCTATATTATATTTTTAGTTCGACATCTATGGTTTATTTCATTTTATTTGTGATTATTTAATATTTTTTAGTTCTCGATGTTGTTTAACAGAGTATAGGATTATGGGTTGACTCAGTTTGACTTTTGGTGAAAATTGAAAATTTTTATTCTAAAATTCACCGAATGATTTAAGGTCTTAGTATTTTGTTGTCAAGCATTATTTGGATATATCATCGTAATTTGTATGTTAGGAATTGGAAAGATGATTTGATTGGTATATGGATGTTGAATCAATCGATTATTGGATTTTCTATTATGTTTTGAGGGTTTTCTTTTTCTCAAGGTTAAGAATTTTCGTATTTGACCTTATTTAGAATTTGGTTTTAACTTGGGTCGATTTTCAAGGTCTCGGTTCTGGTGTTTAACTCCTAGGATCATTTTCTAAGAATTATGAAAAATTCAGGGGTTTGCAATTAACTTAGCTCATTGGATCCTTACTGATGAATTGAATGATGACAAGTTGAAGTATTTAAGAGGATATTTGATACACTTTGGTGTGAGACATGGTTTAGAGAGAAGTTCAACACAAGAGAAAATTTGACAATGGTCGTGATTGAAATGAACTATGAAAATCAATCTCTAGAGTAGATCACCCCTGCTACATCGGTCGTGATGGAAGTTAACCCCCTCATGTTTCTTGTGATGAAGCTCATGAGAACATCATTATCATTGAATTTTAAACACAGTGAGATCATGACTTCTATCACACCTGTAATGTCAGTTGTGATACTTACAACCATAGTTGCGTTTCATTTGAAGGGATATGAAGAGTTCTTGCTAAGGAGATCACGACCAAGTTACGCCTGTGATCATTAGCACGATGCTATCCTAGTTGTGTTGTTTTTAATTTGTTTAGTTTATTATATTATTTATTTGACTTTTAGTTTTCCATATATGCCATTACCCAACTTATGCGAGTATATAAGGGTTGTTAAAGTTATTTTTAAGAAGTTTTGACCATCTTAAACATTAGTATGCCCTTCGCGGCAAGTTGTTTTGAATAAAATCGAGATCTTTCTTCTCAAGATTATTCTTGATTATTTCTTTCTAATCATGCATAATATCGCTTAATTGAAACATCTAGTTCGATTATATCTTTAGTATGTCATATCCAAGGATTGATCATCCATATCCCTTTTAAATTTCTATTTGGTTAAACACAAAAACCCTAAATTGCAATACCAATTTTCTAGATAGCAATATAATGCTACATCCATAAAACATGCAGATTCTCTAATCCATATCAATGGCGTAACTTTTACCATACTAAGGGCATAGAAATTGTGATTGGTAATCAACTTAATGGTAAAATTCTTTGTAATATACAAATATTTTAGCTTTTCCCATAAATCCATGACTATCTTTTAATTAAGGACATTACTTAAAACTTGATGGGTAAATTACACCAGAAGATATTAACGTTTAATGATAAGTTGATTTAAAGTATCAACGATTTGAGTGGTTAAAAAGATGTATCAATGTTTAACAAAGTGTGTCACATGAAGTATTAACATTTTACAGAGTTTATTTGAGGTATAGACATTTGCATTAGTTTTCAATTAAATCTTTTTAATTTTTATTAATGGTCAATTATTGATACCTTATCTGACTCACTTTATCAAATGTTGATCCATCTTTTTAACCACTCAAAATTAATACCTTAAATGAACTTACCCCTTAAATGTTGATACTTCTTTTTAACCACTCAAAACATTGATACCTTAATTGAAGTTACCTACAAATGTTGATATCTTTTGATGTAATTTACCCAAAACTTCATTTAACAAGCACACTTGAATAGCATATAAGACTATCTAACCAGTCTTTGACTTTTTGTCGTCAACAATTGAACTAGATATTTAATCTTTCCCAATGAATGCCTCATGCAACATGTTTAGCATCAAGATTGCTCACGTCTTGGCTTGCTGCATTGTAAAACTAATGTTATGCTCATAGCTCTTAGTATCAAATTTTGTAGTTGCCATTTTTGAAAACCTCAACAAGATTGTTAATCAAGCTCTATCCAATTTGTTAGAGATAAGCCAAATCAAAATCTTGATTAGGCATATAAATAATGGACAACAACAAAATAGAGAAAATAACAAGACATAAGAATTTAGATGGCTTGACAATTTATACAACATCCATGAGAAAAGGATCTAAAAGAATCAATAATAAACTAAAAGGGTTTCTTGTCTTTCCCTGACCGTAACTAATGCAATGCTCTCACAAAAAATTGATTTACACTTAGCATGCACTTTCTCACCACACAACTTAGCTTCTATACTAGCTTTTTCATGGACTTAAAAAAATCTACATGTCAAAATTTTTAGCTTTATAAAGACAACTATTATTAGTCAATAACTAGTATTCTTTCAACATACATGAGGCTATTTATCATGGTAATGATTTTGTCTATAATTTGTCAAAACATGGCCTTACTGGAACAATTAAAATTTAATTCACTACAAGAAATCAGGATTTTAGAAAGAGGAAATTCTGCTCTGAAAGTAAAAAATCTATTGCAAAAGACTTTTAGAAATTGATTTTCTATAGTATATTCTATCTAAAAAATGATTATTGCTATTCTTTAAGAGATAGATTTATTTTCCATCACAAAGTTATGACAAAATTTCCACATCTAATAATAACAAAATCTATCTTAAATACCTTATAGGTTACACAATAAAAATAATAAAATTAAGAAATTTCATTGCTAATCTGTCACTGATTTGGGATTAAGGTATTATTTATTTAACTTTCTTATTTAGTTCCCTTTTTCTAATTAGTATATTGCTCTCATTATACTTTTAATTTGTTTAACATTGTTCATTTTAGTGAGTTATAACATATTGTTTTGTCTTTCTTAGGAGATTACCCATCATGAAGTATTTTGTGCTCATCACATTTAATTTTAAAGTTTTAATAATCTTCTAACCAATAAATCAATTTATGCCTTCATGAATAAAGTTTGATCACATTATAATTAAAAGATATCAAACTTTTAAAGTTATGTTAGACAAAATAGTTCATGTTTTCTTCAATGGATAAATACTAACTTAATTAATAAATT
The DNA here is from genome assembly GCA_024138025.1 of Combretum micranthum. Taxonomy (NCBI): domain Eukaryota; kingdom Viridiplantae; phylum Streptophyta; class Magnoliopsida; order Myrtales; family Combretaceae; genus Combretum; species Combretum micranthum. The sequence goes on along the minus strand of JAMXBD010001131.1, from coordinate 332,915 downwards.
TTACCATTATATTTCTTTTTTACCTATTTTGATGGACTTTTTCCTTAATAATATATTTATTAAGAGAAAACATATGATTTATGTATATATTTATATATGTTCATATATACGGTGAGTATATTTTATACTAATTACTTTAGATTATATATTTAATTATTAAAATGTATTGTATTTTTAAGTAGTATATATCATCTTAATAAATTACAAAAAATTATATAATTAAACAAATTCTGTCACAAATCCATCTCTTTTTTGGTATTAAGGTATTAATTATAATTAATATTTTAATCTACTTATCTGTAGGCTAACTATTATATAACTCTCATTATAATTTAAATTTGTTTAGCATTTTTCATTTTAGTAAGAAATAGCAAACATCTTTATCATTCTCAAGAGATCACCTGTATGAAACACTTTGTCTTGAACATACTTAATTTTAGAGTTTTAATAAGATCCAAACCAATAATCTAACTACTTTCTTCACGATCAAAGTTCGATCTCTTTTTATATAAAAGTATCACACTTTCACGAAAATTCTTAACCTTGAGAAAAAGAAAACCCTAAAAACAAAATAGAAAATCCAACAATTAAATGATTCAACATCTATACACCAATTAAATCATCTATCCGATTCTTAATCCGCAAATCAAGATGATATATCCAAACAACGCTCGACAATAGAATACTAAGAACTTGAATCTTTCGATGAATTTTAAAATAAAAAATTTAATCTTCACTAAAAGTCAAATGAGTCAAACCATAACCCTAGACTCGGTTAAACGATCCCGAAAACTGAAAAATATTGAATAATCACAAATAAAATAAAATAAACCATAGATATTGAACTAAAAATATAATACAGACAAAACCCCAAAATTTTATAGGCATACGAATAAAATCAACAAGCCAGAAGTCAAACTGGAACCCTAAAAAGTAAACAAAGCTTATAACAGACCTTAGTGTTTAAGATCCAGCAATGTTGCGCTCTTAAACCCTAAACAAAAAAAAAAATGGAAATAGTCATTGATAATGGCTCATAATAATATAAAAAAGCTTAAAAATATTAAATTCGCAAATTTCTAGTGTCTTTTGGATCCAAATGGGATCAGTTTTCGAAAATCGTGCCTCGGTATACCGGACAGCAAAAATATTCCAACAATACCAATAGGCTTGTAAAAATATAAGGTTTCCAAAAATATCAATTTTAGAATTTTTCGGCAACTAAAAATTATAGATATCACATTTATACGCTTATTTTTACTACTACCGGTATTTTATTTGTCTAGTCTACTATTCATTGTCCTATCTTACTAGTCATTACTATTCATCGATCTCTACTTTTTCTTACTACCTATTCTTACCATCTATATACATATTTTCTTATTTTTTACTTTTTCCATACATCTCTAATCAAATCATATCTTACATATTAATTATTTTCTTACAAAAAAATTACAAATTTAATCTCTCTCCTCCCTCCTCTTTACATGGCTGGCGCCCGCCTTTGTACCATCCCCCCAATATTTTTTCATTTTATATTTATTTTATTACACATAATTTCCCTCCATCTGCAACTATAAATGCCTCATTTCCCTCCACATCTTTCATACCTTCATTATTCATAATAAAACTCTCTTAAATTCACTTCTCAAACTCTCTCCACAAAATTCTTCACTACCAAAACTCTCTTTAACCAATTCCTCACAAAAATCCTTCTTTAAACATAAACCATCTACCATATATCATCAAACACATAATATCCCATTTATCTACCATCTTCATACCACATAAACACTTTAGGTAAACTTCTTCCAACCATTTAGTTTATCCACGTCATGTAACTTAACATGACTATGGTGTTGTTTTGAAATTCACATGAGTAGTAAAAGTAACAACATGTTCATGTTTTGTTCTTGCACATGAAATTCCTATTTTATTATCTTGCTATTATGCTTCTATATATATGTTGTTATTAATGATGTTATTTTTCTTATTATGTTTCTAATCTAACTCTATATATATTATTAAGTATATGTATATATATTTATTAAAGCCTAAATGCTCACTAACTTTCTTTAACTTGCTTTTATTATTCTTAATGTTTCTATTATTGCTTTTTTTTTTCTTTCTTTATCTTTATCTTTATCTTTATCTTTTTCTTTTTGGGACTAGTCTATTCTTAGTCCCGGAATGCCTTGATGAAGCTAAGGCTCTCAATGCTTGATCAAGATATCTTGAGGAATCTAAGGTTCCCAATACTTGATATTATTACATTGCTTATTATTATCATCTTGCTTTTTACTCTTTTCTTATATTTTCATCATTTTCATATTACATGCTCATGTACATGCATCATCATAATGTTATTGTCTCAACAAAATCTAAAATGGAATTTTCTCTAATAAAGGGATATGAAATTAAACTCTTTGTTTATAAAACTTGTCATTAAATAGAGAAACTTGTCAACAACAACTTAGAAAATGTATTTTTACAACTTCTCAAACTTTTCCCAAAGTTTTCCTAAGTGTCAATAAAGATAGCTTTACCAAGGAAATATAAGAAATAAACACTTGTTTTCATAATATGGTAACCAAGTCTTAGTAAAATAATTTGTTGGTATTCAAAGTTTTCACAAAAAGCTTAAGATTAAACTCTTTTCAACTCCATAACAAATCAAGAAGCAAACTAGTTTTCAAAGTTAAGATAAAATCAACCTATAAAGTTATAAACCCATTTAGAAAAATAATAATTTTCAAGTTTCTAAAGAGGAACTTATTTTCAAAGCATATATATATGATAAGATAAAAAACAAAGGATTTTATCAATAAAGAGGATTCTTTTCAAATAAAATTTGTAGAGCAAATAAAAGACTAAGTTTTAGAAAAAAAGAACTTATATTTTAAAAAAGAAATATAAAAAGAAAAGACTCATTTTCTAAAATCATTCTAAATACAAATTTATAAATAGGTTATCAACAACTTAATAAACTTTTTGATAACTTTGATATTTTATCACTAGAAGTAAAAATTATAAAAGACCAAAGTTAAAGGAAAATTTACTTGTTTTGGAAAAAGGAATGAGGAAAATAAAATAAGAATATACTTATTTATAATAACCTAGGAAAATATAAAGTTTCTTCAAAATACTTGAAAAGAAATTTGTCAAGTTAAGTTTTAACACTTCAAAATGAATTGTTTTATGAAATAAACTATTGAGACACTACCATTAGAATTTTTGCATATAAAGTAAGCTTATCTATATACTCAAAGGATTTTTCATTCATATATATATAAATATATATATTCTTACTTAAGGATTTTTAAATGAAGTTGAGTTGGAAAATTGTTTCGCAAAATCTGGAAATATTCGTTTTGAATCTGTACCATATGGTTTTGGAGCCCAAACAATCTTTTATGACCAAAATAACCTTAGAAATGGATAGATCTTTTCGAATAGGTAGCAATCGGTGTATTATATGCGAACGGAGCAAGTTATGGCCATTTTAAGTTGGAATTTCATTTTACGTGATTTTGACGAACATAGTGAAATAACATTAGAAAGTTTAAGTAGAACTTCTGCGAAATACTCATCCTGGGTTTTTCTTTTTTCTAGGTGACGAAGGATACAAGATTTCTTTTCCTGAAGATTACTACGATTAAAAAATTGCGAAATGGACGAGTGAGTCGTTCTTCTTAATTTCGTTACTTGCTCGTGCTTGTAAAGTAGTGGCATTAGTATGCTAAGAGAAGATAAAAATGGATATGTATGGGGAATTTCGGGAGATATAGGTATATATGACTCTATACTTATGCGATGAAATGAGAATTAAGAATATCGTAACTTCGAATTGTTTGTTTAAGTATTTTGTTTACTTACATGTGTGTTTGCTTATTTTTGCTAAATTGTTTGATTGCCCCTAAGAAACCTTAATAAGGTTTGACTTAAAAAAAATAAAACGTTCACACATAGCATCCATCGAGTCACATTTCTTTCGGAAGGCTGCTACCCTATGCGTAGAATTGGATTGGCTGTTATCGTTGAAATAGCCATGAGTTTCCCAATTTGTATTTTATAAATATGTTAATGAATTTATGCATGATCATGAAGCATGATGAATATGATTTATGCTAGTATACGATATATGTGTTGTGTTAGTGTGTTAAATATTGTTTAAATATTGATATATCTTAGTGTAGTTAATATTGAGTTTATAAATTTATATATGTAGTGAAGTATATGAAAATTTGTTTGAAACAAGTTAAATATGTTTAATACATAATTCTACTTTGAGCAGAAAATTTTGACCCAAATAAGCCTTAGTTACATTAATTATAGTCCAAAGAAATTTAGCCCAAACCCAAGCTAATTAAGCCTACATTTTTAGCAACCATAAAAGTCAATATTTAGATAATTATCAATTCTAAATTGTGCAAAATTCGCGTGAAAAATCAGACAAGCTAAAGATAGAAGCCAAAAACACCATTTTTGGCCTTCTAAAGCTCACCCAACCCAAGTCCAAACATTTCCTATATTTTTCTTAAGCAAGACCATCATTTCCTTGTAGCAAAACCATAAAGGCAAGTCCAAGATTCTAAAGGTATATATATTTGTTATGTTAAGAACATATATGAAAATTTGTTTGAAACAAGTTAAATATGTTTAATACATAATTCTACTTTGAGCAGAAAATTTTGACCCTAATAAGCCTTAGTTACATTAATTATAGTCCAAAGAAATTTAGCCCAAACCCAAGCTAATTAAGCCCACATTTATAGCAACCATAAAAGTCAATATTTAGATAATTATCAATTCTAAATTGTGTAAAATTCGCGTGAAAAATCAGACAAGCTAAAGATAGAAGCCAAAAACACCATTTTTAGCCTTCTAAAGCTCACCCAACCCAAGTCCAAACATTTCCTATATTTTTCTTAAGCAAGACCATCATTTCCTTGTAGCAAAACCATAAAGGCAAGTCCAAGATTCTAAAGGTATATATATATTTGTTATGTTAAGAACATATTTGATAGTTTAAGGTTAGGTTAGAACATGAATTTTATGTAAATATGAATTTTCATGATATGCATGTGTTAGTTAGGTATTGAATGAATATCTTGATGGTTTATAAGTTGATATTTGTGCTAAGTAAATAATATGTAATCTCCGATTTTCCTAGTAGTCAAGTAAACTTCGGAAATAGAAAAGCAAAACCCTAAATCAGTCTAGTTTAGGCTTTATGAGAGAAGCTTAGAAACCCTAGATCCGGCTTTCCTTCGGTTTCATATCAAAAGAAGTTTTATAAAATAAATTAATGTGAATTATTGTTTTAAAGTATATTTCAAACCTTAATAAGTTTTAATTTCAGAAAAATTTCTATTCCGAGCCTTCCCGAGCTCCATTACAGAAAAGCGAGCCCCACGACTAGAAACTCAGAAAAATATTCCAAAATATTCATTAGAACCGAAATTTTATAAAGATTTCAAAATTATAAGTTTTATAATTTTTTGGGCTATAAAAATTATAGTTATAGCCTTTTTCCCGTATTTTCTTTACTACTGGTAAAGTAAATGTCTTGTCTACTATTTACCACTATTCATAAGTACAACCTACACTACACACTACCCATGCCCTAGTCTTACATCCTTACAACTACTCATTATATTTTTTTTTCCAAGAAATTTTTTTTTTACTAAATTATTACATTTTATTACACAAATTACAAATTTAAATAAAATCAACTCACCCCCTCTCTCTCCCTCTTTAGTGGTCGGTGCACACCACCCCCCCCCCCCCCCCCCCCCAAATTTCCCCCTCTATTTGATTTATTTTCTTCTTTTATTAATATAAACAAACCCTAATATACTTAATATATAAAGTCATTTTCATTCTCTCTCTCTCTCTTCATTTCTACTCTTTCAAAATTTTTACAAAGTGAAAAACTCTCTCTTCTCCTCTCCTTGTGCCATGAACCCCAACCCCCCTCACTCACTCACTTTAAGTCCATTTCTTCTTCATTTCTTCATCAAATCTCTCCTTAGGTGATGACTTTTAGCTTTACTACTACTTAATCTTGTAATGGCAAGATTATTCATGTGTGTTTTTACTTTAAATCCCCATGAGCAAATGATAGGGATAAGAAAACACTAGTACATGAATATCAAGCCATCACAAGAGTAGATCTTGTTTTTGATGAGCTTTTGTTGAAATATTATTATGTTCATGCATGTAAAAGTATCGATCTTACATAAAAAATATGTGTTCATGCTTTTAGACTCATTTTCATGCACTATAAGTAGTAGATCTAGCATTTAGACACTCATATTTTTCTTGACATTCATGTTCATATAGATATTTTGTGTTTTCATGCATTAATGTTCATAAAGGTTTAGTCTTGTATATATAAATGTGATAGTTGGTAGATCTTTATGAACATGAGACAAAGAACTTAAAAAGAAAAGGTTTTTGCTAAAAATGTTCAAAAGAAAATTCGTATGATTTTCAAGAATTATTTTAAAAACCCTTGTAACCACCTTGAAACTCATATTTTATATGAAAAAAGAAGGGTATAAGTAATAGGTACCATTAAGTAATGATTTTTATAAGTTGAAATGAGTTTGGATATGATTAATGTGTAAAACAAGTAGTGGAATCAAGATGGAAAATTTTGAGTTAAGTGTTCAACTTATAAAATTCGTAACTTTGGATAATGCCTATGTAACCACCTAGTATTCAAGCTCAAAATGAATGTTTTATATGCTAAATGAAGTCCTTAGGTAATGGATATAGTAAAGCCTTAAATTTTGATGTATTACACAAGTTTTCTCAAAAGAATTATTCAAGAATTGGATTTTCTAAAATTCAGATTTTTGAGAAAAGCCTATTTAAAAACATACTTACAAAGTGAAAAATGTAAGTTTTTATGTGGAAATGAAGGTCTTGGATAGTATAGATGATGAAGACACATTTTTATTTAGATAACAGAGAAATTCTAAGAAAGAAATCCCAAAACACTAGTAAGATATCAAATTAGAAAAATTGGATTTTCAAAAAGTAGTTATTGTTGGAGTCTTGTGAGATTTAGGAGCTCTCAAAGTTTCATTATCAAAAATCATCAAGATCATGCATACATTAGACTCATCCCATGTCATTCATGTTAGGAACTCATTCATATTTTATATATACATGAATCATCAACTAGATACATTTTAAACAAGTACAAAACAATTTTTCGGAAATTGAAAAGGTTACTAATCAGATCTGATCCCTCTGTTTCATGACCTAAATGTTTTCAAAAATTGGAAATAATATTAGAAATAGATAGATCTTTCGAAGTAGATATAAATCAATATAAAATTTGTGAAATTCCGATTTAAAATAACCAAGTTATGGCCATTTTAAGTTGGAATTTCCGCAAATAGCAAGAATCACGATTTTGTTTAGTTTTGATACATAGTTTGGACTACTTAAGCGACGAAGTTCTCATTAGGGTATTCTTATTTGGTAGGCGATCCCGAGACTGACAAATCCCTACCACCCAATTATTACTACTAAGAGACCGGAGTATCATGGCCGAGTGAGTATCACTTCTAATTTCAATTATTGCTTGTGATTGTAATGATAGTTACACTAGTTACTTAGCAAAGAGAAAAATGAATATGCATGATGGGGTTGTTTGGGAATTATATTTGTCTGCTGTTGTTATGTGAAGTTGAATTTAAAGAATATCGAAGCCGGGTGATAATTCATTGCTTGTATAGAGAGGAGCTAGAATTGATTGTCTGCGAGTATTGCTTGATCACTTAAAACAATTGGTATAATTGATTATCAGACATCAAAGATAAACTTGAACTCATTCATATCACGATGGGGATGGAGCATTAGCATTTTTTGGTTTTTCGTGATCCATAAAACGAATATAGTTGGTTAATCGTGATCCATAAAACGAATATAGTTGGTTAATCGTGATCCATAAAACGAATATATGTTGGTTAATCGTAATCCATAAAACGAATATATAAGTTGGTTGATTGTGATCCTAAACGGCATCGTACCACAGGATTCGTTAATTTGCTAACCCGGGATGAAAGGCACAAGTCCATCCACATATGATTTCCTGCTGGTCATATGTTTGTTGAATTCATGTGTTTGATGCATTTCATTTGACTGATTAATCACTTGTTTGAATGTTATGTTTTAATTGCGATATGGAAGTTTTCACTCACTAAGCTAGTGTAGCTTACGCCCCTATAGTTTTTATTTGTTGCAACACGAGTTCATTTGGCTTAGGCCAAGGCAGGCTACAACTCAGATACAGGAGCTAGGTGTTTCCTTTAAAAGTTGCTTCAGTTTTGTTTAGACTTCCACAGGAAACCAAAAAGACTCTGGATGACTGTAATGGACCTTTAATATTCTTTTGCGGGGGAATGCCCCTTAGACTTTGTAACTTTTATGTATATGTTTTGATTTATTATCTAAGGCTACCAAATGCTGCATTAAACTTCTTAACTTCATTGAATAGAGTATTCTATTGTCGTAAAGGGACGCCTTACATCTATACAAGACTCCCAAAGGACTCGGATAGTAATTCGAGAGTCTTATATGGCATGTGGCGGACTGTTACGTTTAGGATACCCCTCTGGGGCGTGACATAATATGTAGTGTTAGAGTAATTGGAGTTGGGAATGAGTAGAGTAGATATGGTTTTGAGTAGTAATTTTGCATTGTGAATGGTTGAATGAGGAATCTTGTTTGATATGGTAAACATAGATGTTTCATGAGTTCAAAGTGAAGATTGTGTGTATTAAAAGGAGTTAGGATACATATGGGTTGAAGAATGGTGTTGGAAATGTGTTTAGAGGAAGTTTAGAGATGAGAAATGTAGTAAAAATGTTGTGTTTAGAAATAGGGAGGTCTGAAATTTTTTGAAAATCTGTGCTGTAGTGTACGCTATCCTAATGCCGTCTATCACGCCCCAAAGTGTGCCCTACACGTGACAGTCCGCCACGCTCAACATTTAAACTCAAGTAAGACAACCTTAGTCTTTCCATGAGTTTGAATGTCGGGTGTAAGGCTCAATCTCAACATTCATAGACCATACTTTGCCTCGTAATAGCTTAAGGAGACATAAATAGCAGCAAGAATGTAAATCATGACTGTCTTACAAAGAATTATTCTATTACATGAGCTAGGGGGCATACCCCCGATAGCAATGCTAAGAATTCTCAAGCTCACAAAATTCATTGTATTATCCTTCAGACACTGGTTCCGGGAAACAGGATTAGGAGTCCATTTCTACTTTTAGGTCCCGGCCTTAACAAAAGCTCCTCAACCTCTAAAAGCTGTACCTGATGTCCACAGGTCCTCGGAGATAGCCAAAGGTATTCATACTACAACAGGAAACTAATGGGGTATAAGCTATACTAGCTTAGTGAGTGAAAACTTCCGAATCACAATTAATACAAAACATTCAAGCAAGTGATTAATCAACCAAATGAAATGCATCAAACGAGTGAGTTCATCAAACATATGACCAGCCGGAAATCATATGTGGATGGATTTACGCCCTCCATCCCGGGTTAGCAGATTAACGAATCCTGCGGTACGACGCCGTTTAAGCTCATGGTCAACTGAACAATAATTTGTTTTATGGATCACGATTAACCAACATATTCGTTTTATGGATCACGATTAACCAACATATTCGTTTTATGGGTCACGAAAAGCCAACCAATGCTAATGCTCCATCCCATCGTGATATGAATGAGTCCAATTATAATTAAGGTCCAATATAGATTAATCCAATTCTTTTAGATGACCAACAACTATTTGCAGACAATCAATATGAATTCTAGCTAAACAAACAACGGCTTAACACCCGGTTTCAATATTCCTTAAGTTCAACTTCACATATCAAATACAACAAGTATATAATTCCCATATACCCCATCATACATAATCATTTTTATCTTTGCCTAATCAACTAATGCCACTATCATTACAATCACAAACATTAATTGAGTGCGGAAGTAATACTCACTCGGCCATGGTACGCCGGTCATTTAATAACGGTAGTCGAGTGATAGGGTATCGTCGTACTCGGGATCACCTACCAAATCAAAATAGCCTAATTAGAATCTCATCACTAAACTAATTCAAGCTAAGCATCTAAACTACACAAAATCGGAATTCTCGCTATTTGCGGAAGCTCCGAATTAAAACGGCCATAACTTGGTCATTTTAACTCGGAATTTCAAATTTTATATCGATCTCTATCTACTTCGAAAGATCTATCTATTCCTAGTATTATTTTCAAGTTTTGAAAACAATAAGGTCACGGAACAGTGGGATCAGATCTATTCTGTAACTTTTCCAATTCCGAAAAATTGTTTCGCATTTGATAAAAATGTTCCTAGTTGATGATTCATGTATAGATGGTATATGAATGAATTCCTAATATGAATATCATGTAATGAGCTCAATATATGCATGGTTTTGATGATCTTTGATTATGAACTCTTATGAACTTCTAATTATTAAGAACTCCATGATGATCACTTATACAAAGCTATTCTTTCCAACTTCACATTTCCTAGGGTTTTTATGATTTTATTCTTGGAATTTACTTGTTATCTAAATAAAAATGAGTTCTCAATGTCTATACTAATTATAACCTTTTATGCATAGAAATTCACATTTTCCATTTGGCAAATATGTTTTTGAACATGCTTTTCACAAAAATCCGAATTTTGAAAATTTCCTTTTCTTGCATTTTTTTATGAGAAAACTTGTTTAATGCATCAAAATTGAAGCTTCATTATATCTATTGTCTAAGACTCCATTTGACTCATAAAACATGCAATTTAAGCTTGAACACTAGGTGTTTATGTAGGCATTACTTCAAAATACGAATTTAACAATTTAATCACTACCTCAAAATTTTCCATTCTAACTCCACTACTTGTTTCACATATTACTCATGCCTAAACTCATTCAAACTTATACAAATCATTTCTTAAGGATACCTATTACCTATACCTCTCATTTTTCATGAAAAATATGAGTTTTAAAGTGGTTTCAAGGGTTTTTAAAATGGGTTTCAAAAATCATCCGAATTTCTCCTTTGAACTTTTCTAACAAAATCTTTTCTTTTCAAGCTCCTTGCCTTAAACTCATGAAGATCTATCAACTAACACATTTATATATACCAAACTAAGCTTTTATGATCATTAATGCATGAAAGCTCCAAAATAATCATATGAACATAAATGTAGATGAAGGCATGAATGTCTAAACACTAGATCTACCATATATAGTGTATGAATCATGATTTCATGGCATGAACATAACTTTCTATGCTAGATCTCTACTTTACATGCATGAACAAGATGATATTCCAACAAAAACTCCTTTAAACACTAGATCCACTTCTTGTGATGGCTTGAGATTCTTGTATTAGTGTTTTCATGTCCCTAGCATATGCTCATTGGGATGAAAGGTGGAAAACACTCAAGAATGGTCTTGCCATTACAAGATTTGGAAATAACAAGACTTAAAATCATCACATATATGGAGATTTGAAGTAGAGAGGAAGATGAAATGGAGTTGTGAGTGAGTGTGTGTGCAAGTGTGGTTCACGGCAAAATGAGAGGAGAGAAGAGGGAGTTTAACCTTTGCACAATTTTGAAAGAATGAAAAATGAGGAGAGAGAGATAACATAAGCTTATATATTAGTTGGATTAGGGTTTTACTTGAATAAAATGAGTAAAAATAAAACAAAATAGGGGGAAAAATTGGGGAGGGGGCGTCGGCCAAGTGTGTGGGAGGGAGAGAGAGAATTGAAAATTTGGTAAAAATTGTAATTTGTGTAATAAAATGTAATATATGTGATAATTAATTAGGAAACAAAATTTCTTGGAAAAGAAAATTGTAATGAGTAGTTGTAAGGATGTAAGAATAGGGTATGGGTAGTGTGTAGTGTAGGTTGTACTTGTGAATAGTAGACAAGACATCTACTTTACCGACTGTAACGAAAACACGGAAAAAGCTATAACTGTAATTTTTATAGCCTGGAAAATTATGAAATTGATATTTTTGGAATCCTTATAAAATTACGGTTCTAATGAATATTCCGGAACATTTTTCTGAGTTCGTGGTCCCAGGACACGTTTTTCCGTAATTGAGCTCGGGAAGGCCCGGAATTGAAAAATTCCCGAATTCAAAACTTTCTAAGGTTTAAAATATACTCTAAAACAATAATTCATATTCATTTACTCTATAAAACTTCTTTTGTTATGAAACCGAAGGAAGCCGGATCTAGTATCTAAGCTCCTCTCACTAAGCTTGAACCAGACCGATATAGGGTTTCGTTCTGGTTTCCGAAGTTTATCCGATCACTAGGAGAACTAGGGTATACATTATAAGAATAATAATAAAAAATTGGGTAATGAATAATAGTGAATCGTACTGGAAGACTCACTAATTACGGTAGTAATGAAATACAATTAAATTTGCAAAATCAGGTAATTCAAGCTATTTGAAAATTTGTAAAACTAATAATTTCGAGATCCTTATAGAAATATGAGTCTAATGGCATTAATAACATATTTTAATATTTCGAATCCCAGGGCGCTTTTCGAAGTCGGTACCTGATCGGATTGGAATAGGTCGAAAACTCGTTGAGCTCATCCTTAGAGCATCCTAGGCCTAAAGCGAACCAATTACACCTTTTCCCCTTATTCCGACTCCTTGGTTTAGGACACGGAATTGCCGGATCTAGACTACGGAGTTTCTTGGGAGTTTCAGGACTTAGGTTTCCCGGTTGACTTTCCGATTTACACCTTTGCCAATTTAGAAACTGATATTTTTATCTATATGACATATCTGATTGGTGAGATTTATTTTAAGGTCGATTTTCAACGTTCTCGGAATTCTTTGGATTGAGTTTTATTCCCGAAGGTTAATCACTATTTACTTCTTAACAATTTGTTTTAGGACTCTATTTACCGAAATTATAAGTTGGAATTAAATATAAAATTTGTCGTACGTAGAGGTTTTAGAATGGAAGTCTATTGAGTTGCTATTTTATTTCTGAGGTTTCTTATTTTTCTCACGATTCGGAAATTTCCCGGATTCGTTCGAAGTTTGGGACGTATTGAAGTTCAGTTTTAATTCGGAGTGACTTTTAGGGTTTTATTTTCAAGGTTCATCCTTAGAACTATTTACTGAAATTTTCCAGGGCTTACATCGTCGGCGTAGGGGTAAACAATACCGGTGTTGGGGGTATCTACGGTAATTGATAAGGTATTCGGTATCGGTATAACACTTGCTTATTCTTCAAATGATGTAATATGATTTAATTCAATGTTTATGAGAACACTTGAATTAGGTTATATTATGGATTCAGTTAAGTAAAGTCGAGAAACAATTGAGAACCCTAAATGAGATTACTTTTTGGTTTTGGATAAGATTATCTAGGAGATATGAGTATCCAAGCTACTTATATCAACCCTCTGAGCGTCATGATCGTTACTCAAGTTTCCCCAGAAATCCCTATTGCCGGAGTTTGAATACTCCAATGCTATTTGGCTAACTAAAGAATAACTAATAATCTAATGATTATTCACATTTGCATTTAGTTTAAGTATGTGCGGATCACTTCGTATTTGTATTCGTTACTTGTGTACTGGGCCTTTGGCTCATATTTTAACTATTTTAGGTGATGATCAAGACAAGTTTTATGCAAATATGGGATATGGTATTGATTTTGAGGATTTCCTAGATGACCTGGAGGATTATATATAACTATGGACCATGATGGAATTCCTAATTTGTAATAGACTAGTTGTGGAATCTTTTGATGTATATATTAGATTATATAGATTGAATTACCTTTTGTAGCTTTTATATAAGGCTCGTAAGAAGCTTTTGTTTGTAATATCTAAACCTAGCTATATCTATATCTTGAACTTATTTCCCTTGTAATATATGATAAATATGTTGCTGTGCTTTTAATACAAGTTTTACAAAAATCAATAATTTTCAAATTTAAGAGTTAAGTATTGAGAGTTTAGGAAAATAATACTTGAAACTTTTTTCTAGGACAACCTTACATATAATTATGTAGGTTATATGTGGTTGGGGAACTGTTACCACCTATTTATATTATGAGGATGATAGAGGGTGTGACGCCCCAAAGGGTACCCTAAACGTAATAGTCCATCACACTCAATATTAAATTTAAGTATGACAACCTTAGCCACTCCCAAAAGCTTTGATATTAAGTGTAAGGCGCGCTCTCACAATTTTAGAGGACCGTACATGGAATTATGAAGCTTAAGAAGATATAATAACATATTAAGAAAAGAGGATTCATAATAAACATTTATTCATATCAAAGGTCTTACAAACTTAGGGACATTTCCCATTATCACTATTTTATTACAAGATATTTATATATTATTTCTAATACTAAACTTTATCTAGAATTTCTTTATCCAAAAAGAAATTACCTGCACGTAAGGTCCTCGTGGCCTTAACCATAAATAGGGAAACTGCAAAAGATATCTATGGGGGTATAAGCTAACAGGCTTAGTGAAAATTATTTCCGTAAATAACTCTTGTAACAAAGTTTCAAACAAGTTAATTAAGCAAACAAATGAATACAACATACACGTGGGCAAACAAGGCATATAGTTGTAAGCCCCCAAATTTTTTGATTATGGTTTTAGGAATACTAAATCGAAACCCTAAAGTTTGACCCAAGTTGAAACTGAACCTTAAACAATTTCGATCACAGAATTTCATAAGAGGATTTTCAAAAACAAAAATAGAAAGTCCAATAATCAATCGATCTGAAAATCCGAACATGAAAAGATCCGCCTATCCGATCCCTGAGTTAAAATAGCAAAGATGGATTAAACCCTTACCCTAGTCAAACCGGAGTTCAAAAGTCAACAAAGACCAAGACAATCAAGCAGTTTCAACTCCGGCAATCCCGCGTTCTCAAACCCTAGAAAACGAAATTAAGTTGGTGGCTTAAAATAGTTCGTAATAATATAGGGTAACATAAAAATATCATATTCGCGAATTTCGAGTGTTCTTCCAACTCAAACGGGATCAGTTCTCGAAAAACATGTCCCGGAGCTCGGAATATTAAAAATATTTCATTAACACCAAAAGACTCGTAATTAAACAAGGATTTCAAAAATATCAGTTTAGAATTTTTCGATAACTAAAAATAACAGATATAGCTTGTTTATGCGTATTTTTATTACTACTGGTATTTTATATGTCTAGTCTACTATTCATAAGTACTATTCTTACTATTCATTACTATTTCACTATCTCTACTTTTTCTTACACCTATTTCTTACTACCTACATACCTATTTTCTTACTTTTTACATTACCAATAAACTTTATTTCACATTTACCTTACATATTATTTCTTTTCTTTACAAAAAATCACAAATCAAACAAAAATCCTCTCTCTCTCCCCATCACATGCGCCGGCCCTCCCTCTTTCTTCACTCTATTATTTTCTTTTCAATTTATTTTATTACATCCAAAATTCACTCAAAAACTTCTATAGATACCCCCTTCCTCCTCCATTCTTTCACACACTCATTTTACATAACAAAACTCTACCAAAATACTCTCTCAAAACCTCTCTCCAAATCTCTCACAAAATACTCTCTACCAATTCCTACAACTTTAAGAAGAAAAATATCAAACACAAAACCCATTCATCTCTTTCAAACCTTCCATTAAACCTTAGGTAAAATCCTACTTAAATTTCTTCATCATGTTCATACAACTTAGCATGAGCTTAGTGTATGTTTCTTAGGCTCATATGAGTTAAAGAAGCAACAATATGTTCATGCTTTGTTTTTGTTCATGTTCTTATTTTACATTATGTTATTATGTTGATATTTTCATTATTGTTCTTTTTGCTCTAATCTAACTTATATAATATTATGTATACTATTTATTTAGAGCATATAAGCTCATTTGTTATTTATTTATTTCCAAGTCTTGCAATTTATTTTTTGTTTTATGTAATTTATTAAGACTAGTCTTTCTAGTCTTAGACTTGTCCATATCAAGTCAAAACAAATTTCTTTTCTTTTCTTTTGGGACTGTCCATTCTTAGTCCCGGGTTGCCTTAATGAAGCTAAGGCTCCCAATACATGATCGGGATACCTTGATGAAGCTAAGGTTCCCAATGCTTTACTATTTATTTATGTTTATTTACTTACAAGTATTTATTTCTTCCTTACTATGTTTTATCTTTACTTTTACATTACTACATAATCATATTCATACATGATTAAGAATGTTGTTGTCTTAAATAAAAATAAAAACGGGTTCTTTCTTAAATGAAGAAAAGTAAACTAGATTTTTTAACAAAAGGAATTTTCAACAAAAGATTTAAATTTTCTTTTTAATAAACTCTTTTCAAAGGATAAGCTAATCATAAATTCTAGAAAAATTAGCAATGAAGATCTCATTAAAATAATAAAAGGAACTCATTTCTTTTAAAAGCTAAATACTCCATCAAGATAAGAATTTTTAGTCTTGAACTAAATACTTGAACTTAGCTAAATCTTTTAATAGGTTCATTTTAGACTTTGAAAATCACATGCTATGAAAGCATCTTCAAAACTTGAATTTTATAATTGTTATTATCTTTTCAAAATTTGAAACGAAGATTTACTAAGTTCTATTGTTAACAATTCCTTATGAAAAAAGCTTTTCTTATAAACTAGTCTAAAGAAGTTATTCTACCATTTAACAAATATTAAGAATAAAACAAGTTTTTCAAACCAAGATAACATCAACTCACTATTTTGAAAACCAACTTAAAAAATAAAATTTGCCAAAAAGTAAAGTTTTAAAGGTATATTTATTTTCTAAAGAAGAGAAATGATATAAAAATACACGACTTCAAATATTTGAAACTTAAGGAATATTTTGAAAAACTTATTTTTAATCACTAGAAATAAAGTTAGTAGATAACTTAAAAATGAATTTACTTTTGAAAAGTAAGAAAATGAAATAATAATAAAACATTTACTCGTAACAACTCAAATATATTTGTTTTCCTTCTAACAATTCAAAAAGGAGAAATTTTCAAATGTCTTGTCTTTTAAATCCTTAAAGACAAATTGTTTATGAAATATCAATATTAAGACAACACTATCAAAATCATGCATACATATGAGTATAAATATATGTTCAAAGGATTTTTCAATTATATATATATATATATATACACTTTTTTTTTTTAAGGAATTTTGAGTAAAGTAAAATTTGGAAAAATCATATTTTGATAACTATAAATTCGTAACTATTTTGTACCGTGTTAGTTTACAACCCAAATGGCTTTTTTATGACAAAAATAACCTTAGAAATGGATAGATCTTTTCGAATAGGTAGAAAATAATATATTATAAGAGCAATTCCGAGTTAAAATGACCAATTATGGCCATTTTAAGTTGGAATTACCTTCTACACAAATTTTAACGATCTTATGATATAGTTTCTAATAAGTACCACAGAATCAACAAGAAATACTCATTATAGGTATTCTTCTTATTAAGTAAAATGGAGGAGGAGTATTTATACCCGGAGAATTATTTTGATTAGTAGAATTACCGATCGACTCATCCGTAAAAAAGATAGATCCTTATGGCCAAGTGAGCTTATTTCCTACCTTTTTTGTACTTGGTTGTGCTTGTAGCTAGAGACACTAGAAGTAGGAAAAGATGAAATGAATTATGTATGATTATATTGGTTGAAAGAATGTTAAGCATACCGAGGCATGAATCGTTGTTGATTAACTTATGTTTTGCCATTATTCTGCTGGAGTGTGTGCAAAATTCTGTGATCACCTTTAAATTACTTTAAACATATACTATGAATTATATTAATTGATTCATGCATATTACGTAGTTAATTTTATTGCATGAGCTGCTAATCTCGATGGGACAAGAGCTTAGTAGCCGGGTGTGCAGTAGCCAGAAATCTGCAAGATGGGCGATAGGTGCCTGAAAGAACTATTTTGTGATGGCTAGTAGGAGCCTGAAATAAACTACATGAGTTGGATTTTGAGATTGGGTTTTAAAGAGCCTAGAACACCTAACCCGGAATGGCGGGGTAAATCCATTCAAACATATGATTTCCGGTAGATCATATGTATTGCTTGATCACGTGTTTGATGCATTCATATGCTTGTTAATAACTTGTTTGAAATTATTTATACAAGTACGTTGATTCAGGAATATTCTCACTAAGCTAGTTATACTTATACTCCGATAAACCTTCATTGTAGCAGGTCCAATATCTTTTATACCCAATGACTTCATATACTCAAGTGGGATGATGTCCTAGAAAAACTTATGGAAATCTTTTGAAGATCATAGGTTAATTATCCTTTAATATCTTTTGGTGTTAGTATTATTTGGTTGTGGAAAGATTAAGTTGTTATTATGATTGTTTGGAGAATTATAAGGGAAAAACCCCTAAGATGATGTAAAGATTATATTCTATTAACGATAAATTTGATGTTTATTTAGATTCTTGTATTGCTATATTTACTATCTCAAACTATACATCCCACCGGTGTCTTCTATTATTGTGATAGACGCCTTACATATGGTGTTGAAAACTTTCGCATGACTTCGGGAAGTCATTCTTAAGTTTTAATACCGTATGTGGTGGACTGCCACGTCTAGGGTACCTTTGGGGCGTGACAATAGTTTTCGGGAACTATATGTTGAATGGATTTGCGCCCTCCATTCGGGGTTTGGTGATACATAACCTTAAACAAGTAGTTTTTAATAAAAATTTTATGCTTTCGATCAATATCGTCAAGCAGATGAAGTCTACTTGAATTGAACCTTACTTTCGGATCTTCTGCCAAGCATTTCCTTTTTCCATAACGCCGCCAAGCAATCACTTTCGGATCTTCCGCCAAGTGTTGCTTTCGACATGAGCTTACTATCCTTCTCACCTAAGGATAATAACCCAAAATGCAATGTGACTCACTTCGTGGTATGCATAAATCCATTTATTTATAATATCATATCATTATTATTATCAAGTTTAAGATGATCAAGGCATTTCATACAAAGCAAGTGTTATACTAAAACAAGCATTTAAATCAATTCCGGTCTCGATATTCTTAGGATTCTTTCAAAGAATTAATTAACATACATATCCATTTTCCTTTTCCTAACTCTAATGCAACTAAATTACAAGCACAACAAGTATAGCATTTAACGGAAATAAACTCACGATGTCATGTCAACTATTCTCTACACGGAGAGTCGTTTACACACTCCTCTTAATCGAAATAATCTTCGGGATATAGGTATCCTTCCTCAGAGTCACCTAGCTAAAGAAAATACCCACAATGAGTATTTCTTGATGATTTTCTTGAATTTTGACAAAACAATGTCAAAAGAACGTTAAAGTTCGTATAAAGGAATGCTCCAACTTAAAATGGCCATAACTTGGTCATTTTAACTTGGAATCACGCATATAATATACCGATTTCTACCTACTCGAAAAGATCTACGCATTTCCAAATTATTTTTAATAAACAAGGCCATATAGGCTCCGAAACAGTGGCGACAAAATTCACCACGGATTTTCTTATGCAAAAACAACTTTGGTTCAAGAAATCAAAATTTGTTTGATAAATACTTAGTTATCTATATAGTTGAAAAATTCTCTTTTTATGGTTACTTAGCTCATATTTATTAATTCTCAAGTGTTTGTTGTCCATTCATGTTGCTCAAATAAAATCATGTTGGTTTTGGAGTTTTTAGAAAAATATAGTTTACAAGAATTCATTTTTGTTGGTCTCTTAAAATGAATATTTTGTTTCTTTTGTTTTACAAAAAATATTTTATGTTGGCTTATATATATATATATATATATATATATTATCCAAGTAACTTTTTGAAAGTAAATTTTCTTTCTTCTAATTTTCCTATACTAATACTATTTTGGAGTTTTTAGAAAATACACTATTCTTCCTATTTATTTTTCTTGTACAAATTCCTTTGTCTATTTGTTTGCAAAAATCTTTATTTGAAAAATTCTCATCCTTTCCTCATGTTTTATGTTTTTCATAGAAATCATCTATGCATAAAAATTTATTTTCTTTATAAAAACAAAGTGGAATAATATGAAACTTTTTATAGTAAAAGTAGTTTCTAAAATCTTTGGTTTCTCCTTGTAACTTGAAAAGAGATAACTTTATTTTTGTTTTCAAACCATAGATTTTCTACTTTACATAAACTTATTTCTAAGTGTCAAAATCTCCTTTTTGTCAATTATTTTTAGAACTTGAAACTTTGGACAACAACTTAAATGAACTTGAATCATGAGAAAATAATAGCAAGTAAAATAACATAAATAATAAAGTCAAGTATTGGAGCCTTAGCTTTTTCAAGGCTCCCAAAACTAAGAAGTAGACTAGTCCCAAAAATAAAATGAAAGAAAGAAAATTTATTTTGACTTGATGAGGACAAGTCCAAAACTAGAGACTAGTCTTAAAATAACAAGGAATAAATAAATAAATTGCAAAGGAAATAAATTGCATTTCATAACAGTAAATAAATTGCAAGTGAGCTTATATGCTCTTAAAGAATATGTATATATATATATATATAGATAATAATACTTAGATATAGTAACAATAATATGAACAAAATAATAACAACATAATTAGATTTTCATGAACAAGAACAATACATGAACATAATGTAGCTTCCATAACATTTAGTCTTTGGAAACTCACACTATGGTCATGTAAAGTTACATGACATGAGAAGTAAGAAAGAAATATGGAATGGTTACCTAAAGAAGACTTTGGTATGGTTATGTAGTTATGGGTCTTAGTTGTAGGTAGAAGTGGTTTTGGAATAAATTTGAGAGAGTTTTGGGAGGATATTTTGAGAGAGTTTTGAGAGAGATTTTGGGAGAGTATTTGTAAGAATTTGTGGGTAGTAAATGTGTGAAAGAAGTGAAAGAGGAGGGGGGGTATTCATAAGAAAATATGGAGTGATTTTTTTGTGATTAAAATAAAAGAAAAATAAAACAAATTGAGGGGCACATGGGGAGAGGGGGCACCGGCCATATGCATAGAGAGGGGGGAGTGCTTTTTTTTTTTTTTTTTTGACTTTTTGTTAAATAAAAGATGTAATATGTAAGGTAGATGTGAAATAAAATTATGGGAAAGGTAAAAAGTAAAGGTTATAAGTTATGGAGTGTGTAAGAGTAGGTGTAAGAAAAAGTAGAGATAAAATAATAGTGTAGAATAGTAATGAATAATGTAATGTAAAGTAGATATGACTAATAAAGTACCGGTAGTAAGAAAATACGCGTATAAATGCGATATCTGTTATTTTTACTTATCAAAAATTACGAAATTGATATTTTTGAAAACCTTATATTTTTACGAGTCTAACGATGTATTCGGAATATTTTTACTATTCCAGGGTTCCGGACACGTTTTTTAAGAATCATGTCCGATCGGGTTTGAAACGAGTTGCGGTTTCACTAGTCTGATCTTTTTATGTTGCCTTAGCTATTTCTGCACTATTCTACATTCTAAACTTCTACTTATTCTCACCGAGTTCCTTATTCAGGAGTGCCAGACTTTGAGCTATCACGTCTAACTAGGGTTTTGTTGACCTTTAGAGCTCCGGTTGACTTCCGGTTAGGGTTTTAAGCTTAAACTGATTCCAAAAATTTGGGAGTTTACAGTGGGTCCTTATAATCGTGCTAGGACATGGCCATATTCCTTCCTAGAGAATCCAAATTGCTTGGGGAATGCGACTTTAGGTTCGAAGCGGAGCCAACCAAATGCTTTAAGTGGAGGCCTAAGGACTAGCAATAGAAGGTCGCAGATCTTCATCAACAATTCCCTAACCTTTGATACCGAGGGGAAAATCCATTTTATATATAGTCTCCGAATAACTATATATATTTGTGTAATCATGTGATTGTTGCATTGTATGCATAGCATATGCGTAAAAATTTAATTGAAGTTGTTTGAAATTATAGTGCGAATGAAAAAGAATACCTCACTAAGCTAATTGTAGCTTATACCCCCATAGTTTTGTATTGAAACAGCTATACCTGTGGCTCAATTCAAGGAACATGACACTAAGGAAATCATGGAAGGATTTTAAACTCTTGTGGAGGTGATAGGAACATAGGATAAAGATATTTTGTAAATTCCTTATATGTAATATATACTATTTTAGTGTTTTTGTCACGCCCTAAGGGATATCCTAAACGTGACAGTCCGCTGTACATAATACTAAAGCTCAAGAATGATTACCTTAGTTACATAAAGGTACATCACAACTAAGGGCACATATCAGAAAGCATAATTTATATTGATAACGATCAAGTAACAAGATAAATAGAATACTTATCATAAAACATAAACATGATTGTTTACATATCTTAGAGGCATACCCCCGCTATTGTCTCCAAATCTATACAAATACATTCCTTTAGGAATTTCCAAAATACTAACTTAGCATACATTACATATAAGGGATTTACAGAATAATTTCATCCTATGTTCCCATAGCCTCCACGAGAGTTTAAAATCCATCTATGACTTCCTTAACGTCATAACTCTTAAATAGAGCCAAGGGTATACCTATTTCAATAAAAATCTATGAGGGTATAAGCTACAATTATATCAGTGAGGTATTCCTTTTCATTCGCACTATGATTTTCAAACAAGTTCAATTAAATTTTCACGCATATGCTATGCATACAATGCAACAATCACATGATTACACAAATATATATAGTTATCTGGAAGCCATATATAGAACAGATTCACCTCTCTATATCAAAGGTTAGGGAATTGTTGATGAAGATCCTTAACTTTCTACTGCTAGTCCCTAGGTCTCTGCTCAAAGCGTTCGGTTGGCTCGACTCCAAACCTAGAGTCGCATTCCCCGAGTGATTTGGATTCTCTAGGAAGGAACATAGCCCATGTCCCAGCATGATAACAACCATTCCAACTCTACGTGTAGGAGTAGCAGCCTTCCGAAAGAAATGTGACTCGATGGATGCTATGCGTGAATGTTTTATTTTTCTTAAGTTAAACCTTATTAAGGTTTCTTAGGGGTGATCAAACAATTTTGCAGACAATAACCAAGTATAAATGCAAGTAGACAAAATACTTAACAAACAATTTGAAGTTGCGATATTCTTAATTCTTAATTTTTAATTCTTATTTCATCACATAGATATAGAATCACATATACATATACATTGGAATTCCCCATACAAACCCATTTTGATCTTCTCTTAGCATACTAATGCCACTACTTTACAAGCACAAGCAAGTAATGAAATTAAAAGGAATAGCCCACTCGTCTATTTTACAATCTTCTTAATCGTAGTAATCTTCAGGAAGGGAAATCTCATATTCCGTGTCATTTAAACAAAAGATTACCCAGGCTGAGTATTTCGTAGAAATTCTACTTAAACTTTCTAATTCTATTTCACTATGTTCGTTAAAAATCGCATGGAATGAAATTCCAACTTAAAATGGCCATAACTTGCTCATTTTAACCTGAAATTTTGCATATTATATATTGATTTCTACCTACTCGAAAAGATTTATTAATTTCTAAGGTTATTCCCTACATATAAGGTCATTTGGGTTGCTAAACATCTCGGTACAAATTCAAAATGAATATTTTCAGATTTTACGAAGTAATTTTCCAACTCAACTTCGTTCAAAAATCCTTTAGTAAAAATATAGCTATATATATATATGATTAATAAATCCTTTGAGTATATAGATAAGCTCATTTTATATGCAAAATTCCAATGGTAGTGTCTCAACAGTTTATTTCATAAAACTATTCATTTTGAATTGTTAAAACTTAACTTGAAAAATTTCTTTTCAACTATTTTGAAGAAACTTTATATTTTCCAAGGTTATTATAAATAAATATTTTCTTATTTTATTTTCCTCATTCCTTTTTCCAAAACAAGTAAATTTTCCTTTAACTTTGGTCTTTTATAATTTTTACTTCTAATGATAAAAGATCAAATTTATCACAAAGTTTATTAAGTTGTTGATAACCTATTTATAAATTTGTATTTACAATGGTTGTAGAAAATGAGTCTTTTCTTCTTATATTTCTTGTTTAAAATATCAGTTTTTGTTTTCTAAAACTTGGTCTTTTATTTCCAATACAAATTTTAATTAAAAATAATCCTCTTTATTGACAAAATCCTTTTTTTTTTTCTTATCATATTTATACTCTTTGAAATAAGTTCATTCTTTAAAAACTTGAAAATCATTATTTTTCTAAGTGGGTTTATAACTTTATGGGTTGATTTTATCTTATCTTTGAAAACTAGTTTGCTTCTTGGTTTTGTTATAGAGTTGAAAAGAGTTTAATCTTAAGCTTTTTGTGAAAACTTTGAATACTTACAAATTATTTTACTAAGACTTAGGTTACCATATTATGAAAAGAAAGTATTTATTTCTTATACCTCCTTGGTAAAGCTATCTTTTTTTTTTTAGAAAACTTGTATTATTTCATTTCTATGTTGTTGATAATAACTCCATTATTTAATGACAAGTCACATAATAGAAAATTTAGTTTCAAGTTCTTTCATTAAAGAAAAATTCTATTTTTAAATTTAGTCAAGACAATGTCATTATGTAGATGCATGTATTATAAGCATGTAGTATGAAAATGATGAAAAATATAAAAAAAAAGGTGAAAAGCAAGATAATAATAATAAGCAATATAATAGTATTATGTATTGGGAACATTAGCTTCATCAAGGTACCCCGGAACTAAGAATAGACTAGTCCCAAAAAGAATAGAGAAAAGAAAGAAAAGGTTGTTTTGACTTGATAAGGACAAATCTAAGATTAGAAAGACTATTCTTAAAATAGCATGAAATAAATAAATTGCATATAAATAACAATTGAGCTTATATGCTCTAAATTTATCTAAAGACATAAACATATTTAGTTAGATATGAATAAGAAGTTAGCATAATAACAACAATAATATAAGCAAAGTATAATGACAACATAAAAATATAGAATTGGATGTTCATGAACAAGAACAATACATAAACATAGTGTAGCTTCCATAACATTAAGTTTAGAAAACTTACACCATGGTCATGTAAAGTTACATGACATGGTAGAAGGAAATGGGAAAGGACATTTACCTAAAGAGAAAAAAATATGGAAGTGGTAGTATAGGAAATATTTGGATAGCGTATGTGTATAGAAAGTGTGTAAGAAAAATTAGTAGAGGGAAAGGAAAAAGAGATTTTTGAGAGAGATTTTGGTGAGTGATTTTGGAGAGTTTTGTTATGGTAAATGAGTGTATGAAAGAAGTGGAGGGAAATTGGGTATTTATAGATAAATTTGGAGGGAATTTTGATGTAATAAAATAAATTGAAAAAGAAAAAGAAATTGAAAGAGAGAGAGGAGGGTAGCCGGGGGTACACATGGGGAGAGAGAGAGTGTACTTTGTTTTGTTTTGTAATAAAAAGTAATAATATGTAAGATATGAAAGATGTAAAATAGTGTTGGAAATGTAAATTGCAAGAAAATAGATGTATAGATAGCAAGGAAAAGTAGAAATAGATGAATAGTAAAAATAATACTATAAATAGTAGACTAGACAAATAAAACATTGGTAGTAATAAAAATATGGGTAAATGGGCTATATCAGATATTTTTAGATACCGAAAAATTATGAAACTGATATTTTTGGAAATTTTATATTTTTACGAGTCTATTGGTATTAACAGAATATTTTTGCCGTCCAGTGTACCAGGACACGATTTTCGAAAACTGATCCCGTTTGGATCCCAAAGATACTAGAAATTTGCGAATATGATATTTTTAATCTTCCTTATATTATTGCGAACTATTATCAATAATTATTTCCATTCGGTTGTAAGCCCCTAGATTTTTCAATAATATAAGCAAACCCTAAGAGCCGAAAGTCAAACTAGAACCCTAAAGTTAACCTAGTTCTATATTTAGTCTAGTGAATCTAGATCTGACAATCTCGTGTTCTTAAACCTTAGAAAACAAAATTAAGATAATTGTGGAAAATAGTTCATAATAATATAGGAGAGCTTAAAAATATTATATTCATAATTTTCTAGTGTCTTTCGGATCCGAACGGGATCAGTTTTCAAAAACCGTGCCCTGGTGCACCGGATAATGAAAATATTTCGACAACACCAATAGACTCGTAAAAGTATAAGGATTTCAAAAATATCAGTTTTAGAATTTTTTGGTAACTGAAAATATCATATATATAGCTTATTTACACGTATTTTCTTTACTATCAGTATTTTAATTGTCTAGTCTATTATTCATAGTACTTTTCTATTATTCATTATACTTATCTATGTCTACTTTTTCTTACACTCTACCATACCTATACCTTACAATTTACTTTCCCCATATAACTTTAATCACATCATACTTTACATATTACTTCTTTTTATTACAAAACAACAAATATAATCAATTTTTCTCTCCCTTTCAAAGCCTTGCCATCCACTCCCTCTCTCTCGTCACTTTCAATTTGATTTCTTTTTCAATTTATTTAATTACATCTAATTTCCACTCCAAAACTCTATAAATACCCCATTCCTCCTTCATTCTTTCACACAATTCATTTTCTACTAAAACTCTACCAAAATCACTCCATAAAATCCCTCTCTCAAGTTCTCTCTTCCCTTCATAAAGCCAATTCCTACATAATACTACAATCCATTCTTTTCCTCTTCAACAAACACATAAACCTTAGGTAAAAAAATTTATCTTATTCACTCATCATGTTCATTTAACCTAACATGAGCTTAGTGTACGTTTCTTAAAGAAGCAACAATATATTCATGTTTTATTTTTGTTCATGTCTTCTATTATGTTGTTATTATTGTCATTATTATTTGTTCTAATCTAACTTACATTTAGTATTATGTATATTTTGTATATATATTTCTTTAGAGCATATAAGCTTATTTGTTATTTATTTACTTCCAAGTCATGCAATTTATTTATTTCATGCTATTAGTAAGACTAGTCTTTCTAGTCTTAAACTTGTCCATATCAAGTCAAAACAATTTTCTTTCTTTTCTTTTCCTTTCTTTTTTTTTTTTTTTGGACTAGTCTATTCTTAGTCTCGGGATACCTTGATGAAGCTAAGGTTCCTAATACTTTACTTTACTTTACTTTCATGCTCTTATTACATTTATCTTATTATGTTGTTTTTATTATATTTCTCATAGTTACATATTCTCATTCATGCATGAACATGTTGATATTGTCTCAACCATAATGAAAAGAGTTTTCTTAAGTAATAAAATAGGAACTCTCTTTAAAAATAAATTTTGTTACATAAGAAATTATTTTTCCATAAAGGCTTAAAGTTTTATCATAATAAATATTTTCTAAAGTTAGATAAGTTTAGCTCAGGTTTTAGTAATAATACTATATGGGATTTTATCAATGAATACATAAAATAAAGTTATCACAAACTCTCTTTTCAAACCAATTAAATAAGAAAGTTTCTTTAAACTTAATTCTTTGTTTAACCAAAAGTTTTCTTAAACTCATATGTAAAGTTTTCATCAACATACTAAGGTTTAGATAAGTTTTATAAAATTATCAAAGAGTAACCTTTCTAAGGATGAGCTTTACTTAGGAAATAAAAATAATAAATAACTTATAAGATCATTGATATTATTTAAAGTGGATCTAACTTTAGAAAAACTACATTTTTCAACCACTAGAAATAAAGTTGTAGGAATCATGAAAGACTAAAATTACTTTTTGAAAATTTAATTATTCTTAACATTAAGAAATAGAGTTAAAAGAAGGAAATACTCACTTATAAAAGTTCCCCAACAAAACTAAAAAGGAGATTTTCAAGTCTTAGCTTTTCTCACTTTTAAGACACATTGTTTTGCAAAATCATTATTGAGATAACACCACTAAATTCATGCATATAGTTTGAGTCTATATATATATTCAAAGAATTTTTCAACTATACAAAATATATATATTTTTGTACAAAAGCTCTTGAATGAAGAAAAGTTTGAAAACTCTAGTTTTGAAATCTTGAATTTTAATAACAAATTTGTACGACACTATTCCGAGACTCAAATGACTTCTTTTGATAAAAATAATCTCAGAAATAGATAGATCTTTTCAAGTAGGTAGAAATCGGTATATAATATGCAAAATTCCGAGTTAAAATGAGCAAGTTATGACCATTTTAAGTTGGGATTTCCAATCATACGATTTTTGACATATTCAATAAGATAGAATTAGAGAAATTGAGTAGATCTTGGATGAAGTACTCACTTCGGGTATTTCTTTTGTTTAGGTTTTGAGGACCAAGATCTTCTCTTCCTCGAGGATTACTTCGATTCATAAAGATCGCTATGGACGAGTGAGTTTCCTTTACGTTTCTGTATTCGCGCATATGCTTGTAGAATAGAGCACTAGATGTTAGGAAAATATAAAATTGATATGCATGTGGGATATCATGAGAATTATGTATGTGAATTTTTATGTGCGATCAATGAACGATAAGTATATCGAAACCCAATCTGTGATTGATATAATTGTTCCTATGTATGTATTGATATGTGTGCAATTATTGCTTGATTGCTTTAAATGATTTAATGTCATATTGGAATCCCCATATAATAAATTACTCATGCATATCACTTAGAATATCATCTTGAAATTTTACTACTACTCCTTAGCGTGGAACCGGAAAGGTAAGCTGCCTAGCTACATCTTGATGGTTAGGACGTTCGGGAAATACGACCTCAAGTTGTAGTCGAGCCGGATCGATCACTTTGGGTAAGGAAAGCTGAAGACTGGTAATACGGTTCGTTGGAACCCTAAGACGCGCGCAAACTTTTAAGGAGGTCGTTTGGGGTCCAGTTCAAATCATTCGCTAACCACCGATGAAGGAGTAAATCCATCATACATACGAAACCGGATAGTCGTATGTAATAGTCGATCATATGGTTGTTGC
The DNA here is from genome assembly GCA_024138025.1 of Combretum micranthum. NCBI lineage: Eukaryota > Viridiplantae > Streptophyta > Magnoliopsida > Myrtales > Combretaceae > Combretum > Combretum micranthum. The sequence goes on along the minus strand of JAMXBD010001131.1, from coordinate 303,820 downwards.
ATTTCATATGCTTGATTAATAAACTTGGTTGATTGCCTATTATGAGTACTTTTGCGTAAGAAATATCTCACTAAGCTAGTTATGCTTATACCCCTATAGACTTTTGATATTTCAGGATCATTATTTTGCACCCAAGACCATCTTGATCATTCAGGTAGAATCTTTATTTTGGGAAGCTTTTGGAGGAACTCTGTTTTGAAGTCTTAGGGTAGATTCCTTCTAAAATCTTCTAGCTTTAGTTATTTATCTTAGTAAGACCATGTTGTTAAGGAAATTATCTGGGGAATGCCCCTTAGAAGTTGTAAGACTTTTTATTTCAATGAAATATATTAAGTATTATTTTGTATGTTCCGCTGTCAATATCTTAAAATGCATTACTTCACCAGTATCCCTTTGATGTGAATGTACACCTTGTATCGATATGGAAGCCTTTGAGTGACTGAGGTAGTCATTCTTAAGTTTTAATATTGTGTACGGTGGACTGTCACGTTTAGGGTACCTGTTGGGGCATGACATCTGTTGTTTAGGGTTTAAGAGTGCGGGATTGTCAGATCTTAAACACTACGATTTATTATAAACTTTGTTGACTTTTAAGGTTCCGGTTTGACTTCTGGTTTTGTTGAGTTATTCATAAGATCATAAAATTTAGGGTTTTGTCCGTATTATATTTTTAGTTCAATATTTATGGTTTATTTTATTTTATTTGTTATTATTTAATATTTTTTAGTTCTCGGGATCGTTTAACCGAGTCTAAGGTTATGGGTTGAATCAGTTTTGACTTTTAGTGAAAATTAGAAATTTTTATTCTAAAATTCACCGAATGATTTAAGGTCTTAGTATTTTGTTGTCGAGCGTTATTTAGGTATATCATCTTGATTTGTGTGTTAAGAATTGGATAGATGATTTGGTTAGTGTATGAATGTTAAATCATTCGATTGTTAGATTTTTATTTTGTTTTGAGGGTTTTCTTTTTCTCAAGGTTAAGAATTTTTGAATTTGATGTTATTTAGAATTTGATTTTAACTTGGGTCGATTTCAGGGTTTCGGTTTTGGTATCAGACTTCTAGGATTATTTTCTATGAATTATGAAAATTTCAGGGGTTTAGAGTTTTGGAAATTTCTAAGAAGTGTATCTATTTTGACTTGAAGACAATAGCGGGGTATGCCCTTAAGAATTGTAATCAATCATGTTTATGTTTTATGATAAGTATTCTCTTTGCATTGTTACTTAATCATTATCGATGTTATTGCGCTACTTTGATGCGTTCCCTTAGTTATGATGTACGCCTTATACATGATATGGAAGCCTTTGCATGGCTAAGGTAATCATTCTTAGGTTTAGTATTGTGTACGGTGGACTACCACGTTTAGGGTACTCTTCGGGGCATGACAGGATAAATTAAAGAATAGAAATAATTTAATAACATGTTAGTGATTATCTATGGTATGTTATGGAAGAAGATAGATTGATACATACAACATAATCATTATAATATTTTTAATATATATTTATTTATTGATTCACACGTAATATGGTATTTAATAAATCATTTTAAAAACTTGTTTTTACATATAAGTAATCAAATTAGCACAAAAATTAATCATTAATATATATAAAAACTTAAAATATAAAAATAATATAATTTTCACATAAACTAACATAAAAAATAAAAACTCAAAAATAAAAAAATTAAATATATTTTGGTTCGTAGACCAACCCATTTAGCCCACGAGCTAGGCTTAAGCCTAGAAATTTTGGCTCGTTTAAAAGCAAGCCAAAATGAACAGGCCTGTTGAACTTGCTGGCCGACCCAGCCTAGCCTACAAGCCCCATTTGCCCACCTCTACTTATGCCTTTTTATATGGTATGTGATTACATATAAGATATTATAAAATTTAATAAAAGCATTGTTTTCAATTCTTAAATATTATATATTATATTTTGTTATGCACTATTTTATTAAGTACTATATTATAAATTTTTATATATAATAAGTTACTACTTAAAAATATTATATAAAAAATATAGAAATTATATATAAGATATAAATGTGTATTGTAAACTTGTCTTAAATACTATTTATAATTTATAATATATTAGTATATATATTATACCAATAAATAAATTTATAACAAAAAGAATATAATACAATATATATAACATTAGTTGTATTTATAAATATACTATAAAGTAAATTTAGTTTAGAGAAAACTTTGCAATTGAATTTGAAAAAAAAAAAGTCATGGTGCTAAAATATTTTATTTTCCGCTAAAATCAAATATAGATTTGCAACAAAAGAAATTCCATCGGAAATCTTTTGTAATCTATCATAGATTTTGTTAGAAAATATATATGTTGTCATAATTTTTTCCATTAAAAATTTATCGCAAATTTGTCTCTAATTCATATTTTTAGGAACAAAAATTTTTCGTTGCAATGTCTTTAAGTGTTAGTTTTCTAGTAGAGATTTTTACTACATTAAATTTGCATCACACATAAATATATTAACATTGAGATTGTTGGAGAAAAAATAATATCTATAAAGCATAAAGAATACAAAATTGCCTCAAAATATATGAATAATCACAAAGGATAAACACAAAACTTCATAAATATCTCTCTCATCATCAAGTGTTATTGGTTTAGACATCTCCACTAGTTAAGTTGAGTCAGGACCTAACATGTTCAGTGGCATGATGATTCATGAACAAGTGGACTCGCTGATCCATAAGGCAAGTCCAAACCTAAATCGATCCATCATCAACTTTTTTTCTTTCAATTTTTAACAAAAATTTCAAACTTTAAAAGAAAATTGAGCTTAAAATATTATAGTTTTGTCTATTTTCTTAAGCAAATATGAAGGATATACATTTATTTATACAAAGTCACATCTCATTTTAATTATATTATTAGCAATGAGATATTAGAATACACTTTAGAGGTTTTGAAGAATGTTATAAAAGAAAATGAGTAGTCCCAAATTATTAAGAAATGAGATTGTTCCTTCTGAATGAAGTCTACATAAATCAAATAATGGATGTCTTCAAAGTATATTTATTTATTGTGTTGTGTTGTTGTAATACCCTCAAATATAAATGGTGGAACTCTAATCATGGAGGAGCCTTTTCAGTGTAATGGCTTGGAGTTTGTCAGAAATCCCAAGTTAAGCATGCTCTGGGTAAAGCAATCCCATGATGGATGAACTTTTGAGAAGCGCTGGCACCAAAAGGACAAAACTATGTGGCGTGTGACCAAAGCGAATAATACCTCGATGGGTAAAGTTTCGAGTCGTTACACAGTGCCTTTAGTGTCCTGGTTGTGCCTAAGGGTGTGCTGGAGGATCAGTGTACCTGGCATCACGATCCCTGCCCAGCGTAGCCTGAGAGCCTAGGGGCGCCCCCTTCGCTATAGTGGAGCCTGGGTGGTAGGTCGTGACAAATGGTATAAGAGCAGTGGTTATAAACTTGTGTAAAGAAACTAACGAGGACCTCAATTCTATAAGTGGGGGGAGTATGTAATACCCCTCAAATATAAATGGTGGAACTCTAAAAACAGAGGCGCTTTTCAGTGTAATGGCTTGGAGTTTGTCAAACTCCAAAAGTTAAGCGTGCATTGGTAGAGCAATCCCAAGATAGGTAATCCTCTAGGAAGCACTGGCACTAAAAGGATAAAATCATGCTGTGTGTGGCCAAAGCGACAATACATCGGTAGGTAGAGTTCTGAGTCGTTACACAGTGCCTCTGGTGTCCTAGTTGCCACTAAGGGTGCGCTGGGAGGGCCAGTGTACCTGGCATCACGATTTCTACCTAGGGTAACTTGAGAGCCTAGGGGTGCCCTCTCCGCTGTGATGGAGCCTAGGGTAGCATGCCGTGATAGTTATTATCAACAATAAAGTAAATATTGTGAATTTATAATAATTTATTTTTATTCATATGAAAAGTAGTTAAAATATCAAATGTACATTTTTTTTTTTTTTGCAATCTTAGCATTAAATTTAATTTTAAATTATTCATATTTCTTTAAAAATTTCATTATTATTATTTTTTAATTTTCTCAAAAATTGGATAAGATTAGTTTAATCCATAGTTTTGATTGTTTGAACCAACTAAATTTTGTGGTTATAGATGAGTCTAGCTACAATTTGGATCCAACAAGGTAAACTGAGTTTGGATTGAAAACTATTGCAACCTACCCGAGGAGACCTTAGTCTATCCTTAAGCATAAATGGATATTTCTAAGTAAGACCGTGTGAAAAAATCGACAGAACTTAACTAAAATTTTGGTTCTTTTCAAATGGTTCAGTTTGAGAAAGAGTAAACGGTTTATGGTCCTAAATCGAAATAAATCGTTTTACATATTTAAAAAAATCAAACATATTATTTTTTTCTTTTATATATTTTAGTTAAAAAATTAATTATTTAATTTTTTATTTAGATATTTATGATTCATGAGAATAAAATTAAATTGGTCATATCATATTTGTAATGTTGTGGTGTATTTACAAATAAAATAATTTTTAAATTTTAGTCTCTAGTGTACCAAGCATTCTTTTTTTTTTCCCTTTATCTTATTAATTGATCTATTTTTATTACTTATTTACTTATTGATTTATATAGTAGAAATTAAATAATGTGTTAATTAGAAGTATACAATGGATAAGATCATTTTACTACTACAAATTTTACATATTTATTTAGGTAAATAATTAATTATTAATATTATTATTTATATTTATATTGATAATAAGAAATATGTAATTGAAGTTTTCTATAAAATGTATTTTTATTTTAAAAATAAAAATTGGTTCCAACCACAAATTGAATCATAACGAAACTTTTTTTTAAATTAGGTTAGGTTTGAACTAAAAAATTGAACAATAATTTATGGTTTGAGTTAGGAGATAAACTCGATAAAACCTCGTGCCAATATGAATTAATACTCTGCTACTGGTGTTCGGTATGTTTTCTTAATTGAATGGTGGCTATAATAAATCATATTAATGTTGAACAACAATGTTTATATTCTTGCTTGTTTAAATAAAGGACCCATAAACCATCAAACCGTTAAAATAAATATAGTGATTGATGTCACGCCCTGAAGGGTACCCTAAGGGTGGCAGCCCGCCACATATAATATCAAGGCTCAAGAATGACTAACTTAGTCATTCGAAAGCTTTAGTATTATATGTAAGGCGTCTAGCATGGTAATAGGAGACGCTTTTGGGAAGCATAGTTTAAGCAAGTAAAAATGAACATACAAGAATCCAGAAATAAAACATATTATATCATTAATATCCAAAGGTCTATTACATGATTTCTTAGGGGCATACCCCCGCCAATCCCAAGGATCGTGATAATATTTACAACATCCAAAATACTACATTAAAGATTTCAAAGGAATTAATCTAAGTCTTCGAGTAGATTTCCTCCAAAAGCTTCAATATATAAAACTTACACGGATACGGGGAAGCCTCGGACACAAAAATAGATGTTCCTGAGAATACAAATACCTATAGGGGTGTAAGCTTATAGGCTTAGTGAGTAAATCCCAAAATTCATACTCAAAGAAAATTATCAACTAAGTTTATTATTCAAACATATGGAATGCAACAACCACGTGAGCATACAAGACATATGACTTTCCGAGAATCATATGTTGAATGAATTACGCCCTTCATTTGGGGTTGGGTATTCAGGCCAATTACAGCCACAACTTTTAAAAACACTTTTATAGATCTTACAGGCTCCTATACGCCATCAAAAACTTGTAGTTATTACAGGCTCCTACTAGCCACCAATTTTGTAGTTTTTACCGGCTCCTACTCGCCACTTACATGATATACCGGTTCTGCTTACCACCACTATTATACACTTGTCCCACCAATTGTATAGTAGTGAATGAAATGTGACTCAACATATGAAGTGATGAATAATTTCTTTAATTAACGGTCTAGTAGTTACATTTAACTTCTTTCAAGTGATCAACCAATTTCAAACATTTCAAGATATTAATGCACATACAACTTTATTACAAACAAATCGAGTTTCGATATACTTAGTATTCTTTCAACATATTATCATACACTTCCTTTTGATTTTTCCTAAATTCTAATGCAACCAATTTTACAAGCACAATCAAGAGTATGAGAAAAATTACGGGGAATAAACTCACTCAGCCATGATGACACCTTTCTTGAAACGGATGAGTCGTTCGGGATTTCTACTTAATCGTAGTAATCTTCGGGATACGAATAATCCTCCTCGAGATTATCTAATCAAGAAGAATACCCAAAATGAGTATTTCATGAACTTCTATTCTTGGAGATTCTAAACTTTTCTTAAAATCGTGGTAAAATCGTATAAGAGGAAATTCAACTTAAAATGGCCATAACTTGCTCATTTTAACTCGGAATTTCGCATATAATATACCGTTTTCTACCTACTCAAAAAGATCTACGCATTTCTAAGCTTATTTTCATAAAACTAGGTCGTTTGGGGATCGAAAAGACAGCGACCAGATTTGCCACGAATTTGCAAAAACTTGTTTTCCTTCTTGTAAGCAAAGCTCAAATGAAAAGATAAATATTTCAAGTACTTTGTAAACTTTTTGAAAGATGTATACATATATGTAATGACTCATAACAAATGGATGAAGTAAATAAAGTTGTCTCAACTTATAAAAAGTAAGGTTTTAAAAGACTTGGAACTGAGATTCTATTGAAATATTCAATATATTTTTGAAAGATCTTGAGTTATTGGAGATGAATATTCTTTTTCTAAATTAATCTCTTGTAATTGCTTTAATTTCCTAAAGTGTGGTTTTATTTTCTAAACTTGGATTCAAAAAGTAATAAAATGATATTTTTGTTTCTTGTAATGATTCCAAAAGAATTTCTATTTCTTGATGAAAGATAAGTTTTCATAAAACCTTTTATCTATGTAAGAAAAACCCTTTCCAAATATGTTCATGAGTTTTTAGAAAATCTATTTCCTATTTTTATTTAATAAGAACCTTTAGTTTATGATAACACTTTCCCATTTATTTTTATTGAGACAAAAACATTATGTTCATGCATACATATGAATCTTAAATTATAGATATATAAAGGAACATAATAACTTGAAAGATTAAGCAAATAAGAAGTAATCAAGTATTGGACCTTGGTTCATCAAGGTACCCCAGGACTAAGAAAAGACTAGTCCCGAAAAAAAATAAAAGAATTGTTTTGACTTGATGAGACAAGTCTAAGACTAGAATGAATAGTCTTAAAACAACTTGAAATAATATAAATTGCTTTGAAGTAAATAAATTGCATGAAAGATAAATAAATTGCAAGAGACATTGATATACTATATGCTCTAAATAATATATAGCTATATAGATATAGTAGATAGTTATGAATATAAAAGAAACATAATGAACATAAAGGAGTTATGATTATGAACAAAAACAAAGTATGAACCTATTGTTGCTTTCTTAACCTTCATGGTTTTAGAAAACACACACTAAGCTCATACTAAGTAGATGAACATAAAGAAATCTTGAAGGAATTCTTACCTAAAAGAAGCTAAACTAAGAAGAACTTCTTGAAAGAACTCTTGAGAGATTTTGAGAGAAATTTTTGGTAAAATAACTTTAGAGAAGAAGTAGTGTGAAAGAAGTGAAGGTATGAGGGGGTATTTATAGGAAAATGTGGGAGATAATTTGTGTTAATTAAATAATTGAAAAATAAAACAATTTGAGGCATAAAAGGGGGGCCGGCGCTACTTCCTTGCATAAAAGAGGGGAAATTTATTTTTTTGTTATTTTGTTAGTTAAAAGTAAGAAATGAAAGATGTGAAGTTGTATCGGAAATGAAAATGTGTAAGAAATAGGTGTATGGGTTGTAAGAATAGGTTGTAAGAAAAAGTAAAGATAGATGAATAGTGTAGAATAGTAGAAAATAGTGTAATGTAAAAGTAGACATGACAATTTAATGCTGGTAGTAAGAAAATACACGTATAAAAGCGATATCTGATATTTTTAGCTACCGAAAAATTATGAAATTGATATTTTTGGAAATCTTATATTTTTACGAGTCTAACGGTATATTTGGAATATTTTTCCTATTCCGAGCTCCAGGAATCATTTTTCAAGAGTCGTGTCCGATCGGGTTCAAAGGAAACTCGAATTTTGAAAAACTGATATTTTTATAAAACCTATAGCTATTACGAACTATTATAGCTAATTTTTCCAACTTCGTTTTCTAGGGCTGAGAAAACGGCAATGCCGAACTTAAACGGTTACGGTAAACTAGGGTTTGGTTGACTCTGGAAATCCGGTTGACTTCTGATTAGGTTTTAAACTATAATTCGAATTCAAAAAATCTCGGGGATTTAGAATTGAAATATTAAGTATTTTAGTGATTTGATTATAATTGGATGTGATGTGAGCCATTGCGTGGTAAAGGGTTGATCATGTTAAAATTAATGACGAGACCATATAATTTCCCCATAACTTGCCTACATAAAGGTTTGTATTATATCTTTACTCAATTTTTACTATGCACTACTCTAATTAAGAGAGGTGCATAACGTATTTTATACCTACCAATTGTCTATGGTTATTAAATTCTAAAAAAGGCAAAATATATAATTAGCAAGCGAAACAAATGCCTATAATTTAATTTTAAAAATTACTTAAATATAAATAAATATCAAAATACCAACGTTAAATGCATGTAAAAGAAATTTATAATTGAATCACGTAATAATTATGACTCATGTACAAGCATGAATCAAGTGTAGTACATGCAACTTATGTATAGATACCTAAATCGCATCTATTTATACATAAGTCGCTTACATTGCATGTGTTTCATATACAAGCATGAGTCACATTTCTAAATGTGATTTTGTATCAGTATATTAGTAATTATTTTATGTACTTTATATTCATTTAATTTTTATTTGACAAGTTGGTATTCGTACAATTTCCTCTATAATAAGCCTTTGTGCAAATTTGACGCATTTGTGTTATGGGACTTCTCTTATGTCTTTAACGTAAGATTCTTTTTTCTTTTCAAATAAGATTCCTTTTTCTTTTTAAATATCTCACTATTGTGTTTTTAAATGTTTCGTTTTTTTTTTTAATTTTATGGGTTTAATATACTTTAATAATAATTTATTTTTTGAGGTCACATAAGATTTTCAATATAGAAACCATATCAATTATCAAGGATTTTAGGAAAAGGATGTAAATAGGATTGCAAACAAGTCGAGATGAAACGTGTTTAAAAATTATTAAGCTTGAGCTCTAGCTCAAGTTGACTTTTTGTTGAGCTCAAAATCTAGGCCTAACCTTGGTTCATTTAGCGAAATGAGATTTATTTCGAGGTTAAGCTTGGCTCATTTATGAGTTCAAGTTAAGTTGAGCTTTTTTATCGGGTCGAATGAGCTTTTCTTAAGCTTGAAATTAAAGCTCAAGCTCAACTCGTTCAAATAGTCCATTTTCCATGTTTCAAACTAGAAAATAGCTTTTTTTTTTTATTATATATCAATATAACATAAATATAAAACTTAAAAAATTGTCAATGAGCTTGTTAACCAATCTATTAATGAACCTACTCGCAAGCTTGTCCACAAGCCTAAAATGAGCCTGAATCAAAGCTCGAGCTTAGCTTATTTAAATAAATGAGCTTTTATCTTAAGCTTGAGTTTGGTTTGTTTACTAATCAACTCGAGCCAAACCAAGTCTAAAGCGAGTCAACCCAGCTCGTTTACAACTTTAGTATTGTAGCATAAAAATTCCCATGCCTCCAATTTTAAGCAAGAATAATACATGGCCACATCATTTAGAGACTGACCTAAAAACACAATTTGCATCGTTATGACATCTTAAGCATAGTCTAATCTAGTGGCCTCATTCTTCTACTTAGTATAAAATGATATAAATGATTCATTTTAACTACAACAAAGCATTTCATATGTCTTAACCTGGTTTTCTCGATAAAACCTTAATTTCCTTTATCTTCGACTCCGATTATTGGGTTTGTTTCTCTCTGTTTATTTTTTTAATTTATTAATTAATAATTAATATTATTTTAATTTTTTTTAACACTATATGACATAATTATAGTATTATTTTTTATTATTATTTTAACTATTGATTAGATGTGATAACATAATACAAATAGTAAATTAAAAAATTAAATAAATCAATGAAGAGAACAATTTCCATATTATCATTGCAGTCTGGATATTATATTTTTAGGAATGGATTATAGTTTACTTAATACTTATAGATTTTCTACCATTCGATCTTCATAACGGCAGAATTGAACACTTATTTTGTCACGCCTCAAAATAGAGGCCTAGTAGGATTAATCTAAAGCTATCATATCACATGTGCACCCGTAACATGAGAGCTGTCTTGTAAGTCAAAGTGTACAAGACTATTTATTTATCAATATTTATCATATAATGATATATTATGTTATTGGATTTCAACTATGGAATCCAATTTTCCAATTTCTACCAAGATAGCAGAGAATCAGTATCCCTTACCAAATGTTGAAAATGGGTTTCAAACTACAATATACAAAATTCAAAATTTATCTAATTTACATTCTAAGTTTACCATATTCTATATCTCTATCTTCAATAGAGATCATTGGAGAAGCTCTCTTCACCCATTCCTAGCCCAATCCCAGCTAGTATTAATCCGGCTCAAAACTATTGGGGGATGAACGAATCATGAGCTCAGTGAGATAACCTGACCAAACCACACATCAACCAATAACAAACAAGTATAATTATCAATCATATGTAATGCATCAATCAATCATATGCACATTACAAGCTTGGATGATCTAGAATCCAAAGCAGGATGAAGATTTATGCCCTCCATGGAGTTGAAGGAACTCGATACTATGGCCCACCTACCCAGGAGAGACTAAGTATACAGGAAAGCCACGATCCTCATTGTAGTTATCTCTTTATACTTTAGGCTCCCAATTCATGTTTTAAGCCTTAGAAACTCCACTAAGTGTTAGTCATTTCATAGCGATACCATGGGCAATGTTCTTCATTACCAGTTAGTTCCCATGGAACCAACGAAATAAAGGTAATCTTGCGTAGAACTAATGGCCTCTTGCCTAGAAAAATCAAGCATTACCAGATAACCGAAACACTAACACGTAGTGGGCTGTCACATCTTCAAATGCAGTTTACACAAATCATGCGATACATGTCCATTTCATTTATAGTACCAGTAGTTGTTAATCAAGTTTAAGGCGATCATATTATTTATAGACAATCATCAACATGCTTCATACAACATTTATTATACAATAGAATTATCACTTATATTATGATAATTTGTCATTCAATCATATACCACGCATCATGCATTATCTCCAATCCTGCATGCATATCAATTGAATATATATTATTCCAAATGCAGCTATACTACAAGCACAAACAAAGTGATAAAGTCAAGTAACTCACTTATGGTCCTTGCTAAATTGTTGTATAAGCTACCGGAAGTCCGTGAATTAATCTATTTTCCTATGAAAGGAAATAACAGAGATTCATTATTGGACTGTTTCTATAAGAGAAGTCTTCATAGAATTAAAGGGTTGATCTCATTCGCCGAATATTAGACTAAGCCCGTTATATTAATTATTACGTCGTTCAATAATTTAATTGAATCCTTATAGGTGTCTAATTATTTCGTATCGGTATTTGATACAGTTTTTATTAAGGTTTTAATCCCTATAGTAAATAATATTTATCTGTTATTTGTTTTCATTTTGCTTTTCTCGATTTCAATTGCTATCTATATTTTTATTTAAGGGGTTTGTCTTTTTCTTAAGTCCTACTACTTTTAGTAGAAGATTTTTGTTTATTAATTCTTTACCTGTCAACCTTATCTGTCTCTTAAATTGGTATTTTTATTTATGTAAGTGTATGTTCTAGTATCTATACCTTTCAAAAATTATAAAATCGTATAGCTATATAGTTTAGATATATCAATTTTGTATTATACTTCAATTTTATTTTTATTGCAAAACAAGCTAGGTTTAATAATATGATATTACCAGTAATATTAGCTTTGAAATGTTAATATCAATATTAGTAATAGATACAAGTATAATAATAACAAAATTTTCATACTATTAGTAAATAATACTATTAGTGAAAAAAATAATAATAATAGTATTTTGATAATTTAAATATAATGACATTAACGTAAATAATAATAATATTCACAATCCTAATGATTCTTGATGAAAATATCAATAATACGAAATATTATAATCAATGGTAATAATAATAATAATCATCATAATCATATTAATAGGAATAACTGTAAACCCTCAAATTTTTGGAATCGGTTTAGCATAAAACCCTAAACCGGAAGTCAAACGGAACCCTAAAAGGTCAACAAAACCTAGTTTACCGTAACCGATTAAGTCCGGCATTGCCGTTTTCTTTGGCCCTGGAAAACGAAGTTGGGATAATTAGCTAGAATAGTTCGTAATAACCATAGGTTTTTATAAAAATATCAGTTTTGCGAATTTCGGGTGTCCTTTGAACCCGATCGAACACAGTTCTCGAAAAACGTGTCCGGAAGCCCGAATAGTACAAATATTTCGAATACACCGTTAGACTTGTAAAAATATAAGGTTTTCAAAAATATCAAGTTTGAAATTTTTTGGTAGCTAAAAATAACAAATATAGCTATTATACGCGTATTTTCTTACTACCGGTACTTTATTAGTCATATCTATCTTACATTATACTATTCTGCACTATTCTTTTCTCTCTACTTTTTCTTACACCTATTCTTACACACTCCATAACCTATAATCCTTACTTTTTATCTTTCCCATAACTTTATTTCACATCTACCTTACATATTACATCTTTTATTTAACAAAAAGTCAGAAAAATAAATCACTCTCCCCCTCATGGTACATGGCCGCACCCCTCCACCACCCCCCCCCCCCCCCCCCCCCCCCCCCAATCTCCTCAATTTTGTTTCAATTTTTATTTATTTTAATCACACAAAAATCACTCCACATTTTCCTATAAATACCCCCCTCCTCTTTTACTTCTTTCACACATTCACTACCCACAAATTCATACAAAAACTCTCCCAAAATCTCCTCTCAAAACTCTCTCAAAATACCATTCCAAAATTCTCTCAAAATAATTCCACAACAACTTCTACTAATAAACTAAAACCCATAATCACATAACAATACCCAAGTCTTCTTTAGGTAACCACTTCATATTACTTTCTTCTTCTTCATGTCATGTAACTTTACATGACCATAGTGTGAGTTTCCAAAGACTACAAGTTATGGAAGCTACATTATATTCATGTATTGTTCTTGTTCATGCAAATCTATTTATGTTTATGTTATTATTTTTGTTCTTATTATTGTTAATATATCTAAGTATTATTATTTATATATATATATACATATTCTTTAGAGCATATAAGCTCACTTGCAATTTATTTATTTCATGCAAAGCAATTTATTTATTCCATTGCAATTTATTTATTTATTCCTTGTTAAATTAAAACTAGTCTCTAGTCTTAGACTTGTCCTCATCAAGTCAAAACAAGCTTTTCTTTCTTTCATTTTATTTTATTTTGAGACTAGTCTACTTCTTAGTCCCGGGAGCCTTGAAAAAGCTAAGACTCCAATACTTGATTTAATTACTTATGTTATTTTACTTGTTATTATTTTCTCATAATTCATGTTCATTTAACTTGTTGTCCAAAGTTTCAAGTTCTAAAAATAAATTGACCAAAAGGAGATTTTGACACTTAGAAATGAGTTTATGTAAAGTAGAAAATCGATGGTTTGAAAACAAAAATAAAGTTATCTCTTTTCAAGTTACAAACCACTAAGATTTTAGAAATTACTTTTACTATAAAAAGTTCTTAAGTCACATATTGTTCCACTTTGTTTTTATAAAAGAAAATAAATTTTTATACATGGATGATTTCTATTAAAAAAAAAACATAAAACATGAGGAAAGGATGAGTATTTTTCAAATAAAGATTTTTGCAAAACAAATAGAAGAAGAAATTTGTACAAGAAAGATAAATAGAAAGAATAATGTATTTTCCAAAAACTCCAAAATAGGATTAGTATAGAAAATTTAGGAAGAAAATTTATTTTCAAAAAGTTACTTAGATATATATATATATTATAATATAATAAGCCAACATAAAACATGTTTGTAAAATAAAAAGAAACAAATTAATCATTTCAAGGAGTTTACAAAATTCTTGTAATCTATATTTTTCTAAACAACTCCAAAACCGACATAATTTTACTTAAGTAAAATAAATGGACAACAAACACTTGAGCATGAATGAATATGAGCTAAGTAGCCATAAAAAGAGAATTTTTCAACTCTATAAGATAACCAAGTGTCACGCCCCAGAGGGTACCCTAAACGTGACAGTCCACCGCATATAACATTAAAGCTAATAAATGACAATCCGTAGTCACGCAGAAGCTTCGATATCATATGCAAGGCGTGCTTCCAAGATAGTAGGAGACTCACAGGGGTGTTACATTTAAATAGATAGCAAAAGCAAGCATAAACTTAAATGTATAAGCATAAGATCTTCATTTCATAATAAGTTCATACATCATCTTAGGGGCATTCCCCCGCCTGAAAGTCTTTAATCAACTATACTAATTAACAAAATAAACATAACTATCACATAAGTCTATTATAGAAATTTTTCCTAGAAGTCTATGTTCAAAACTAAAAATACATAAACTTCCTCCAAAAACTCCTAGTAGAGTAAGCTCATACCTGGCACACTGGGCTCCTCGGGGCCAACCATAGATAATCATACTGTAATAGAAAACTATAAGGGTATAAGCAAATCTAACTTAGTGATAATTCCTAACTATATAACATTTCCACATGACAATCAAGTCATTTAATTCAAGCATATGTAATGCAATAATCACATGATCAACCAAATACACAAGATTAACCAGAAATCGAGTGTAGCATGGATTTAATGCCATCCGTGACAAGGGTTAGGTTGTTACAAGCCCATACGACCATCAATAATTGCAAATTTACGGCTCCTGCTTGCTTTGTAGACTTTCTAGCTCCTACTGGCCCATTAGACTTACCGGCTCCTACTAGCCATCACTACCACTTCCTCGTTTCCCCATACGAAGAATAGTAGTGAAATAAATGCGACTAACAAGCATGATATGCATGAATGAATTTCAATTTAACATTTAATCATATAAGTTGGATTCATGTTAAAGGTGATCAACCATAATTTCATCAAATCAATACAAAAATCACGCTTTTATTTAACATATCGTCTTTCGATATACTTAATTTTCATTCAACAATTATTTCATATCATTTGTTCATTTATCTTTTCCTAAATTTCTAGTTCCACTAATTACAAACACAAACAAGGAAATGTACTTAGGAAAAGAATTAACTCACTCCATAATCGGTAGGTCTAATCGAAATAATCCTCTGGATAGACGATCTCGGGTCCCTCGTCACCTAAACAAAATGAAATATCCAAAATGAGTCTTTCATAAAACCTCTATTCTTGAAGTTTCAAAATTTCTCTTAAAATCTCGGTAAAAATCGTATAAAGGGAAATTCCAACTTAAAATGGCCATAACTTGCTCATTTTAACTCGGAATTTCGCGTATAATATACCGTTTTCTACCTACTCGAAAAGATCTACGCATTTCTAAGCTTATTTTCATAAAACTAGGTCTTTTGGGTTCCGGAAAGATAGCGACCAGATTTGCCACGAATTTGCAAAAACTTGTTTTCCTTCTTGTAAACAAAGCTCATTTGAAAAGATAAATATTTCAAGTATTTTGTAAGCTTTTTGAAAGGTATATACATATATGTAATGACTCATAACCAATTTATGAAGTAAATGAAGTTGTCTCAACTTATGGGAAGTAAGGTTTTAAAAGACTTTGAACTTGAGATTTTGTTGGAATATTTATTTTACTTTTGAAAGACCTTGAGTTGTTTGTGATAAATATTCTTTTTCTAAATTTAATTTCTTTAAATTCCTAAGGGTGGTTTTGTTTTCTAAACTTAGATTCCAACAATTTTGTAAAAGTTATGACAATTTTCTCACAAGAATATTTTAGTTCCTTGGTTTCTTGGGATTATTTAATTTTAATGAAAAGGGGTTCTTCTTAGAAAAAGATGAAGTTATTGTAAAACTTTTGTTTACTTCATAAGTCTTTTGTATATTTGTAAAATCTCTTATAAGTTCCTCTAAACATTAACTTCATATTTTACTTCTAGAGAAAAACATTTTATCTTAAGAAAACATTTTCTTCATTTATTTTGTTGAGACAAAACCATTATGTTCATGCATGAATATGAATCATAAGTTATGAAAATATGTAAAGAACATAATAACTTAAAAGAATAGGCATATAAAGAAATAAATCAAGTATTGGGACCTTAGCTTCATCAAGGTACCCCGGGACTAAGAAAAGACAAGTCCCGAAAAAGAAAAAGAGAAAGAATTGTTTTGACTTGATGAGGACAAGTCTAAGACTAGAATGACTAGTCTTAAAATTAACTTGAAATTAAATAAATTGCAATGAAGTAAATAAATTGCATGAAAGGTAAATAAATTGCAAGACTATGAGCTTATATGCTCTAAATAATATATATAGCTATATAGATATATTAGATAGTTATGAACATAAAAGAAACATAAATGAACATAAATGAATTATGATTCTGAACAAAAACAAAGTATGAACCTATTGTTGCTTTCTTAACCTTCATGGTTTTAGAAAACACACACTAAGCTCATACTAAGTAGATGAACATAAAGAAATCTTGAAGGAATTCTTACCTAAAAGAAGCTAAACTAAGAACTTCTTGAAAGAACTCTTGAGAGATTTTGAGAGAAATTTTGGTATAACAACTTTAGAGAAGAAGTGGTGTGAAAGAAGTGAAGGTATGAGGGGTATTTATAGGAAAATGTGGGAGATAATTTGTGTTAATTAAATAAATGAAAAACAAAACAAATTGAGGGAGGATGAGAGGGGGCCGGCGCAATTTCAAGCATGAGGAAGACCAAAAATTTATTTTTTTGTTATTTTGTTAATTAAAAGTAAGAAATGAAAGATGTGAAGTTGTATTGGAAATGAAAACGTATAAGAAATAGGTGTATGGTTTGTAAGAGTAGGTTGTAAGAAAAAGTAGAGAAAATAGTGTAATGTAAAAATAGACATGACAATTTAATACCGGTAGTAAGAAAATATGCGTATAAAAGCAATATCTGATATTTTTAGCTTCCGAAAAATTACGAAATTGATATTTTTGGAAATCTCATACTTTTACGAGTCTAACGGTATATTCAGAATATTTTTCCTATTCCAGGCTTCCGGACACGTTTTTCAAGAATTATGTCCAATCGGGTTCGAAGGACACTCGAATTCCTTTAATGTGATATTTTTATACAACTTATAGTTATTACGAACTATAATAGCTAACTTTTCCAACTTGGTTTTCTAGGGCTTGAGAAAACGGCAATGCCTGAGTTAAGCGATTACGGTAAACTAGGGTTTTGGGTGACTTAAGAATCCGTTTGACTTCTGATTAGGGTTTAGGTCTTTAATTTGGATCCAAAAATTCGGGGACTTACAACCTACCCCCCTTAAAGAAAGTTTTGTCCTCAAAACTTGAAATTCATACCTGATTCCTTGAACAGACTCGGGTACTTTTGGCGTATGTCACTTTCTGCCTCCCAGGTTGCTTCTTCGTGTGAATGGTTTCTCCATAAAACCTTCACATACTTGATCTCCTTATTCCGGAGCTTCTGCACCTTGTGATCCAGATTTGAACTGGGTGCTCTTCATATGTGAGATTTTCTTTTAGCCGAACTGGCTCTTGCTCTGCAATCCTGGTAGGGTTCGGCACATGCTTCCGTAAAATGATACATGAAACACGTTATGGATTCTAGATAGGTTGGGAGGGAGTGCCAGACGATAAGCAAGATTTCCCACTTTTTCCAACACTTCGAAGGGTCCAATGTAGCGTAGGCTTAGCTTTCCTTAGGCTCGAATTCGGTGGATACTCTTGATGGGATTTACCTTTAAGTACACATGATCTCCAACTTCGAATTCAAGCATATGTCTCTTCATATCTGCCCAGCTCTTTTGCCTATCTTGAGCTTCTTTCATTTTTCTTTGGATAACCCGTACTTTGTCAGCCACATCTTGCACTAAGTCAGGACCAATACTCAACTTTTCTATATCATCCCAAAACAAGGGTGATTGACATCTTCTACCATACAATGCTTCATAGGGTGGCATCTGGATCGTGGAATGGTAGCTGTTATTGTAGGCAAACTCTACTAGAGGTAGATGTGCATCCCAGCTACCTTTAAACTCTATGACGCAAGCCCGCAGCATATCTTCCAACGTTTGTATTGTCCTCTCCGATTGACCGTCTGTCTGTAGGTGATAAGCAGTACTGAAATGCAGCTTAGTTCCCATACACTTTTGTAAACTTATCCAAAATTTGGACACAAATCTTGGGTCCCGGTCAGAAACTATTCCAGCGAGTACTCCATGTAAGCGTTATTTCTCTATACATTTTTGCCAACTTGTCCATAGAGTACGTCATGTTCAATGGAAGAAAATGGGCCGTCTTCGTCAATCGATCCACGATGACCCAAATCGCATCATATCCAGCCGACGTCCTTGGCAATCCACACACAAAATCCATCGTGATCTGGTCCCATTTCCACTCAGGTATTGGCAGGGGTTTCAGAAGTCCACCAGGTCTTTGGTGCTCCACTTTTACTTGTTGGCACGTGAGACATTTCAACACATAGTCTGCTACGTCTCTCTTCATGCCGTTCCACCAATAATGGCTCTTCAGATCTTGGTACATCTTCGTTCCTCCTGGATGCATGCTATATCCAGAGTGATGTGCTTCTTCCATGATTTCCTTTCTTATGTCCTCATCATCCGGAACACATAGCCTGCCTTTCATCCTCACTACTTCATCCTCATCTATGAAAAATCAGTGTACCTTCCTTCCTGCACTTCTTTCTTAATCTTTAAAATTGCCTCGTCATATCGCTGTGCCTCCTTGATCCTTTCTACTAAGGTGGGTTCCATGACAAGGTTGGCAATCTCCACTTCCACGCTTTGCTCGATAAATTCAATGCTCATCCTTTCAAATTCTCTTATCAACTCTTTCTTATCAGTGAGCAAAGAGGCTACTTCCCCATAGTTTTTCCTACTTAGGGCATCTGCAACTGCATTTACTCTTCCTGGACAGTAGTTGATTCCAAGGTCGTAATCCTTGATGAGCTCTAACCATCTCCGTTGCCGCATGTTCAGCTCCTTTTGTGTAAAAAGATATTTGAGGCTCTTATGATCGGTGTAGATCCCACACCTTTGTCCATATAAGTAATGCCTCCATAACTTTAATGCAAACACAACTGCGGCTAACTCCAGATCATGACTGGGATAGTTTTGTTCATGGGGTCGAAGCTGTCGAGATGCATAAGCGATTACCTTCCCGTCTTGCATCAACACACATCCGAGTCCATTCCTTGACGTATCACTATGTACTGTATAGGACTTCTCGGGGTCTGGTAGAATTAAAATCGGGGCAGATACAAGTCTTTTCTTTAGCTCCTGGAAACTTTGCTCCCTCTTCTCTGTCCAGATGAACTTCTCCTCCTTTTGGGTTAACTGAGTGAGGGGCTTGGCAATGGTTGAAAAATTCTTAACAAACTTCCTATAATATCCAGCCAAACCGAGAAAACTCCTCACTTCAGTAATTGTCTTAGGCTGTTTCCACTCCATTACTGCCTTGATCTTCTTAGGATCTACCGATATTCCTTCTCCCAATACGACATGTCCTAAGAAGGATATCTTGTCCAGCCAAAAGTCACACTTAGACAGCTTAGCGTACAACTTGTGCTTACGCAAAATCTGTAACACCATTCTTAAGTGTTTTGCATGTTGTTCTCGCGTCTTTGAGTAGATTAGGATATCGTCGATGAAGACTATCACGTACTTGTCTAGCAAGGGTTTATATATTCGGTTCATGAGATCCATAAAAGCTGCTGGTGCGTTGGTTAATCCGAAAGGCATGACTAGGAACTCTTAATGTCCATAGTGAGTCCTAAAAGCTATCTTTGGTACGTCCTCAGGCTTAATCCTCAACTGGTGGTATCCTGACCGCAGATCGATCCTTGAAAAGACACTTGCTCCTTGAAGTTGATCAAAGAGGTCATCTATTCTTGGGAGTGGATACTTGTTCTTGATGGTAACCTTATTAAGCTCTCGGTAGTCGATGCATAAACGCATGGAACCATCCTTCTTCTTTACGAACAATACTGGTGCTCCCCAAGGTGACACACTTGGTCATAAATCCTTGATCCATTAAGTTCTGTAGTTGAGTCTTTAACTCCTTCAGTTCTACTGGTGCCATTGGATAGGGTGCTTTTGAGATCGTTCCGTGTTGATTAATAGATCAATTTTGAAATCTATCTCTCTTTTGGGTGGCAATCCAGACAATACGTCCGGAAACACGTCTGGGAACTCTTTAACTACGGGTATGGATCCAAGCTCAGGCTTTTCCTCTTCTTCTTCATCCAAGTTACTAATGTTGATTTCATTCTCCTCTACCAACTGGAATGAGTTTAACTTCACCGTGGATTCTCCTCTAAACACTACTTCACATCCACTTTGATCTTTAAACCTCACTTCCTTTTGTTTGCAATCCACTAAGGCTTTGACAGATGTTAACCAACTCATACCCAAGATGACTTCGTATTTGCTCATCTCCAAGATTATTAGGTCACACTTAGAGTGACTCCCTTGTATTTCCATTGGACATCCTTTGAGCATTTCCTTTGTCGTTACTATGCTTCCGGTGGGGGTCTTTACTCAAAAACCAGTAGCAATAGTATCTATGGGTAACCCAATTCGCTTGGCCAGGCTAACGGTGATAAAGGAGTGGGTAGCTCCTGTATCGAACAAAGCATACGCGGGTTGACTAGCTATGAGTATGTGTCCTGTACTCGAATTTTTATACTAATTACGAGACTGGTATACTTAAGCTAATCGCGGGTATTAAAACTTTATACTTGTACCGTAGGTATTGAACGTAGGAAACTTGACAAATTATATCAAAGAAAAGGTTTTCAATTCTGACCTGTCACCAATCCAAAATCTGAGCCATAGTCTCCATCTACAGCGGCGAGCTCTGCTCCCTCATCATCGGACTCCTGGCATACCCACTGTCCTTCCAGGTTGTATATCCTCATTCCGTGGACGGCTGCTCCAGATCGGCTTGGGTTACTTCCTCGCTCCCGTTCTTTGCCGATGACACTCCTCCCACTGACCTAAATGGTCTAGCTGGGGCATTCTTTCTTTGTGGGCATTCGTTGGCGAAGTGCTCGGTTGCTTGCAAACGAAGCAAACAGTAGAAGCCTTCTTTGGGCAATCGCCTATCTTGTGGCTAGGGTCTCCACAAAAGTAGCACTTGTGTTGCAACAGCAGGCACCTCTTTGGATAGTGCTCTTCCTTGCATTTCCAGCAAGTCACCTTGATCTTGGATGTGTCCTTGTTGCTAACAGCACTTCCTCGGAAGCTGTTGAAGGGCTTGAACCTTTTACTCTGAAAACTAGGGTTATAGCTATCCTAGCTCTCTTGCCGAACACGAAGGTCTTTCTCTCAGGGGCTTTGTTCTTCCTTTTCTTTGCTCCCTCAATGATACGAGCCCTTTCTACTAATTATCGGAGGGTCCTCAGATCTAACTCCTCCAGACGCATCCTTATATCCTCATCCAAGCCACTTAGAAATACTTGTCCTTTCAGCTCCTCACTATGCTTGAAGACTCAGGTGCGTATTGAAGCAGTCAGCTAAACTCCGTCTCGTACTGCTCTATTATCCTTCCCTTCTAGGATATATGGAGAAAGTCTCCACTATACTGTACTCTTAAGCTTCCAGGGAAATAGTTGTCCAAAACTCTCTACGAAAAACTGCCCAGGTTACGGGTGGCAACAATTCCCTGCTTTTCAACTCCCACCATATTCTGGCATTGAATCGCAGCATTTATGTGCCATAATCCAGACGTAGATGATGGGGAACTTCGTAGGCGGCGAATGATCTTTCGATCTGGCTAGCCAGTCTTCAGCTTCGTCTGGCTTTCCAAAATTTCTGTTGCTTTTAATGAAGTTCGGCAAGGAACTTCTGTAAGGTCGTGGCGGTGGTGGTGCTGGTAAAGGGGCAGTATGCGACTCAGCTTTTGGGGCTACAGATGCTTCAACGGTTGCTTCTGGTACATTTGCAGCAGGCGGTGGCACATTTTGTGCATTTTACATGAAATTATTGACCAATCCTGCTAGTTGATTGATGGCGGCCCACACATCTCCTTGTTGATTCGGTGGGGATTTGGTGCTTGTTGTCCTACCGGAGGATTCTCCGGTTCTGCTGGTATATTATTAGAAGCACGACGTTCGCGTCTTCTACCTCTACTACCACGTCTATTAAATTTTATACTTCTTAAATTTTCGCAACAAGGAAAAGATCGAAATATCGGAAATTCCATAGAAATAATTAAAACAATCAAATTCAGAATTCATCAAATCAACATAAAATTCTTGCATTCAAAATAGAAAGAGAAAATTAATAATCCTTACATAACTTGGAGAAGGTGGAAACCATTCTCATAAAAAAGATAATTGTTCAAATAAAACATAGAAAAGCAAATCATTAATGCATTAAGGCAAAGATAAGCCTAGGCAAAGACTATGTTGGACACGTCGGGTTATGCTCCATTTCTTCCTTTATTTCTCCTTCTTCAACTTCTTCTTTTCACAGGGATGGTGTTGGGTTCATACTCCTGCTGGTGGATCCTTTGTGCCGTTTGACAAATTGTCGCAGTATTGACTAACCGTCATCCTCTTTCCTCAGTATCGTGAGGTGATCTCTGCTTGAGACGGCCAAACTTTGTCATGTACGGAAATCCTTTCTCCACAGGTTGTGCCATTCGTTTCCTCTTGTCCTTCTTCTTCCTTCGGTGCCATTGCCATTGTGGGGGTCTGGGATCTGCTCCTCAGGAATCTATTTGGATCAAAAGCATTGTTTCTTCTCCCTTCCTCCTCAGAATCGGAAATCATTACTGGGTTATTCCTTGCAATGGTCTCCATGGGTACATCTTGCTCAGCCTTCGGGAGGTGCCTGACTGGGGATCAAGGCTGTCTTCCTAGAGGGATGCAGACTGCGTCTCCTCAGGCTCCGAGCTTTCATTCTGATCTCCTTCCGTGCTACCATTTGTCTCTCCATTCCCTTCGTTCGCTTGGGCCTCTTCCATGATGAAGTCCTCATCCGGGATAACATCTAGCTGCATTCCAACGGAGTTGGGCTGAGTATTGTACTCTGATGGCGTAGGGACAATCCGTCGATAAGCGGCATACCAATAGAATCGCTCTTCGGCATCTGCCTTCAGCCAGTCCGTGTGATCCACTAACTCATCATGTGCGTAGATGTATAGAGGTCCTAACTTATTCCAAGTCCAGAAGTCTGGTTCCTACCGTCCGTCCTCTGCTTTCAAGATGAAGGTCATTTGTTGCAGCATGGTCTCCCGGTACATGAAAACCATCATTCTTTCGACCACATAAATGACTTCTACATCACTCCATCTCCGATTGCTTACAGCGTCAAATCTCAGCTCGTTGGGTAAGTTCCTCTACAGGGAATGTCTCAATCCTCTCTTCCATAACTTGAACATTTCGCGGGCAGTCCTGGGCCTTCCGACTAAAGCGAACTCCTCACACAGGACCCTCAGTCTAAGACGGTAGTTCACGAAGGTCTCGTCATGGTCTTTAAGGAATTGTCGGGATTTTTCTTTGACCTCAGGAAAGTCAACTATCAAGCAAAACACAAAGGGACAGATCTTAAGCTAGAGTTTCTATCTTATTACTATCTATCTCAAGGTCTATTTCTACTATCTTATGTCTAAAACTTGCACTCTGATACCAACTTAAACTGTCACGCCCCAGAGGGTACCCTAAACGTAGCAGTCTGTCGCATATAACATTAAAGCTAATGAATGACAATCCATAGTCACGCAGGAGCTTCGATATCATATGCAAGGCGTGCTTCCAAGATAGTAGGAGACTCATAGGGGTGTTACGTTTAAATAGATAGCAAAAGCAAGCATAAACTTAAATGTATAGCATAAGATCTTCATTTCATAATAAGTTTGTACATCATCTTAGGGGCATTCCCCCGCCTTAAAGTCTTTAATCAACTATAATTAACAAAATAAACATAACTATCACATAAGTCTACTATAGAGATTTTTCTTAGAAGTCTATGTTCAAAACTAAAAATACATAAACTTCCTCCAAAAACTCCTAGTAGCATAAGCTCATACCTGGCACACTGGGCTCCTCAGGGCCAACCATAGATAATCATACTGTAAGAAAACTATAAGGGTATAAGCAAATCTAGCTTAGTGAGATAATTCCTAACTATATAACATTTCCACAGGACAACCAAGTCATTTAATTCAAGTATATGTAATGCAACAATCACATGATCAACCAAATACACAAGATTAACCGGAAATCGAGTGTAGCATGGATTTAATACCCTCCGTGACAAGGGTTGGGTTGTTACAGGCCCATACGACCATCAATAATTGCATATTTACCGGCTCCTGTTTGAAATCCCGTTACAAGAAGTTATTTATGGAAATAGTTCTCACTAGCTGTTAGCTTATACCCCCATAGATATCTTTTGCAGTTTCCCTATTTGTGGTTAAGGCTACGAGGACCATGCGGGTAGGTAATTTTTTTTTTGGATAACAGAAATTTAGATAAAGTGTAACATTAGTATTGATGTACAAATATCCATGTAATAGATTAGTGATCAAAGGGAAATGTCCCTAAGTTTGTAAAACCATTTATATGAATGAATGATTATTATGAATCCTCTTTTCTTAATGTGTTATTTATATCTTCTTAAACTTCCTAATTCCATAAATGGTCCTCTAAAGTTGTGAAAGCACGCCTTACACTTAATATAAAAGCTTTTGGAATGGCTAAGGTTGTCATACTTAAGCTTTAATATTGAGTGTGGCGGACTATCACGTTTAAGGTACCCTTTGGGGCGTGACAATAACAGTAACATTAATATTAGTTTATTAAGAGTAAAAACTGAGCAAATTTCTATTTTGCGATTTCTCATTCGTTTTAAATCTGATTTCCCTGTATAAATAGTCGATTTGATAGTACTCTTCGAGTACTTTCTAGTAGTGAATTATTTTTAAGAAAGAAGACTTGTACAATTTTTAAATTTATGAAACACATGCACATGTTTTAAGTGAATCATGATAATTGTAGTTGAAATTTATTTTGATGATATCTAAATCATTTCTAGTCCGTTTTTTATGAATAAATATTCGTTTTCATAGTATTTTCATATTACAATCCATTGATAGGGTTGTTTTTATTAAACAAGGTCATTAAGGGGGTGAAAAATGCAAGAAAAGTCTGCTCTGTTCATACAAATCTGGCAACAATAATCCAATTTTTGTTTTTGCAATATCTAATTCGTTTCTTATCCATTTTTAACAAATAAATAGTCGATTTCAAAGGATTTTTCGTGTTTTTTCCATTAGTGGGGTCATTTTAGCTTATAACAAACACATCAATACAGTTTTTTTGATCTTTTTAACACGTTTCTTTATTTGATTTCTTTTTAGGTTCTGAATTTCCTAAAGCTTAGAATTCTAAATTTTCAAGTTGATGTTTCTATAATCCTAAATAACTATGTATCGTTAATACAACATTTGTTCAACTATATAATTTAAAACCATCATCTATTCTTCTTATCTATTTCTTTAGCTCACTCATAATTTGTAAAATTATCAATATGTATAGTTTCTATGAATTGTTCATAATATTTTTTTCTTGTAATGTAAGGCTCCTAATCATGTTTTCAAAGCTTGTTTTTATCAATTTTTATGTTCATATAAGGTCCCAGAGGCATTAGACATGAATTGAAACTAGTTTAGATGGAATTTGAACTTGGTTTTGGCTTATTTCTTCGTAGATCCGAATTTGCTATTCCTGAGTTTATAACATTTCTAAGTTGATATTCTTCTTAGCCATCAACATTCAAGCATTTCTAATACAACAAGAACTCATCTACTTGAATTCATCATTGAAATAATCATTTCTCCTAATCACATAACTTTCTCTAATGCTAGACATTTCAACTTAATGTATACACACACATGTAACAAAAATGTGTTGATAGTTTAGGATTTACCTTGGCTTGAAGTAGAAAAGGATTCCTAACTCCCTTCCTTAGTAAGAATCAAACCTATATCAAAGGTTGATTAGTGAGTTTTTAACTAAATTATAAGTTAACTACTTCAACTAGATTTTCTTACCTTGTTGAGCTTGAGTTCTGGCTTGGTGTCATGACAAACCAAGAGTTATTTGGATTAGTTTTTGATGTTGTTGGAAAGAGAAAATGAATGTTTTTGAATGTGGTTGATGCTTGGATAGGATATAGGAAATAGCACAAGGTTTATATTTGCTTTAGAGCTCCTTAAAGGTTGTCTAAGCGAAGGAATTGGTGAATGAAAGTGGCTGTTCGTTTTACCTTTTGTAGCTAGGATTTCAACTTATTTTTGTGGAGATTATGAGCTAATTTAGTGTCTAACTTAAGGCTATATATATGTACTAAGGTTAGGCTAAATTTAGGAGGCTAAAGAGGGTGTCTTGGCTTGAAAAACTTGCAAATTGCAGCTTGGAAATTTGGATATGAATTTTGCTGCTTTGGATGATGAATTTTTGGTCTTATTTTGACAAATTTGTGGCTGATTTTTTAGGGGCATTAATTGTGTTTGTTTGTTAGTTAATTAAGGTAATTTATGTGTGTAAATTAGGGGCTCAACTTGCAAAAAAATCGGATAAAAAATCGAGCTAAAACTGAGGTTGAAATTGGAATTTCTGCTGTAGTATTTTTGGTTAAATTCCTCCTGCTGCAGCTGCTGGTTCGGTGAATTTCAAGGCTATTTGGAGTTGGTTTTGTTGCTTATTTGAGTTGAAATTCTTAGCATTTAATGTTGATCTGATGTGGATTGTTTGAGTTCATGTCACTTTCAAGTTGAACTTTGGAGCTCAAATTTGATCAAAGTTGGACATAAAATGGAGTTTGCTACAGCTAAGAATTTCAAACTTTGTTCCACAATAATCAAGCTCCAATTGCAGCTGTTTTACAACTTGTTTTGATCTGAAATTTCATTGCATTTAATAAGGATTACATGAGGAGTTTTCAGATTGGTTAGAGTGTCATTTTCAAGTTGAAATTGTGTGTTTCAATTTGCTTAAACTAGCTGGACATAATTCATATTACAACTGAGAAGTCCACTACTGATGCTATACGTAAAAAAAAATTCTACACTAAGTCCTCTGTTTCCATATGCTCTGTCCATGCAGATTTTGTTCCGTGCATGAAAGAAAATTCCAACCGATTCCTCCTTTGTCCTAGATGAGAATTGTGGACGTAATATAGCCTGAATTGCAGCCAAGATTCTTCTTCTTCCAACGTGAAGCACTTCTATTGTGAAAAAAAAAAATTATTCCCGTGTCCTATTACAGCGTGTGTGACCCCTATTCCAATGTTATCTTTCTGTCTGTGATTTGCTAACTTCCAGCAGTGGTTTTCTTCTTTTTTTTAAATGTTTTATCAAATATTAGTTTAAAATATTTTAACAAATATTAGTTTATAACGTATGTTTATAACGGTTAAATATGAGTTTTATCGAAATAGAATTTTCCTATGTTACTACAAAACTCTAAATTGTTTATACGTACAAGTTTTTAGTTTTGAGTTTACACAATTAATTATTTTAGCATTTTAACTTATGCGATTAAATTTTTCAAGTTCAATAAATCGAATTAGGAACTAAGTCTTAATGAATTTAGAATTCCTTTACAAGTATAACATCAGGTTTGGAAATTTTCATTTTAGATCTAGATTAGTAATTATTGATCGGTATTAGTATCTATCATGTATTTATAATCCTAGTAATCCATCTTTGGATTATTGTTTTGTACTAATAAGTTTTGTTATTAGACTTTATCTTATCAGTTTTGAAACTTATAGATACTTCTAATTATATCTTAAATTATCAGTTCAAGATACGAAATCTCGTTTTTACTATCTATTAAGGTCAAGGAAATTTTTATTCGGATTTTTCAAGCTAGGAATAAGCTTATTACAGCTCATAGGTTTATTCTAAGATTTTTGTTGAATCATATATTTGTTATTAGTTTTACATTTGCTAATTTATTCATTTTCTAGTTATAAAAATTATTAAAGTTTACTTTGGCAATTCAGGATTTTAATTTCTAAAATCTCTAAATTTTTTAATTAGAATATTAGTGAAATTTAAATATTTATTTAAGATCTAGATTCTTAGATATCAATCTATTTTTTATCTTATCATATTTTTTGTAATTCTAGTGATTTATCTTTAGTCTATAAATTTATATCTTGTAGGTTCTAAAAATTAATCGTTTGTTATTGTGATTTAAATTTAAGGTTAGCTATGATTTCTTGTTGGACTATTGATTGTTTTATCAAATATTATGTTTTACTTTATAGGAGTTATTTATACTAATTTGTTAATAGCAATATATTTTTATCTAGTGCTACTTAATATTGTTAATAGATTAATAATAGCTTGAACACTATTATTTCATTATTTAGCAAGTGTAGGATTTATTTCCTAAGTATTGAACTTAAGAAAAAAAGGGTTTAGGAATTTATATTAATGATTAGTTTATCGTTATTTATAAACTATTTGAGATCATAGAAGTTACAGTTTGTATTTCAAAATTTGTATTGGTAAAGATTCTAACCTTCCCAATTAAATTCATTCACACTTTAACATTTTTAAATCGAGAAAAATTTGGAGTGATTTTCACTACTTGTTCCAAATATTTTATATAATTCTATATTACATTTTTAGTATTTGTTAAAATTAGATTACGTAAAATTAGGGAGATTACATATTTATTAGCATAGTGAATATTTTGCCATCTTAAATTAAGTGTCTTAACTGTGTTTCAACTTTCAACCAATCAAATATAACAACTAAGGAAATTAAATAACTTATTATACATATTGATTTTCAAAAACTACTATATATTTAAATTAGTTAAATGGAAATAGAAAATATCATTGGGTCTGTTTGGATTGTCTAAATTTTATTTATATCACTACTAGAAATTTTGGTTAGGAATGCGAATTTTTGAGGTGAGGATCTCTTTTCATTGGTCGGAGCAAATATCCAACCAATAAGAACCAATGAAAGGCAATCCTTGCCGCTGACAAGATCATGAGGCGATTTTTGCCTCATTATCCTAGTCCGCAGCAAAATTCGTGTCTCATTTGTTGAGGTAAATTTCACCTCTGACTAGGCTGGTGAGGTGAAAATCACCTCATAATCCTTGTCAACAATGACAATCGCTTCATGTAAGGCTCTATAAATAAGTCACTCCCCTTGCCCACCCTTTCATTCATGCTCACACACACACACTCACATACTTTGCATCTGCCCCTTGTTCGCTCCCCTGATCACTTGTTCACACTCACACATTCATATGTTGCTCTCATTCATGCAAGAAACACACACACATTCACACATTGCATGCCTAAAGTAAATTTATGTTATTGCTCCACCAGTTAGTATTTTCCCTTCATCAATTTTAGTTTTTTACACCGATAAATATTATGGGCATTATATATAAATATATGTTTATAATAATATTAATTTATTAATTATAATTTTATTTTTTACAGATATCTAATAAATTTTTTAGCTTAAATTAGGTATTTGGAGTATTGCAATCACCAAAAGGTTAGTTCAATATTTTTTATAATTTAAATAAAATTAATTTAAAAGCTAGTATTTGTATATTTATTAATTAATGTATATTTAATTTATAGTTATATATTTCTTGTTAGTAATTCAAAAAATTATATATATATATTTAGGATTTGACAATTATATATTATTATTTAATACATGTTTATTGTGTTTAACTACATGACACGTAGATGGTTTAATAATATGTTAATTTAGAAGATAGTGTTTCGGTATTAGATGATTGGGTAATTATAAAGACATATCTTATATGAATAAGATGTGGTAATTAATTAAACATCAATTTAGGATGTCTGCACGAAATTGGCATATGAAGTGTGATTTGACAACTATGCAATACAAAAATGGGGTTAGAGAATTTTTACGAGCTGTTGTAAACCATGGGAGGGTAGATGGATTAATTAGATGCCCTTGTAAGATTGTCTTAATAGTACATGACAATCTATTCAAATTATTGAGTATCACCTCCTCACGAGAGGAATGGCTTGAACTACTCGAAATAGATTTTCCACGGTAAGGATTTAGATGAAGATGAGGTAAATGATGATGATGTCATGGGTAAAGGGAGGATTCCGCCTGAGCGCACACACTTTGAAAATGAAGCAATCAATAACTTTTGGAAGATCTTGCTGCTAACATGAGTGATCCTAAGGGGTGTCATGCCTTGAACTAGGCCAAGACGTGTCCAGTCGTTACGCATAATACTTATGCATTATATGATAAGGCTAACCTAAACTACAATTTATTGTGATAATTAATAAACAAATTTTAGATTATGAAATTGTTAAATTAGATTTTGGAAACAACTAAAATTTTACAACGAAAAAATAAATTTCTCAAAACATTTTCCAAATAACATACTCCAAAGAGTAAATCAATATATATAAGTTCCATACCATTGTTATTCCAAAATAAAGAGTTTCAAGTATCTTATAATACAAACCACAGGTTCACAGATAAGCTCTTATTAAAACATAAGTTTGATAATCTAGTTTTATATATAGAATGATGATAATAATCTAACGAACCCTAATCGCTCCACTTGTTGAAAAACTCCTCAAAGTTCATGCCATGCCCCTTGTAATCATAGGTATCATCATCATAATCATCAACACCTGAAAAAGAGAGGAATGAGCTAAAGCCTAGTACGAAAGCAATACAAGCACACAAGAGGTAGGCATACACACCTATTCTAAATGCAATGCAATAGTCAACGGTTTATATCTTCAAATAAAAGTGTAGCAAAATAATCGTAAAGCACTCATACTCCAACAACATGCTAACAAACTGGGGGTCTTGAGTAACAACAACTACTCAGAGGGTTAATATAGGCAGTCCGAATACTTATATCCTACAAATAATAGCCTCATCTAGGGGTCACAACTGTTACTCATGTCTATCTTCTACAGTCCATAATATAGTGTAACTCAACCGGTCCTATGAATATGAACTATACTATATTACTTTTCTTCGATCCAGGAAAACATTATCCTGCTATCGTTTCCCCTATTAGCCGCCCACCAAGCCACTCATGATTGCTTAAGCGCTTAGCTACCATGCTAACATCGCCTAACAAGGTTTCCACCCCTCGGATTGGTTCTCAAAAACGGTTACGTACAAGCAGCAAGCACTTATTAAAGTCGTATTTAAGTATTAGTTCATTTAAAATGCCTACTCTAGCACGCAACACACAAGTTACTATGTACCTGGTACAGTATTTGTAATCCGAACAAATAGAAGATAGACCAGAAGATAAAGCAGAAGGTGAACTCCTACAAAATCTGCTCCAGAGATTAACTCATATAAACATTTAAATCAATTATTAACTTATATCAAACTTATATTAAATACTCATGTTTCTAGCAAATATACATTTGATACAACATATTCTTCTTGTTATTCAAGGTCTATCATGTTCGATTATATTTAAGTCATTTATAAGTTAATATGATCTTACAATGAGTTCACTAATTAGATATAAATTGTTGGTTTCTAAAGAATTTACTAAGCCAATATTAGCTAATAAATCTATATTAACTTAATTTAGCCAAGTTGGATATAGAATTAATCAATCAAGTTTATTTTATATTCAACTTAATCTACTAAACTCATTTTATGATAATTAGGTCATTAATTAGTATTTTAAATAATATATCCTACGTTAAATCTAATAAATGTTTATTAAGTAAAATAACTTATTTAAAATATAATTACTCTATTTATATCATTTATAATTTATTTTTACATCTAAACAAGCTAAGGAATCCAAACTAGTTTCCTATTATGTCTATATTATCTTATAATATCATATTTATACCTATTTGATTAAATAAATTCCTAAAATTATAATAATTAATTATTCATCTTAAAATTCATATACTAATATGAAAATACATTATTTACATTTATTTCATATATACTTGATTAGAATTGATTTACCTTAAATTCCAATATTTTCATTTTTATATAAAATCAATGTGCACCCTTATTTTAATCAACATGTTCACTACCTTAAACTAGGTTCTTAAGCTCAAATTTTAATGTGAACTTCCTAACACATATATTTACATGTTTATAAGTTCATTTGGTCTAAACTAATTAGTTAATTATTGTTTCATTTTGAAATTAAACTTATTATGTTTGGAAATAGGGCACCAATAGCGACGACCGATTGATTTAGGCCAATTTGACCATCAAGATGACTAGTTCTTGGCCTGTTCACCACCGATTTGTAAAATAGACAAGTGGGTCCACTGTTCTAACAAGGACTCATCACCAACGATGGTCGTTTAGCCGCTGCTCAAACTACTGAAATTGACATCATAGTGATGATGCAGCTGCTGTTCCAACACTATTTTGTGATTTTCCAAGTTTTCTTTGTTTAGTCCAACTTTTAACCTATGTTAATCATCTAAAATATGTTTATTCTATGTTGTTTCATCTAATTCATACTTAAATTTATTTTTTACTAAATAAAACATAAATCATAACTCAAATCATCATTATCAACACAATTTATCCACTTTTCTAGCATATATTAAAACATACATACATACATACATACATACATACATACATACATACATACATACATACATACATATACTTCAAGATTTTTGTTTGATAATTTCACCTCAATAAAACATATCAATCTAACATAATCATACACATATATACATATTTCAGCACATACTTATATATATAAATATGCAATAATTTCACTTAACAACTTATTATAACACACACATACACACACACATATATATACATGCTCATTTGGTTTTCATGCATACTTGTACATATATTGATCAATACTTAAATATAAGTTTATTTTTAGTAATTTTACATGAATCTAAATGTCATTAATATATCCTAAACATATTAATTATACTACTTACTTGATTTAGCAAAACAACCTAGATTCTTCACTATTACTACCCCTTGTATTGATGAAGCTTCTTCAAGCTAATTTTCCTAGCTCCAACCTTTGTTTTAGCCTTTGAAACCACCTAGAAATTTATTGAAATAGATAATAGATTTTTGAGAATAAATTGAGTAAGTCAATGGTAGAAATAGGATGAATTTTCTTACCTATTAAAGACCTATATTGAAGAGGAATTGTTGTAGAATTTTTGTAGACATTTTGGTGTGTTTTAAAGAGCTTTTCTTGAGAGGATTTGGGGTTTGGAGGCTATTGAAAATGGGGAGGGAATTAGGTCTTGTAATTTCCATTAGGTTAAGGGCATTTTGGTCCTTTTATTTGAATAGTTTAGGAGCATTTCAGTCTTTCATAGAAGTATAATTATTTTTTAATTGGTTAAGGTCATTTTGGTTTTTTCACATGTTGGAGATGTCTAGAATTTAGGGCATTATATCATGCGGGATGGTGCATGGCAAGAGCATCTCATGGGCTTTATGGACTTGATTTTGAATTATGGGCTTCACATTGATGGTTGAGTTTAAGTAAATGGGCTTGGACTTTCACGTGTTAAAATAGGCTTTAAGTTATGGGCTTTTGGGCAATTGAAATTGGACTTAAGAAATAAGAATAGAAAGTTTACATATTACATTAGAAAATGAATCTAAGAAATCTAACAATATGAAAATTAATATCTTTCTTGAATTTAGGATTTTAGGGGCTTAGGAATTGGTATTTGAAAGCAAATATTTAATTTTAAATTTTCGAGATTTAAGAAGTTGGAATTTAAGTTAAAATAGTTAAGTTGAATATTTAGGGATTTACGTGATTGAACTTGATGAATGAAATTTGGTTTGATAACTGGAAGGTATTGAATAATTTGAATTCATCGGAATAGGCAATTGAAGGTTAAACCAAGTATTTAAAGCATTAGAATCTCTATTTTCAATTAAATTCATGTATTAGTTTAATTATGTTAAATTACCTAATTATATCCTATAGTTTGCATAATTCCACTAGCTAAATCATTTAAAATCAATCTCTAAACTAAATTTAAATTAAGGTTCAAAACTACTTATATTTTTACACTAGTAGTCTAATAATATCTAATTAACTTAAACAAAAAATTAAGGTATTTCAAGGGGGATGATGTTGATAGCAGAGATGAAATTAGTGCATTTGATGAGAAGCGGTGGTCTAGAATATTTGAAAAAGTAAAGAGCCTAGTGTATTCAAGCTGTACAAAGATCTCTATATTGTCAGCGATACTTCAGATGATGAATCTATAGGCTAATGACAAACAATCAGTGAATTCATTCAACAATTGGCTTACTTTAATAAAAAGTTTGTGACTAGTCAACAATTTGTTACCATCCTCTTATTATGAACCACGAAAATTATTGAAGCAGTTGGGCATGGATGCAAACACAATCCATGTGTACAAAAATGACTATGTACTATTCCGAAAAGAATTCCAAAATCTTAATACTGCTCAGTATGTGGTGAAGGAAGGTGAAAGCCTCATTCAAGTAAGTAGAAAACAATACCGATTAAGGTTTTGCAATATTTTCCAATAATTTTGAGATTACAACGACTATTCATGTGCCGAAAGATGGCACTATAGATGAGATGGCACAAAGAAAATTACACATCCGTGGAGGGTGTGTTGGGGCATCCTATTGATTCTTAACATTGGAAGGGATTAAATGGAAAATACCTCCAGTTCGTGTCGCACCCCCATAATGTACGACTAGGACTTGCCACAAATGGGTTTAATCCCTATGCAAACATGAGCATAACATACAACAAGTGGCCGCTTATTATGTTTGCACACAATATTTTACCATAGTGATGCATGGATGAACCATATATGATGATGTCCTTTTTTATACCAAGGTTGAGATCTCTAGATAAAAACATTTATGTGTACTTACAACCCTTTATAGAAGAGTTAGAATAACTGTGGACAAGTGGTGTGAAACACTAGATGTGGTGGAAGATCGGACATTTTGAATGCATGCTATATTGTTGTAGACTATCAATGATTTCTCGACATATGATGACATATCAAATTAGACGAACAAGGGTTATAAGGCATGTCATATATGTAGCATTGATTACATAAGTGATCATTCAAATAGTAAGTTTTGTCATATGGGTCACAGACAATTCTTGCATCCAACGCATAGATGGTACTGCGACAATGCAAGTTTTGATGGCATTGTAAAAATGAGACTCTGGCCAAAGGATTTCACTGGGGAAGACATTGTGGACCAGTTGAGTCGATAAGCATGTCATATTGGGGAAAATGCAAGATCAGCTATGTCGTCGAAGGAGCAAAGATGGCACAAGTGTGCTCTTCTGATTGCCATATTGGAATGAACTACACATACGACATAGCCTTGACATGATGCACATTGAAAATAATATATGTGACAACATGGTTAGGACTTTTTTTCGGTCTCAAGGGAAGTTAAAAGACATAGATAAGGCGAGACTCACCCTCATGAAATGGGTATTCGTTTAGAGCTGCATCTACAAGAATATGGCAATCACACATAAACCATTAGTTGCATACACATTGTCAACTTAGTATATGAGAGAATTTTGTAACTTAATTAAGGATGTGAAGATGCCAAATGGATGTGCTTCCAATATATCATCCTACCTAGGTGCTGATGAAGTAAGTTTGAGGAGTCTGAAGAGCCATGATTGTCTTGTCCGCCTGTAATGGATCCTCCCGATAGTTGTTTGTAGGTTTCTCAATAAATAAATTTATAACATTTTATGTGATGTTTCTCGTTTCTTCAAAGAATTGATAGCCAAAGAACTTTGTATGAATTTATTGGAGTCTTCGGAAAAACCAATATCTTCACTGTTAGC
Organism: Combretum micranthum; assembly: GCA_024138025.1. Classification (NCBI taxonomy): domain Eukaryota; kingdom Viridiplantae; phylum Streptophyta; class Magnoliopsida; order Myrtales; family Combretaceae; genus Combretum; species Combretum micranthum. Next base: position 267,531 of record JAMXBD010001131.1, on the reverse strand, counting down.
AAGTTAGAGATGATATTTCCTTCTACTTTTTTGTTTTTTATAACATGATCCATTTAGTTGTGTATCTTCCAAAAGAAGCATGCATGTGTGGCTCTGTCTAGTATCGTTAGATGTATCTTGTTGAAAGATCCATGGGAGTTGTTAAGGGAGATTTGCAGAGCAAAGCAAGATTGGAGGTTTCCATTATCAAGTCACATGTTGTGAGAGAGAGCATTCAATTTTGCTCATTATATTTTGAGAACATGGACCCAAGAATAAATAGGCCCCATTAGCAATGGGACGAACCGCTAAAGGAAGCTTCATCCTCATCATTTTGAGTATTCACACAGCCTGTACGCTCAATAGGTGGATGCACTATATTAGGCTGGGACGTCAAACTCAATAGAATGCATTGGACAAAATTAAATAACTGTGTGGAGGTACAACCATTTATAAGGTATGTGGTGTCATTTGCATTCATTTATGACCTGATAACACTATAATTTCACCATTTCCTAATGTGGAGTTTTAATGAAATTACTTCTAAGTAGTTTAAGTAAGAACTAAATGCACGAGAAGCATGCAATGTGGGAGGAATAGAATGTAAATACTTTGCAGAGTGGTTTGAAAGTAACATTGGGGCTCACCCACAACATCTCAAATAGATATTCATCATAGCTAAAGGTTAACTTCATCATTCTCATCCTTTGAAGATGAAAATTCAAGTCTTTTTATAGACAACAAGTGTCAAAAGATCTAAAGCCTTAGGATGGTACGCAAATATTCATCGATATAGCTACAATTCTTGTGTTGTAAATGGGGTTTGATACAACATAGAATCGAAGGAGGTGGGATTAAGATCATAGAACATAAATGTATATGTCATTGGTTTAGACGACGGACAATGGATAACCTTTTATGACATTCTCACTAAAGTTATTCAATTAAATTATGTGGGATCTAGGTAAGTATTTTTATTTAGGTATAGGTGGTTTTACATAAAGAGGGATAATTGAAAAGTATTGATAGAGACCTCATCTCAATCAACATAGCAAGGATATGGTATAGTAATGACCTGTATATTCTTGCGGACCAAGCACAATAGGTGTTTTACCCGAAGGACCCAAGTAAGTGATCTGGATACTAGAGGATTATATAAAAGTTCTATAGCGTCAAATATTCACTCACGGTATCTTCCAATCCAAATCCATTGAAGATGATGAATCAAATGAGTCACCTCCAACCGAAGAGCCAATGTAACAGACAGTTGAAGGGCCTCAGACGATTTCAATCAATTGCATATTTGTTGACCTAAGAAGCCTTGGTCACCTACTCGAACTATGTGAGGGGTGTAGTGGCGTAGGGGATGATGAACCGGAGAATAGATTGTATGCCTGTTTTCATTTTTTTTATAACATATGTTTTTTGTAATGACCTCAAATTCATGAATCACTAACAATGATTATTTTTTGAATGTGTAAGATGCAACGCCTGGATTTCTATGATTAGTTCATGTAGGACACTGAGGCATGACCTAAATAATATGCTGGGGAGGGGCGTGGAGGGTTTCACCTTAAATGGTTAATCTTTTGTCTTTACATCCACATTAGAAGGATGCACTACTAGTCTTATTTGATTATACAGGAGGATCGTTTACTGCATTGCTCACCAATTAGCAGGACAGAAGGATTGATGACTAGTCGGATCAGGCTACTTAGACTCGGTCAAGGTTGGTGAATGAGTTAGGAATAGAGGATGATATCTCATATGACCTTCTTGATGTTCTACCTGCTGAGGTACTCCTGAGGACCCAAGGGCTACAGTAGTGGAGCATGATGAGGCTGATGTCATGGTGCCCAAGAGGCATCAAGGTATGTCTAAGGGGACCTATGTAGAGGAGAAGTTTAGGAAAACTGGTGGTAGGCCAACCATCACCATGCTAGATGGATATATGGGTCTCATGTGCTCATGTCTTGAGATGGTTAGGTTGGAGTTCTTGCTCTACCATTGAGTGTCAACTAAGTTATTCATTCTAGAAGCTAGAGGTAAGGCGTGGTTAGCGTTTCTAGAGGCCAATTTGCATGTCATTCTTCAAAGAGTTAAGTTAAGTTTATTTTCAAATGAAAACATACTTGTGACCATTAAATTAGCTTCAATCATTTGCTAATACATGCAACTTGTCTTTAATATGCAACAAAAGTTTGAATTATAAAAAAAATAGCAGAGGGTGCATAAGTGATGGATAATGTTGAATTATTTAGGGAATAAATCATACAGTTAGCTCCGCTACAAGCAAGGTATACATCATATCTAAAGGTGGATGTGAGGAAGCTGCTAGTATGCTATCACCAGATTTCGAGCATCGAGTAGATGAGCGGAAGTGTCCGTCCACTTTATAGAGACTAATCTAGATTGAAAAGTACAATTCTAAATGTGGTAGATTACATAACCAGTTATCTGTTCCATTTTCAATCGTATAGCATTAATCTACGGTGAATACAACAAATAGGAGGAAGCAAAAATCGGTGCACACAAGTGGTATGAAGCCTATGCTTCACCATTCACTTATGAATGTAAGTATTATTATTACATTTTTTTGCTACATGTCACAATACACACTTGGTGTACAAGTTTATATGATACCCTATCCCTACAGGCAATGGGAGGAGTGCCCTGGGTTGCACCTGACATCACCATCGCCTACGAGGGTGGGGTGTCATAGTTTATGTTCTACATTTTTTGTTAATTTCAATTATCATTTATTAAAGAATCTCATGTCAATAGAAAAATATAAGCACACACATTTAAGGAAGGATAATAGATAATTGACTAATCGTCGGAAGTTAGAGGTGTCAATGCAAAATTATGTAAGCACATTCGATTTTTGTATTCCATGATAATAAATCATATCCATAATTTTGTATCATTATATTGACATTGTCTTTACTTTGTTTTAACCAAGCATGCATGGAGCATAGGAGGAAAGAGGAGGATGATCTTGCTACTATGAAAGGTCAACGACTTATGATAGATCAAACAAGTATGGAGGAGGTTTTAGGGCACAGATCCGGCTACCGTCATAGCTTTGGATACCATGTGTTGATAAATCATCATTGGGTTAACTACTACAGGCAGCCACATGGTCAACCCTATGATGAGGATTTAGTGCACTTTAAGTACGATAAGACCGCGTAGCAACGTCAAATGGACAAGATGCAAGAGCAAATTAATATGCTAATGAACTATATCTATCTTCCTTCGGGTAGTATCTTCTATACCAGCAAGTTGCAATGCACATGGGTAGTCCTGGTAATGGCCCAGATCCGAGCCAGCCTAACTTTATACTATTCACACCAATAGTACCCCATCCGCATCCCTACCAGGGTTTTTATAGGATGTCAAGCTAGCCATCTATGTTCATGCGTGCATGATATGATCCATCTCATAGGTCACCTAGTAGCTCCAAACAGCAGAGAGGCCAAATTCCCCTATTGGGTTTCACCCCACGGTTGTTTGGTATGGATGGAGGTATGGGGGAATGGGGGATCGTAGGTGGCCACCTTTTGATCGTATACATTCCCAGGCATGGCTCCACCTACAAGTTCAAATTCATCCTAGTGTCCTCCACAGATCCCCATACGGCCTTCTGTTCATCATCTCATACCACCTTCAACTTCTACAACTATAGTCTCTCAGATGACATCCATTATAAGATCAGGCCATGTAAGTCCTAAAAATTTAATACTCTAAAGTATTACATGCTCAGGCTTCCTTTAAAATATTTTGTTTATATTAAACATTGCTACTCAATTTTAGGTTATGAAATCGTTTAGTTAGATTTTCAAATAAATGGATTTAGCAATAGAAAATCTATTTTATAAAACAATTTTTAAATAAAAACTCTACTCCCAACCGAGCAGACCAACTTTCTAAGAAGCAAAATAAAACATTCTACAATCTACTCTTAGGGGTAGATAATAATTTACAAACATATGGGCACCAAAAGGCCCTTTATGGGAATATAAATTAATAAATAAATCCAGTCTCTATAAAACAAAACAAAAAGAAAAAAAAATAACTAAAAACATATCCATGCTCCTAACTCACCTCACTCATCCTTCCCGAATCAACAAAAGCTCCCAAAACCCAAGCCAAACAACATCATCATCATCCATCATCACCATCAACATATCATCATCATAATCATCCTCCTCCACGAGCTCATCAACAACAATAACAACAATACCATCAATAGCATCACTTATCTTTATCATCAATAACAAATCATGCAACGCCACCAGCGTTGGAGCAGGCGTATCTCCTGTTGCTTTTTCCATTTTCAAAACTTCTTCAGACATCTTTTTAAGCTTGACATTTAATCTTTTGATGATTTTATAAGTTTGTATAATATTGTTTGATGCATAAATATTGTGTTAAGATGTTGTATGAATATTTATTTGAATTTTATGATCCTTTGACCTAGAGCTATATATATATATATGTATATATATACATGGAATAGAGTTAAGGTAATTAACATAAGTTGAAATTTCTTGTAATAGTGATAGATTCTCAGTCGGATACTACTTTTGATCCTCATCTATTTCAGGTACGTAGTAATGTGTTTGATTACTTGCCTAGGATAGGCATAACTAAATTTACTTTAAATTAAGATAAAACTTTACGTGTTTGAATTGATTGTCTATTATGCCATTGAATCTGGTTCAGGAAGTGACACTTTGGTCAGACTGGTGGCACGGTAGTTTAAGCACTTAGGCCACCCTTATCTTTGTGATAAGACTTTTATAAGTGGCACAGTGGGTAGTTCATAGGGTTATTGGTTCGGTATAACATTTGCTTATTCTTAAGGAGAAGTAATATGATTTAATTCAATGTTTATGGGAACACTTGAATTATGTGATATTATGGATTAAGTTAAGTAAAGTAGTGAAACACCTAAAAATCTTAGAGAAAGCTACCTTTTCATTTATGGATATATCATCTAGGAGATATAAGTCCCCGAACAACTTATATCAACCCCCCGAGCGTCGAGATCGTTACTTAGGATCCCTAGATATCCTTGTTGTTTGGAGTTTGAATACTCCGGTGCTGTTTGACTAATTAAATAATTCTTAATAAGTTGATAGCTGTTGCATTTGCTTGTAGTTTAAGCTTGTGTATTATTCGTATTTGCTTTCGTCACTTGCGCAATGGGCCTCTATCTCATTATTTAATATTTCAAGTATTGATGCTAGTGATGAATTCTACACCAGTATTAGGTACGGAACGGATTTTAAGGATTTCCTAGATGATTGGGAAGACTAGTAGTATGACCTTGGCTTTGATGGAAACCTTTTGTAATAGACTAGTTTGAAGTTTTCTTGGAATCTACGTAATAATTATGTTAGTTTTTTTTAAACTTATGTATTTTTGCTTAAGGCTTGTTTATAAGCCTTTGTCTGCAATATCTATATATGTAAATGTGAAGTAAATGTTATATTTTTTCTAAAAAGTTTTAAGAATTAATATTTATCAAATTTGTTCTTTTAAGAGATTTAGGTAAACAAATATTCAAACTGATATTGGTAATCAACCTTACATATAATATTACAAGTTATATGTGGTTAGAGATCTAGATTAATTTATTTTAACTATAGGGGTGAGTCTGGGTCTTTACAAATTACGATTACTAGTATAATATTCCTAATAAAATATTAATATATGTATAATTAAGATTAAAAATTTTGTAATATAAATTATCACAAATTATAAAATTTAAAATACTAAATTAAATTTGACAAACTTTCAAACAATCATAAATTACAAAATTTTAAATTCTTCAAATTCTTAAACAATACAATTTATATTTTTTCTTTTTAAAAAAAAAAAAGCAGGGGGCAACTTTCACCTCATTATTTGCATGAGGCGAAATTCATCTCAATCAAAATTCATGAGGCAAATTTTGTCTCTTTCCCTTAAGATGGCCAACCTTCCCATGCGAAATTCTAAGATGAAAATTTCGCCTCAATAGGTTTACTGAAACAACATTTAGACATACAACTAAGGCAAAATTTAGACCGATTGAGACAATAATTTCCCTTAGAAGACCAGATTTTTATAGTATATCTTATATATATCTAATCTATATCCGTATTTTACTTGTATTTTTCTGTTTGATCTATGCATAAGTAAAAATATTTATTTTTCATCTCTATCTGTTTTTTTATGATTATTATTTATTTAAAATTTATTTAAAAATAAAAAAAAATGTTAAGACAACGGAAAAAAAAAAAAAGGAACGAAACAACAAGACGCTATCGTCAATCAAAATGGAATCATGTTCCGTCCAATCATTCTCTTTCTCATAATCCTATATGGTGGAAGAATAAAAAAGGCAAAGTTTTTAAATATATGAAAGAGAGTCACTTAAGAACTCCATAGTGGCAAACATTGCATAAAAAGCGGGGGAAAAATTAAAAATAAAAATAAAAAATAAAAACATAATCAGTTCGCTCTCCCACTCGATCCTCTCTCTCACAAGTCATGCCGTCTTCGGTCTCTGTACTTACAAGTTTTGTTTTATTTGGTAAAATACTAAGTTGATATCTTATATATTAACTCAAGTAATTAATACGCATATAAATATATTAAAGTCGTGATAACGCCAGAATCTGTTGATCCTGAGAGTGAGAACTGGAAGTTGAAGGAGCAGCAGCAGCAGCAGTAGTAGTATTAGTGTGATCCACAACCATGAAGTCCTTTGCCAATTCACGCAACTTGAACTTCAAGATCTTGTTGTTCCCCTTAGGAAGTTCATTCATGAACACAACTTTCTTAGGAACCATGAAATGGGGCATGTTCTTCCTGCAAAACGACATGATTTCAGCTTCCTTTACGTCGTCCGATTTCCCCGAACTGTTCTTCTTGAGCGTAATAAATGCGCACGGACTTTCACCCCACCTACGGTTCGGCATTGCCACAACCGCCGCCTCCAGAACCCTAGGATGCTTGTAGAGCACGCTCTCAACCTCCACGCTGCTAATATTCTCTCCGCCTGATATGATCACATCCTTGGACCTGTCCTTGATTTCCACGTAACCATCAGGGTGTATGACCCCCACACCGGTCGAGAACCACCCGTTCTTGAAAGCTTTCGCGGTGGCCGCCGGATCTTTGTAGTATCCTTTCATGATGCTGCTTCCTTTTAGAACAATCTCCCCCATGGACTTCCCATCCCGCGGGACGCTTTCCATGGTTTCCAAATCTGCTTTCACATCAACATCCGAAAGTGTCAGGATGCTTATACCTTGTCGTGCTTTAAGCCGCGCTTGATCCTCCCTTGGGAGATCATTCCACTCGCTGTGCCACTCGCACACGAGTGCAGGCCCTGTTGCTTCGGTCAGACCGTAAGCATGCGTGATGTGGAACCCTAGCGTTGTCATCTTTCGAAGCAGCTCCGCTGGCGGTGGTGAGCCGCCGGTAAGCACTTGGACAGGGGACATCAAATCGAAACGCTCGTGCGGTTTCGCTTCCAGGAGGATATTGAATATGATTGGCGCACAACACATGTGCGTCACGTTATGAAGCGCAATGTTTCGATACATGTCGTAGGCTGTGGGGTTTCGGAGGCAGACGTTGGTCCCACCACGGGCAGCCACACCCCAAGTGAAAGTCCACCCGTTACAATGAAACATGGGAAGAGACCATAAGTAAACAGGTTCGATTCCCATCTCCCATCCGAGGATCAAGCTAAGAGTGCTGAGGTATGCTCCTCTGTGGCTGTACACTACTCCTTTGGGTTCCGAGGTTGTCCCAGAGGTGTAGTTCAAGGCAATTGGGTCCCACTCGTCTCGGATTTCTTCTGGGACATAGTTAGGGCTTCCTCGGTGTATTAGCTGCTCGTATTCGAGCCCGCCTGGCAGTCGACTGCCCGTGGGCTTGTCGATGTCATCAATGGTGACGAGGGTGGTGATTTTGTAGCCGTTGCTGCCGAGTATTGTTACGGCTTCACGAGCAAGCGGTTCGAACTGGCAGTCCACGAAGAACACCTTTGTTTCGGCATGGCGAAGAATGGTGGCCACGGTCTTAGCGTCCAGCCGGGTGTTTATTGCATTGAGAACAGCCCCTGCCATCGGCACAGCAAAATGCATCTCGTACAAAGCTGGAACGTTTGGAGCTAGTACCGATACCTGCGTATACCCATTTCGATACCATTAATAAAAACATCGCATATTGATAAAAAAACTAATCCATGATACAGAAATTTCAACATCACATGCATGAATCAATGAAAGGATAAATTAATAGGGAACGCGGCTATAGATCATTTTTTTAAATTACTTACAACATCGTTTTTTACAACGTTGAGTGATCGGAGAGAGGATGCGAGGGAGAGACAGCGGCTATAGGTCTGAGACCAGGCGAAACGGGTGCTTTCATAGATGATGGAGGTTCGATTCGCATAAGCAAATGCGGCTCTCTTGAGGAAAGTGAGTGGGGTTAAAGGGACATAGTTTGCAGGACATTTGGGAAGACTGTTCATCATTTTGAATGCGTAAGTGTAATCTATAGAGAAGTCAGAGATAGGCGCTTTGGAAGCTGTAGTTAGTCTAGTGCTATATATATAGTTTCTGAGGATACGGAGAAACCGGGGGATGCTGCGTGTGATGTGTGTGGTTTTTAATTTTTATGTTTTGTGGAGTGTGTGTGGTGCTATGGGTGGATTTATTTATATGTGAGAAAGAATACTAATACAACGTTATTAGGTGGGAACGATGCTTCAACTGAAATTTGTTTAGCAATTTCACGGATGTTACGGATTTGACGTTGACCGTTGACCCTCTTCCTTTTTTACCCTCATGAATTTTCTAAATTTATTATCCACCAAAAAAAAAAATTTCTAATTTTAGCTATACTGGTTGCTACCTTCTGCCCAGTAAAGAAAAGAAAAGGACAAGGGAACCCTCGTAGCTATTTATGATTCACATATTGTTTACTACATAATATAATATTATTAGAGTAGAAAGATATATGATTAGTATTTTTATTACGTATTAATTATACGGTTTGTATGATGTGAAATTCGACCCTGTCCATCATTTCAAACTGTCAATATTGATTAATTTCCAAATCAATAGTCTCAATTATCTAGGTTCTTAAACTACTTTTATATCATATTTGTCACCATAGATATTTCATAAATAGGATTGGCAGAAATTGAATAAAAAGGTACAAGCTTTCAAATTATTTACATTACTTTCTTCTCCCTATCAAAATATGTATTTTAATGGTATTCCTCCTATCATAACAAAACACCTAAACAATATAACTAATAAATAAGTATTCTCATATACATACATATATATATATATATCATGTATTTAAGTGTTAGCTCTTAATCGTTGGAAACACTGTTCAAACAATATTATAACAGAATAGATTTTCTCATCTCACACCAAAATATATGATCATCACAGACTTCTCTATATATTGTAGTCACTAATATGTTATATATTTATTACATAGCATTTATGATATGAAAATGGAGCTTCTCCATTTTCATCGTTTCATTTTCTTTTTAATTTCTAAATTTATGTTAAAATATTCTAATGTTTGAACTACTTTATGATACGTACTGATTAGATTATTTTCTTGTAATTTGGATCAGAAATTAATTATAAGTAAGAACTTCTAAATAAAGTAAATTGATGAATTTAATTGAGAGTATAGATATAAAGTATCAAATTTATATGATGTAATTTGCACTTGAATCTTTATAGACTCCATGTATAAAGTTATAGTTTTATTCAGTTTTCGGGTTTCCTATTTCAGCTTTCACATGTTATGGGACCTTGTGACCCCGCCACTTCAGATACCGTCTAGCCTCACCATACTTAACACACTAATTTTCTGTTTATTGTCTTCTTTCTCAAATGCTTTTCACGATACTCCATGTTTTTGGGATACTTGCATTGCCATTTACACGTTTTGTCCATTTACTTTTTTTGACCATTACTTTAGTGCTCTATTGCTAATATTATAATTAAATTTAATTTAAAAAATTAAAAAATTTAATTGTGATGAGAATATATACTGTTTAATAATATAACGGAACTCGGGTCTCATGATAACTGTTGCGTAACATAGAATTTTCCCATTATTTTGGCTTCTTTTTCGGTGAGATAAAGCTATGTCTACGGATTGCCATTTTCACTCATATATAATTTGAGAGAAGAAGGCATAGAAGAATCTGAGAATTACGAAAGTAGCAAATCATCAAACACCGTACCGTAGTAGTGTTCCGCGAAGTTTTGAAACACTCAATAATTTTATTGAACAAATTAAATGTAATTAATTAAACATGGATTCGTCGACCATACAATTTTTTTTATCATGCAGTTTGGGACGATTTCAATTTCGTGTAGTTAAAATTATTTCAGGAGTATGATAATAAAAAATTCATTAGTAAATTACTTATGCTATATATTTTTGGAATTTTAAACTGACATATTATTTTAACAATTCATTCCAGCATAATTATCCAAATTAAAAGCAACTTGTAAAACGACAAACAGAATATTTTGATGCCAGGAATGGATCTGTGGTTTAGAATCTTAGTTATATTAGTTTCTACGGTCTCCTCATCAATCAATCATCTCATTAATAAAATAAATATAATAATTAAAATATTAATTATTTTAATAATCAATCATGATTGATATAGTGTGAGTCGCTAGATAGTGACAAAGCAATCCTATCAAAATTATTGACGAGATTATAGAATTTTCGTATCTACATATATTGCCATGTTTATTTCAACGTAAAGAATTAGAAACACTTATGAAGTTTTTAATTATATGTACAAAATAATTATTAAAAATACAGCTGTACTAAGGATATTACTAACAAAAGGTAGTTAACCTCGTTAGTTACAAGCATAATTTTGAATCAAAATTTAATAACGAGGAACAGTGTGAACTCTGCAGCGGGTGGTCTTTTCTGATTAAAATGTGAAACTTGACCTAGTCAGCAGGACGTTCACATGCGAATATTCTTTTAAAAGGATTCAATGGGAGTAACTCTTCGTGTTGACTGTTGATTCATTAGTAGGTACAGATAAACGAATAAATAAATATTTATGGTAGTTTTCTTCATAATCTGTAAAAAATTTTATATTATTATTTATCTTAATTATAGTCCCAAGTAATATATTATGGTCGGTGAATCGTTTTTAATGATTGCTGGACTTCACTCTAGGCGCCATGCCATGAGGCTTGCAGGAAATCCATAGTTCTAAACGACTAAGACTTTCTTGGTATTCCTACAACCTGAGAGTCGTCTTTAATTTGATTTTGAATCATTCCAAACACTTAACAAATTACAAGGAAGGAATAAGGAAAATATAGAAGGAATTTCCAAGGACCTTTTCTACTAGAAACAACTGTTCCTATTCCTATATACGTCAACAAGGATGTTTGTTAGAAATAACCTGGGCAATTCATGGCCTTTTCCTTATGAGGAAGATTCTCGGATTCGGAGGCTTTGAAACAACAGTGTTTACTATATGATAAATCAATTACCTAGTAGTTTACAGTATCAAAGTACTAAGAAAAATCAAAGGACCCAGAAATCCGCTGGGGTCTCAAAATGAAAATAAAAAATTAAAATAAAATATAAAATAAAAAGAGAATATCATATCCACCAGCTTTATAAATTTTTGGACTCGCAGTATTTGATAACATGGCACATGATATGGAAAAGAGAAATAAATATTTATCAATTTTATGTTATTTTAAACTTAATTAAATAAAAATGATAAAAATACATTTCTTATTAAATATTTATCATACCTTCTTCATTTTTATTTTTGAATCAATCACTTTCTCTTCCCACCAAGGATAAGTGACGAAGACACAATTGTATCAAGCTCGCCACAACAAGTTCAAATACCTAGAGGCATGATCACATAAAGCCGAACTAAGAAATCTCAGAATGAATTCAATGGTTACTGTAAGAACTTCATGGAGGATCAAGCGAAGCACATTAAATCAACTACGAAAGGAGAACTAAAGCTATTCAACATAGGTGGATGAAATGGCGAAGATCCAAACAACTTCATTATGTCAGATGGTGCCAAGGAATAACAAATTAAAGCTAACCCAAAGCTACAATCTTTGGTCCCAAAGCCACCAGCCCTAAACATCAACAACGCCAGCTTTCTTCACGCAACACCAGCTTTCAATAAGTTGGCCTACGACATCTAATGCTGCCAGCCTTCTTCCTTTAACGTCACTGACGTTAAGCATTACGCCGCCAACCTTCAGCCAGCATACAAGATGCCCAGAATCAAGATTTTTAAGGCTACCTCCTAGGCCGCCACTGTAGTTATTTAGACCACAAGCTTTTATTGGACGACAAACTTGTTTTAGTTTATGTCTTTGGTTTTCCTTTGTATTATTACATATAGACCTTTGTATTGTTTTGAAAAACATATCACTTTTGATATTGAAATCAATTGAGAGAAAATTCTTCTCTTTAAGTTCTTTCAAGAGCTTGTGAATTCTTCAAGAATTAATATTCTTATTGCGTTCTTCATTATACTAAGGTTCTTGGTCAGTATTTCCTATAGGGTCGAGATTTTTATTTCAAGGTTCTTAGGGTTACTCAACCAATGGGTCAAGATCTTTTCTATCAATTCATAACAAGGTTCGTGGAATTCTTAGATCTAAGGTCAAGTTCAATTATACTACTGATTCTTTTCTAGATATTTCATCGGGTCAAGGTCACAATTCGATTCTTAGAGTCTAGGCAATTGAGAATCCATGCTGGAATGCATCAGATTAATATCAGAGCAAGGCTTTCTAAGAATCACCCATCGAGTTCGTTTTAAAGATGGTAATCCAAAACCCTAACTCATATCATTCATATCTATTAATTGATTTGAATCCTTTCATTAAGTAGTTTGATTGATTGATTTGTTCATAGCGTTCTTGTTAAAAAAAAAAAGAAAATATCAAAAGAAAAGCAAAAGAATATGAAAAAGAAGAGGAAAAGTAAAGAATATCAAAAAGAAAAAGAAAGGAATATAAAAAAAGACGAAGAAGAAGAAGAAGTGCTTTAAAAAATTGAAAGAATTGTTTTGTGTGAAAGGAGACCGCAAGTTGATTTGTGATTCATCTCTAATTTCTGGAGTAATTCAATCCTGGTATATATCTATCAAGAATTGAAGTGTCACAAGGAATAATATAGGAAAGAAAATTCATGAATTGAGGTCACAAGCTCAATAAAGAACCATAGGACGAAGGATCGACAAGTAAGGTGGTAAATGCATTATTGAGTTTGAGTAACACACAAGGGTTGAGAGTCATATTTTGTGAGTGATATATGCAAGGGAATGTAGTGAGTTTTTTTTTTTCATTTTTATTATTATTTGTTTCGTTATCCCTAACATCACAAGATGTCTAGCACCTCAATAAAGGAGGGGGAAGAGGTTAGTGATATGGCTTGAATGTTAGAGATGTTGTAGAGATTAACGATGCAAATAGACCGCCTTGAGCAACAAAAATCAAAGGGAGAGCTAGATTCTGATGATGAACAGGATTACAAGATGCCTATCAGGGCCAAAGGTAAGAGTAATTCATGAGAAAGCACATTGATACTAACTTGAATTCTATAAATTTCAAGATTTCTCCTTTTCGAAGCCGAAGTGACCCCGATGCTTATCTAGAGTAGGAGCATAAAATTGAGTTGATTTTTGCCTGTCACAATTATTCGGAGGAGAAAAAGGTCAAATTGGTTCTTGTGGAATTCAATAGATATGCCACAATATGGTGGAATCAATTTACTCTTAATAGGAGGAGAAATTTAGAGGAGCCAATTCGCACTTGGAGAGAGTTGAAGCAAATCATGAGAAAAGGTTTGTTCCTTCACATTACTACAGAGGATTATATCGTCAGCTACAAGATCTCACTCAAGGAAGTAGAAGTGTAGAAGAATATTTTATGGAAATGGAGACACTCATGATGAAGATTGATGTAAAGGAAGGTGATGAAGCAATTATGGCTAGATTTTCAAATGGTCTGAATAGAGATATTGCACAAAAGGTAAAATTGCAACATTATATGGAGTTAGAAGAAATGTATTAGACAGCATTGAAATTCGAGAGCCAACTAAAAAGGAAAGGAAAATATAGTTATGAAGGTACTTCTTCCACCTCATGGAAAAAAAAACTGAAAGAAGAAGAATAAGGAGAATAAGAAAGGAAAATCAATTCAAGCTATACCAAAGGAGGGGACTTCTAATAAAACTAAAGATAAGCCTGAATCTCAATCTCGTTTGAGTGTATTATGCTATTTCAAGTGTAATGGTGTTGGACACATAGCATCTCAATGTACTAATAAGAAAGCTATGATCGCCTTGGGTAATGATGAATATAAGACAGCTAGAGAAAGTGAAGAAGAAGATGATGATGATGTGCTTAAGTTGGAGGATGTGATTGATTATAAGGAGGTGGATGCTTCAAACTTATCATTGGTAACTAGACATATCTTGAGTACACAACAAGATGATGATGGCAAACTTGAGCAGTAGAGGGAGAATATTTTCCATACTCGAGCTATAGTGAAAGAAAAGATTTAGTTTAATTATTGATGGTAGCAATTATGCCAACGTGGTAAGTGTTAATTTCATGGAATTACTTAAGCTATCTACACTTAAACACCCTAGGTTATATAAGCTACAATGGCCAAATGATTCTAGAAAGGTGAAAATGAATAAGCAGGTAGAGTTATTGTTTGCACTGAGAAACTATAAGGATAAGGTAATGTATGATGTAGTACACATGAATGCATGTCATATTTTGTTTAGTAGATCATGGCAGTTTGACGGAAATGTTGTTCATGAAGGACAATCAAATAGATTTATTATGACAAAGGATGATAAGACGTTCCATTTGAAGCCTTTGACACTACAACAAGTTCAGAAAGATCAAAAGAAGTTGAAATAGAAAGATAACATGTTGAGAGCTACTGAGAAAAAGAGAAAACAGCAGAGCTGGTGAGGATGATACATGAGTGATAGAGGGAAAAAACAAAGTAGCTAGTGAGAAAAAAAGGAGAGAGTGAAAAGAAAAAGCAATTGAATTGTTTTTTCACTAAGAGTAAGATTAGGAGTGTTGTGAATGAGAAAAGGCCTTTGATTGTACTTATATACAAGGAGGCAATGATTTCTACTAATGATCTTAACCCTTCTCTTCCTAGTTCTATTGTATCTCTTTTGTAGGAATACGAAGACCAGTTTCCTGAAGCAATTCCTGGAGGGTTGCCACCAATCAGAGGCATAGAGCATTAAGTTGACTTCATACATGGATCTTCTATCCCGAACAGACCTGCCTATAGGAGCAATCATAAAGAGACTAAGGAGATATAAAGGTAAGTGGAGGAATTACTACCAAAGGGATTTGTTCGTGAAAGCATAAGCCCTTGTGCTATGCCAATCTTACTTCTGCCAAGAAAGATAGAACCTAGAGAATGTGTGTAGATTGCATAGCTATCAACAAAATTACGGTAAAATATCATCGTCATCCTATTCCTAGGTTAGATGATATGCTTGATGAGTTGTATGGTTCCTATTTGTTTTCAAAAATTGATCTTAAAATTGGTTATCATCATATTCGAATGCAAGAAGAGGATGAATGGAAAACTGCTTTTAAAACTAAATTAAGGCTTTATGAATGGTTAGTTATGCTCTTTAGACTAACTAAAGCACCTAACACATTCATGAGATTAATGAATCATGTCATGCATCCTTTTATATGTAAATTTGTTGTACTGTACTTTGATAACATTTTGATTTACAGCAAAAACTTAGAGAAACATGTGAATCATTTGAAAAGTGTATTAACTGAAAAGAGAGCATTTATATGCTAATCTAAAGAAATGTTCTTTTTGTCTGGAAAAGGTTGTTTTCTTAAGATATGTTGTTAGTGCTAGAGGCATAGAGGTAGATGAGGAGAAAATTAAAGCAATTAAGGATTAGCCTATAACTATTAGTATTACTAGGTGAGAAATTTTCATGGTCTGTTTAGTTTCTATAGATGTTTTGTGAAAGATTTTAGTACACTAGCAACACCAATGACTGAAATTATTAAGAAATCAATTGATTTTAAGTAAGGTGAAGCATAAGAAAAAGCTTTTAATTTACTTTAAAAAAAATTATGTTATGCACATTTGTTGTCTTTGACTGATTTTCTAAGGACCTTTGAGATTGAAAGCGACGCATCTAGCATTGGCACTAGAGCTGTATTAATGCAAAAGGACAAGCTAATAGCCTACTTCAGTGAAAAACTAAATGGAGTACCTTTAAGCTATCCTACTTATGATAAGGCACTCTATGCACTGGTGAGAGCTTTAGAGACCTGGAAACATCATTTATGGCCAAAGGAGTTTGTGATTCATACTGATCATGAATCACTGAAGCATTTGAAGGGGCAAGAAAATTTGAACAGAAGACATATGCTGGATGGAGTTTATTGAGCCTTTCTCCTATGTTATCTGCTACAAGCAAGGTAAAGAAAATGTGGCTACCGATGCCTTTATCATACAAGTTTGTCCTTCTCTCAACTCTTAATGCAAAATTATTAGGTTTTGAACATATCAAAGAGTTGTATACCGATGATCATGATTTTTCTGTTATTTATGCTGCCTATGAGAAAGGATCTTTTAACAAATTTTATAGGCATGAGGAATTTTTATTCTAGAGAGGGAAGATTGAGTGTGCCTCAATATTCTATAAGGGAATTACTTGTTAAAGAATCTCATAGTCGAGGTTTGATGGGGTATTTTGGTTTGACAAAAATTTTAGATTTTTAACTGAACATTTTTATTGGTCTCACATGAGAAGGGACGTGGAAAGAATTTGTAGTCATTTTGTGACTTGCAAAAAGGACAAATATAGAGTGATGCCCATGGTTTGTATACTCCTTTACCCGTGCCTAGTGAACCTTGGATTGATATTTCTATGGATTTTGCTTTGGGTTTACCTAGGTCTAAGTGGGGTTGTGGTTCTATATTTGTAGCTACGGATAGATTCTCAAAAATGACACATTTTTTGCTTGTTATAAAACTAGCATCTCATTGCTGACTTATTCTTTAAGGAGATTGTTAGGTTACATGACGTTATTAAAAGCATTGTTAGTGACAAAAATGTCAATTTTTTGAGCCATCTCTGGCGAGTTTTGTTGAGCAAACTAGGTATTAAATTATTATTCTCTACTACCTGTCATTCACAAATTGATGAACAAACTGAGGTGGTAAACCAACAATGACAACCTTGTTGCAAGCTATGATTAAAAGGAAGTTAAAGTCCTGGAAAGAATGTCAGCCATTTATTGAATTTGCATGTAATCGCACTATTCACTCTACTACAGGTTTTTCACCATTTGAGATTATTTATGGTTTTAATCCACTAATGTCTTTAGATTTATTTCCTTTACCAATCAATGAAAGAACTAGTTTGGATGGAAAGAAGAAGGCAGAAGCTATAAGAAATTGCATGAACAAGTGCGATGATGGATTGAAAGGAAGAATCCGTAGGGTTTTAAAATTATAAAGATCAAATCTTTCGCAGCGAAATTCAAAAGAAAACCCTAACCTAGTATCCATGTGTATTGATTAGATTAAAACAAAACAAATAGTTTGATTTCGTACCTCTAAAAGCTTGAAACTTGAAATCAATTTGCAGATCAGATCTGTAAGTACCGCAAAATCACATACTCTCTGCGGTATCCACATGAACGTGCACCCTTCAAAAGGATCCTTCATGTGCTAGCGTGATCTAGAACATTTCTAGATGATATTGGGATTTTCACACACGACTCTTTGTGCTTAACTCCTTAGGGTTTGTAGATTTTCCTGCCGGTCTAATATCGACAGACAAGTCGTTAACCCTAAAGAGATCTCTTTATGTTCCTTTTATACAAATGTCATTCTCACATGAGTAATGACATTAGTGCCCCTTAATCTAATAAGGGATAATATTTCTTAAAATATAATTCTTGCACATAACAATGTAATAATTTATTATTACTCTCAATAATAAATTATTATTCCTACAAGACATTAAATTTAATCCATGATCCTTTAATTTATTATTATTCTTAATAATAATAAATTATTATTCCCACAAGACATTAAATTTAGTCCATGATCCTTTAATTTATTATTATTCTTAATAATAATAAATTATTATTCCCACAAGATATTAAATTTAGTCCATGATCCTTTTGACTCGTTCTTTTGTGTGTGACCCTGTAGGTTCACTTAATATTGGCAATTGACCTAAAACAATTTTAGTCACAAAACAAAAGTGGCCTCTAGCAAGACATTATATTTACCCAAACTAAGTGAAGATCGATGATCCGATTTTTACCTAATCCATAACTTATGTCATTATCCTTTTGTCTATCTAGATTGAACATAAGGCATGGATAGTGTCATCCTTATATCGTTGAATCATATCATTTCTTGATTTCTAAGTAAACTGATAAAAACAAATGAAATTGATCACGCTATCAATTCATTTGAGCACGGCCATGCATTTTTCAGTCTCACTCATCGAGGGGCCCAAAGATATCTCTCTCACAACGAGAGGGACAAATCCTATCTTAATCACTCAACTTCCTCTACATGATTTACATTATGCCCAATCTCAACCTTTATAATTATTTGGTTAAAGACAACATTTGATTGAGTTAAAACATAATATTCCTCATGTTGGAATCCATGGTGATAAGGCAAATAATATTGGGATAATGTCTATCTTGATCGGCAAGAAGTAATATAGTAGTGCTCACGACTTATGGGATCAACTAAGCCTTATTGTATTATGGATTGAGATAGGTAGAGATGTATAACGGTTATGAATCCTAGATAAAGCGATTTTTATAGATAGTCATATAGGAGATATAGGTATCCAAGCTGCATATATCAATCCCCTAAGCAATTGCTACTATTAAGGACTCCTATATTCTTAGAAGTCTATTTCAAAGTGTGAGTGCTATATTGTTGCTTATTTCATTTTAATTTAAAGATAATAAATTATTATTTGCTGCATTGCATTAATATAAGCTTATGTGTGATCTTATGTATG
This sequence comes from Combretum micranthum, assembly GCA_024138025.1. Taxonomy (NCBI): domain Eukaryota; kingdom Viridiplantae; phylum Streptophyta; class Magnoliopsida; order Myrtales; family Combretaceae; genus Combretum; species Combretum micranthum. The sequence goes on along the minus strand of JAMXBD010001131.1, from coordinate 248,406 downwards.
CTTGTGTTATTGTTGTACTAGGCTTCAGCTCATTGTTGCTTTCTTTCGAGGTGACATTTTGGATCTTGATGACTGCTTTAGGTGTATGGGATAACTCGGATGGATTCTATGGATGAGTAAAGTAAGTTAGGACAGCGGATATATTTTATTTTATTTCGTATAAGGATTGGATTTATATCTTTTTAAGTTCATATTTTCTTTAAGGGCATAATAGTGGAGCCTACATGTTTTGTAATGAGCTTTAAAGTCCCATTTTACCATCACGAAAGTTATATGAGATAATTGATGGAACATCTTGTTTTAAAGTTTAAACTACCTAAGAGAGTAGTATAAGGTTTTGTTTTTATGAAGGATGATCCATTCATATGAATAGATTATGAAATGTTTCGTAAAATTTGTTTTACCATTGCTAAATTCAGTTAATTCCAGAATCTAATTACATAATTTCAAAATTTATAAGTGGTTAGTAAATGCTTGCTATAAACAAGTTCTTTAGGGTTAGTCTATGCATAAACAATTAAGTGTCATACATGGTGACTAAATACCCCTTGGCCTTAATTTGGGGCATGACACCTACTACTACTGTTTCTGCTACATCTTTACATATATTTGTTATCTAAAAGGAAAGCTGATTCATACCTAAAAGGTAGATTACCATAACTCCTAGTTTTCATTAATTTTGTTATAATGAGATGAATTCATTGAATAGAAAAGCATCTACAAAAACAAAAGGAAACATGTTAATGAGAAACATTAGAAGGATACTGCTATATCGTATCAAATGAATGCTACTTATATGACTTAAATGTTGAAACTTTCTCAAACGAAATCTACTAAAAGAACTCACATAATAAAGAAGCAATGAATTTTGAAGAAGGAAAATGTGTTAATAAGGAAACATTAGCAAACCTGGAAAAGCATCTTCAACAGATGAGTTTTAGGAGAAACAAAGAAAAAATAATAATAAAGATGCATATAATAAATAGTCTAAGAATCATAATTTGAAACTATGACGCTTAAAAAAAAAAAAAAAGATAGGACCCCCATTTTTTTTATCTATGAGCACAAAAGAGAATAAAGGAAACTGAAATCTCTAATATTTTTTCAGTGATTTCTCTTTAGCTTTTTTTTTTTTATTATTGAAATGAAATGAAGAAAAGGTATAAGAATAGAAATTGCCAAAGTTCAAATAATAATAGAAATTTTCTTTTTTATCTTTTTATAATCAATGAGATGCTAACAGAAGAACAATATAATCAACCTTTCATTTATATTTCTTTTTTTTTATGTCTTTATTAGAGTCAAATTCCCTTTAATAAGGGAAACTTCTATAAAGAAGCCCCCTCAAAACAAAGATAAATTGTTAGTAAGATATCTAAATACTGTAATGACTGTAATGATATGCTATATAGAAAAGTTAATGAAAAGAAAAAAAAAAATCCAAATAGCTTGCAAACAATGGGAGATAAAACAAATTAACAATGTATAAAAAGGAACTATTATAAACCATATAACATTATATTTTAAGTCATGACATGCAACTTGGAATTTAAAAATGTACATTTTATAAAAACAGGTTGAATTGGTAATTTTTTTTTTTTTCAAAAGATGAATTATTATGAGTAAACAATGCTATTGCAATAACATAATGAGCACAACGAAATAAAATAAAAATTCTAATCATCACAATTTGATACGATGATGCTAAAAAAAAATGAGATAGGGTCCTCATTTTTTTCTATCTACCAGCACAAAAGAAAATAAAGGAAAAAGAAAATAAGAATAGAATCACTAAAGTTCAAAATAATAAGGGAAGTTTTCCTTTTTCTTTTTTATAATCAATGAGATGCAAATAGGATAACAATATAAACAATCTTTCATTTATATTTCTTCTTTTTTTTAAGTCTTTATTATAACAAAATTCCCTATAATAAGGGAAAACTTCTATAAAGAAGCCCCTACAAAACAAAGAGAAATTGTTAGTAAGGTATAGAAACACTATAATGATTGTAATGATAAGCTAAAAATGCTTAAAAGAAATGACTCTATACATAAATGTTAATGAAAAGAAAAAAAAATCTTCCAAATAGCCTAAATAAATAGAAAATTAAAAAAATTAAAAATGTATAGAAAAGAATTATAATAAACAGAGAAAATTATATGATTACTAACTCATCAAATAAAAATTATATAAATATTAATTATATAAAATTATTTACCAAAATACCAAAGTGAAATAGCATTCTCAACAAGTGATTCACGAATAAACACATGAATTGTGTCATGCCCCGACTGGATACCCTAAATGTGGCAGTCCGTTGTATACAATATTGAAGCCGAGGAATAACTTCCTTAGTCACGCAAAGTGTTAGATTCTCTTAGAATAGGTTTTGATGATAACAAAAGAGTAAAAATGATTACTAATGAGTTTATTAAGTGTGTGGTGTCAAGTTAAAGAGAAAGAAGAAAAATGATGAAGAGTATTCAGAATCATAATGTTTTCCAGAAGGTTGCTTTAAGGATAAAGAATTTTTCTAGAAAACCAGAATTTTTCCAGAAAACCAGAACCTTTTACTGCACTTTTGACGGCAGCTATATATCACGTCATTTCACTGTTCATTTTCTCTAACTTGATACAAATCATTCCGGTTCAATACAAAAATGAATCTTGAAGACCTAGCTCCAAGTAAATGAGTTTATTTAGGCAATATACTCATTTTTTCCGTTTAAGTTGGTTTAATCTAAGGGGATTTAATGCTTTCATCAAAGTTTGTCTCTCATCAATGTCTTCAACGATGGCAATCTTCATGAACAATACCAGACCTTGTTTGGACAGATTCTACACGTTTTTCCCTTTCAAGACAAGTGATTTATCAGTATCTACATGTCAAAGACATCTATTTTCATAGGATTTTGCCTAAAAGATTAAAAAGAAGATAAACATTATCTTGGATAGGATGAAGAAGAAGATCATGATGAACAACAATAACAAATATAAACCAGATTTTTTACAAAAATCAAGCAAGGCTTATCATCATCCTTCCGTTATAGAATATGAATTTGCAAAAAGATAAGGCTCATAAGATTTTATTCGAGACATATAAGGAAAAGTCTATCCACAACTTGCAACTAGTTTTGAAGATCACAACAAAATTTGAATTTAAAAAAGGGAAAAGAACATAAGATTTTTAACTGAAATTATTGGGAAAGTTTATCCATCTTCCAATAGCTTTTTGAATGTTATAGAGAGAGAGTATATTTACCGAAGCCAAGGAAGGAGAAAAATAGAGAGGCTGATATACTTACGATACTTTGAAAATAAAATAGAGAGACTTACACCTGCTGTGAGAAGAAGGAAGGAACACAACTGATACTATTCATGTTGCAAACAAAAGCTTTCTCTTTCATCAAGAAAATACAGAACCTTATACAAAACCTCACGAAACTTTGCTATTTCTCCTTCTAGTCTTTGAAACTGATCTCTTTCTCTCTCTTCTGGAAGAAATACGACGTCAAGAAACACCTTGCTAAAAAAAAGAAAAGAGAGATAGAGAAGGAAGAAAAAGAACACTTACTTTACCAACCCATAAGGTTTCACAGAATCTTGTGATCAAAGAAAAGAACGCCTTTTTTACCATGAGAAGTAAATAGAAACCGCTACTGCTTACAATCCTACACGAGCTGATTAGTGCAATTTTTATTCTTTATTGCAATCTTGATTTTGTTATTTCCTTGTTGACAGAAGGAACGTGTTATTACCTTCTAGTTTGTTAATTACAGGATTAGACTCTGTAGATCAATTGTAGCTAAATGATAGCTGTGAGAATCGAGCAGAGAGGATTGTACAATCTTGTATTTTAAGTTATGGAATATAGTGGAACAAACCTGTAGGATAGCGGGTCCCCAGCTCGGAGCTGGAAAAGTAGACTAACGCACAAGGCGGAACCACTATAAATTGCTGATTGATTCTCTTTTCCCTATTCTTTTATTTTCAGCAATTTATTTCATACTTGTTTAATTGTTATATTGTTCTCATATACAAAATTGAAGGAGAATATTTTTTAAAGGCGAAAATTTTTTTAATAATCAATTCAACCCCCCTTCTTGATTATTAAAGTGGGACCAACACAAAGGTTTTCATATCATGCACAAAACGTACAACATATCAGAGGGAGCACATTGAAGTAATGCAATTTAATTTGATAACAATTGAATAACAAGGTAAGGAGGATATTTAACATAAAAACATAAGCAGGATCAATTACAATTCTTAGGGGCATACACTCGCTAATGTCTTCAGAACTATACAAATCCACTTCCTAGAAATCTCCAAACATTAACATATCATTATAACTCATAAAGAAATTACATGAAAGTAAATCCGTCTATGATTCCACTTCTTCCACAAGAGCTCAAAGATTTACCAATGATTTTTTAATATTCGATCCTCGATTGTAACCGCAAACATACATGTTTCAACAAAAGCCTAGGGGGTGTAAGCTTACTACGAGCTTAGTGAGTTATTCCCTTTTATTCGTACCGTGATTTCGAACAAGTTTATTAATTTTCACGTATATGATATGTATACTATGAAACAAACACATGGTTATACAAATATATATGGTTATCCGGAAACCATATATAGAAGATCTTTGCCATCTTCACTACTAGATCCCGAGCACTCTACTCTCAGTGATCGATCGGCACGGCTTATCCTTGGGATGTATCCTCAATACGCCTTAGTTCCCTAAGAATGAGCTTGACCTCTGGCCCTTCTGATTCCTCACGTAGGAACAATAGTCCTTGTGATGTGACTCGACGGATACAATACGTGTCCATTTAATTTATATAAAGGCCGAGTATAATTATGGTAAACTTAAAGGTGATAAAATAGTCATCATACACACATAAGCAACATGTAATATTAACAATATACTTAAACAATCATTTGTAGATTCTGATATGCTTAGCATCCATTATCACAAATACATAAAGGCATAAAATATAAACCCACACCTCATATATATTCATTTTATCTTGTACTTATAGATCTATCGTAACTATCTAAAAGCACAAATAAGGTAACAAAATTAGGAGGGAAAACTCACTCGTCTATATTGCAATCTTCTTAGTCGCAATAATCTTTAGGAAGGGAAATCTTGTATTTTTCGTCACCTAGGCAAAAGAAATACTCAGAAGAAGCATATCATATAAGTTCTACTTAAACTTTTTAATTATATTTGATTATTTTCGTCAAAATTCGGATTATGTGAAATCTCAATTTAAAATGGCTATAACTTGCTCATTTTAACTCGAAATTTCGTATATAAGTCGTCGTATTCTACCTACTCGAAAAGCTTATCTATTTCTAAGGTTATTTTTAACATTTGAAGTCATTCAGGTTCAAAAATGGGTCGGTACAGCTATAGCACGAAAATTCTAGCCTTAATTTGTAATTTTTCTCAATTTTATTTCATCCAAAATTCTATAGCAAACACATAAATATTTATATAGTTGAAAAAAAAATCTTTTGATATAGACTCATATATATGTATGATTCTAGTATTGCTGTTTCAAAAATAAATCTATAAACAATCTTTGTGAAAGATAGAGTTTTGTGAAGGTCACCCTTTAATTTGTGATTTAATTGCTATCTTGTGAATATCTTATTCAACAATAAGAAAATAATAATCACAGTTCAATATATATTTTGAATCTCAAGGGTCTCATTTTTGAAAAGATTTTTATCTAATAATTTATTTTACAAGACTTGGTTTTATTCATTGGTGGCATGAAACTCTACGTATATTCCCCTATAGAAAATTTCTCTATGTTCTATTCAGAAAAAAGTTTTAATTCTTAGATTTTTTAAATATGAAACTTAATTAAAGAAAATCATGATTCCATATTTTGAGTTCATAAGTATTTTATTTTCATGATAAACTTCTTTTAACTAATTATTTTTTCGAAGCATGAACTTTTTAGGGGTTATTGGAAAAATCTTTAGTTTGCTACAAGTGAGTGTCTATTTATTATAACTATTATCTCCTTAATTTTATAAAAAGAAAATGAATTTTTACTTCATAAAACTTAGTTTCTTAAGTTATACATTGATTTATTCCTAAGTGGATTTTAATTAATGAGTTGATTTTAAACTTGAATTAGAAAAGTTGTTTAGTTCTTAGTGTTTGTTAAAGTATTGGTGATAATCCTATAAATAAATTTTTTTAGGAAAATTTATATTAAAAAAATTATCAACCTTAAAGTTTTAGATGAAAATTTTTGTTTAGTATTTTGAAAAGAGAGTAAAGAATTACTTAGTTAAACTTGTTAAAAAAAAGTTTGCATAATAACAATACTAAAATCTATGATGAACTTGTCTAAAATTTTTGAAAAAGAATTTTGTTAGAACAAAATTCTAAGTTTTAGTAGAACCTTTCTAAGTGATAAAATTTATTTTATAGTGAGCTTAACTATTTTCTTTATCTAAGAAAGAATTCTCTTATTTTTATTAAGACAACAACAATATGGTCGTGCATGAACATGAGTTTATAATTAAATAGCATGACAAAAATAATTAATATGAAAGATAGAAGATAATAAAATAAGCATATAATGTCAAGTATTTGGAAGTCTTAACTTGTATCAAAACTTCCTGGACTTAGATATGGGCAAGTCCTTAAGAAAATAAGAAAAGAAATAAGAAAATGAGGGGAGTCTTAGATTTATCTCAAGGCTCCCCGAACTTAAATTATAGACAAATCCAAAAATAAAGAAGAAAAATTGTTTTGACTTGATAAGGATAGGTCTAAGACTAGAAAGACTAGTCTTAATGAAATTGCATGAAATAAATAAAAAAATTGCAAGAAATAAATAAATAAATTGCATGAGCATAAATAAAGATTATGTTAGTGAGCTTATATGCTCTAAGAAATATATATATATATATACACACATAAATATATTTAATAACATATAGAAGTTAGATTAGAAGCATGAATAATAACATAACAATATAATAAAATATTGTATAAACAAGAACAAAACATAAACATATTGTTGCTTCCTCAATACATGGTTTAGGAAACACACACTATGGTCATGTAATATTGATTACATGAAGGAGAAACATTAAGAATTTTTACCTAAGGTTTATGTGGAGAGGGAGGAAGAATGATTTTGTTGTTGGTTTGTATGGCGATAGTAATAGAATTGAAAGAAAAGAGAGAGTTAGCAAGAGAAATTTAGATAGGAAAATTAAAGAGAGAAGTTGAGAAATGATTTTGGTAGAGTTTTGTTATGGTAAAAAAAATGTGTAAGAAGTGAATGAGGGAAGGGTATTTATAGATAAAGTTGGAGGGATATTGTAGTTAATTAAATAAATGAAAAAGAAAGAAAATTGATGGCATGAAGAATAAGAGTAATTAAAAATAATTTTAGAAGAAAAATGTAAGAGAAGTTTAGTAATATATAGTGTAGAATTTTTATGGGAAAAGAAAATTGTAAAAAATAGTTATATAGGTTGTAAGAATATGTATTAAGAAAGAGTAGAGATAAGTGAATAATATTGAATAATAGGAATAGTATAATGAATAGTAAACAAGACAAATAAATTACTGGTAGTAAACAAAATACACATAAAAATATTATATATGACATTTTTAGATATAAAAAAATTACGAAATAGATATTTTATGAATTTTTACACAGTTACGAATCTATATTGATTTTTGAAATATTTTTACTATTTCAAACCTCGCGACATATATTTCGAGAACTGATCCTGTTCGAGTTCGGAACAATCAAATTTTTTATGAATCTGATCTTTTTAAGCTTTAATATATTATTACGGACTATAATCTACGTTTATCTAAATTTTATTGTTTAAGGGGAGTGTAGGATTGCCGGATCTAAATTCACTAGAGTTTGTTATTGCTGTAAGTTAATTTTAGGGTTCCGGTTTGACTTTAGGCTTTTTTATTTATTCGTAAGATCATAAAATTTTGGATTTTTTGACCATGTTATATTTTTTATTCAAAAATTTATGTTTTACTTTATTTTTATGATTATTTAATATTTTTCAGTTTCCCGAATTGTTTAATCGATTCGAAGGTTACGTGTTGACTCAGCTTGACTTTCAGTATTAATTGAAATTCTTGATTAAAGAATTAACCGAAGGGTTTAAGGTTTTATATTTTTATCACCGAATATTTGCTTGAATATACTATCTCGATTTCGTATTAGATGTCAAATAGGTGGATTGTTTAGTGTACGGATTTTGAGTTGAACGATTATTGATTTTTCCATCTTGTTTTTGAAGGTTCTCATTCTTTTAAGGTTAAGGAATTTTTTATTTGATCTTATTTAGAATTCGATTTTAATTTGGATCGGTTTTTTAGGATTTTGGTTTCGGTATTTAACTCTAAATTATTTTTTAAGAGCATTGAAAAATTCAGGGGTTTAAAAATTGCATCTTCTAGACACGATTCATGTACAAATATGAATTGTATCTATAAGATGAGATTCATGTACAAATATTAGTGAATCTCACTTTATACGTGCAATTCACATTAAACAATAGTGAATTGCCCTATGAAGATGTAATTGTTTTGTAAATATCTATGTTGCGTGATCAACATGTGATTTAGCGTTGGTACTTTTGTAATTAATTTCATCTAGTTTGTATTTATGTAATTTTTTTTAAAAGATTAGTAGACACGTATTTCACCCATAATAAACTATATAGCATTTTTTTTAAGTCATGACATGCAACCCGGACTTTAAAAATGTACATTCTATAAAATCATGCCATTGCAACAACATAATGAGCATAACGGATCGAACCTTGGTCCCTCAGCTCTAAACTCACATGTCTTCCCAACGCAACTACCCTTTACTTTAGAGATTTTGTAATTTCAATCCTTTTAGAAGGGCTTAAAGCTTAGACCAATTACACCTAAATTTAAACTTCGCCAATTATTGGTTCTATCAAAAGAAATTATAAGAGGGAAAAATGATTTTTTTCTTTGAATGCAAAATTGATACATATATAAATAATTTGATAACATAACGAGTCTCATTATCGATTTAACTCAAAACTTTAAAACCTATGAGATTGTCATTTTAAATCATATTAGAACATGATTTAAAGCTGCAATCTCATAAGATTGTAATATGTTTTTGAATAAAAAAATGTACAGTGTCTAAAAATTATACTTTTGACAAAAATTGATCTTTTTTTTTTATAGGAAACTCGTAATTTGTCAAATCTTACATGTAATTAAAATTTCTAATGATCGTTTCAGTTTAAGAAAAAACAATTAGATTGTCCAATGAACACGATGGACTCCAAAACCACCTATTTGTGGTACCTTACAATTTTTTTCTTTTTTTTTTATGTATTTTAAACAAACTGATTTTCAATGGGCCAAAAATAGGATGCTTAGAGTTGCCCTTTTTATAGTAAAGCTCGAGTAAAATTTTACCATAAATAAAAGCAAATACCTCATTTTTACCCTCGAAATAAGGACAAATCACTTGGTGCATTAGTTGTCACTTTGAGATTGAAGATGGAGAATCACATCACAACTGTAATTAACTATACGTCTATACCTTCGATTTGAAATAGAGCTTATACATGATAATGGTAGTAAGAAATTCGGAGCAGCGAACCGATGGCGATTTATTTTTTCTGATATCTTGATAAGAAATGCATTCTTATTATTTTATTTAAGATTAAAATGAAATGAAAAATGATATACAATTATTTTATTTCCATATCATATTAATATTCCCTTATCATATGTCATATAATTAAATACAATGGGGCCCTCGGCCAAAAAAAAAATACAACGTGGCCGATCTAAAAACAGGAGCAAAATTGAAGCATTTTTAAAAAATGGGGTATCTATGTTTTTATTTAAAGGTTCATAGAGATGATTGATATAATTTTCGCTAAAATAAATTATTAAAAAAGATTACCATTCATATTTTACATAGCAAACTATAAAATTTTATTAGTATTTATCATATCATATAAATCACCCGAGTTTTATTCCTCCATTGACTGGGCAGGAACGAGTGGGAGAGAAGACCTTTGACCTTTTGGACGGTGTTCACTCTTTGTCTTTCTCTTCTTAACATATAGTATATAATATTTTGAAATCATTTATTCCCGTCATAACTGCTTCCCTTTTGTCCTCATATCAACTGTTAAAATAATGTATTTATATATATATATATATATATATATATATTGTGATTTTCGTTTCTCCATATTAATATCTTTAGATGAGTCAATTGGGCATTTGAAACGGTCTGAACCTCGGCCTGATTTAAAATTTGCTTGTAATTTTTTAATCACTTTGCCAATATAACATAACCACACGATCATCTAGCTTATGATTTCTGATCAAACTCATCATGGGCTTGAACCCTTCATGAATACGATTGAGTTTTGTTAGGCTAGTTGTTTTACATATAAAATAAGTGTTCTGTAATCTGTGTTAGGGATTTTTTTTTTCCCCATATATTAACTAATATAATCTAACACGAAATGAATTGAAAATTTTACTTTAAATATTTAATCTAATTAAAAACATATAAATTTATTTACATAGCAATATCTAATAACTTCTATAATTATTATTTAAGTTCAAATGCATGCTTTCCAATTTACTTATAAATAATAGAGTTAGCCATTTAGCACCCATCCAATTGTAAACAATATGCTAACTCAACAAACCATGAGATGATAGTAGTTGCAACATCTCATTGTTGGATTTTGGGGTAATAAAAACAGCGAAATCTTTCATTTTTTTTTCTTTTTCTTTTAGAAAATCTATCAAAGATTCATGTATGACATCGTTTAATATTAAAAAAATTTACTATAAAAAATTACCTTTTAAGGAAAACCTTTTCCTCATGGAAATAATTTTCTTTTTTTATTCTTCTCTTGACAACCAAGAAAAAGAATTAAACCTCAATCATCCCACTAAACAGACTAATGTTAATATTATTAGATCATAGATCATTGAAACTAAAAGTATAAGCTAAATAAGCTCTAGCACTCGTTTTAATTTTGAAATGAAATAGAATTTAAAGAAGCTCAGTACTCATACCAATTTTCGTAAAACAATGCAATTATGTTCACCATAAAGATACCAATTTTGTCCTTTAGTGGTTTACTCTCTTTTATTAGTGAATGGAAGAAGCAAACATATCTCATTTTTGTTGGAAGTGTGAATTGGTTCGTCTCAATCCAAAAAATTTTCACGGGAGTTTGATCCAAAAATTGTAGTGGGTCTCTATTGGCGGAAAGTATTTTTATGTCCAAAATATAAGGCAATTTAGATTTTTAACTTTTCAAGCTACTTATATTCAAGTTACCTTGCCCCTACTAGTCAATGTAGGATAACTACTCTTCACAATTCTTTCCCTCAAATCCAACTGGCTTAGTCCAATTATGACTTACTTTCATTATCTTAGGCTTCTGCATTGTGAGTGTCAGAGGCATCGAGTCCCTTTTTTTTTTTTTAACTCCCTCTTTTGTACTCTTCAGCTGCGATTTCACCAGTTATTGAGCCTCGCATGGTAGATATTTATAATGACCCTACTGTTGGATGTGAATTGAGTTGTCTCAATCAAAGATTTGGCATGGGACAGCTAATTCAGAACGCACCGTGGGCCTCTCTATTGGTGCCTTTAACTGAAGGTAGCTCCATGTCCAAAATTGTCTCGTATATTAAACTTGCATATTCCCAATTATATTCAAGTTATTTTGCTTCTTACCAATCAAATGTAGTATTATTTCATTCATCTTCTCCTTTTTTTTTTTTTTTATATGGAAACGGAACAAGCCCAAACACTCAAATACAAACGTTTCATCTTCTCATTTATAGATATATTGAAGAGACAATATTTTCTTATCAGAATAAGATAAGATTTAATTATAAGATATTTTCAAACCATAATTGTATCTCTTAAAAGATATATTTTTGATTGCATGAATAATCACTTAATGAAAATCTTTTTCAAATTATACCATCATTTCAGAATAAATTAATTATCCATTTAATTTAAGTTCAAAATAAATTATTGACATAAATTTAGTATGCACTGAATGTAATCTACAAAACTTGTTCCCACTAGTCATGTTTCTAGTTTCTATTTTCATAAGCATGTATTTTATTCATTAACCAATACAACTATCTAATATTAGTTTTTGACATCCGATGTAATGAAAAGGTTCCTAAGCCTTAATAATCACGAATCAAATGCTATGTAATTAAATTTCTTCATCAAATAATATCAAGATCGAACCATTGCATGCTACATCATGTCAACATCCAATCAATTAACTTCGTTTATAAGATAACTAGACTCAAATAAAAGATATATGGAGGTCTTAAGTATAGGATTATGTTAGTAGCCAGCCCACAAATGGTACCCAGTCCACCACCGATCTCTCTGCCGCTTGATTACTTCTGTCCACCTCTCTTACTCCCAATTCACTCCATCGAGGTATTTTCCCTCACCCTACTCTCCTTTTTCTTTAGGGTTTCGCTAATCTCAACTTTACATGCAGGTACACACATTCCTTGCCAATTCGAGAAGGCAAATCTCCAAATATGCTCAAGGTGTAAAAATCCTCCCCTTGCTGTATCTTTATTTCACTATTTATATTCTTTTGCTGTTACAAGTTCCGGTCCTTTTTCTGTTACATGTTATTACACTTATTATCTTAACTATATCTACTGTTTACAACTAGATCTAACTGTTTATAACTGTATGTAACAATTTTGCGAAATACTATGTAATCTTGTAACTTCTGAGTATTTCCTTGTACGACTTGTAACAATTTCCCCCCTGATTGAAAAACCTTGTCCCACGGGTTAGATCTGGATATTGGTGGCGAATGATTAATAAGTCTTCCAAGAAGTGTCATCTGTAATAAACTGACCACCGAACCAATTCTGATCTACTAGAATACCATTCCGTTAATCTGTCGAGTAGACAGTACATGCGAAGGTCAGATAATCGGATGATTATCAATTGCATGTTCTGGTAGGCTAAAGAAGTAGCCACATCCGAATTAACCTTCTTTAATAAGGAAATATGGAACACATTATGAATTCTAGAACCCTAAGGAAGTTCTAATTCATAAGCTAAGGCACCCACTCTGTTCAAGACCTTGAAAGGTTCATAAAACTTCTTCGAAAGTTTATTAGAGGAAGCGTGAGACACCGAAATCTAGCGATGTGGCTATAACTTGACCAACACCCAGTCACCAATTTGCAACTCTACATCACTTCTATGCTTATCAGCATAAAATTTCATTTGATCTTGAGCTTTCTATAAATTGCATCTCAATTTACGTAAAACTTCATCCCTTGTTGATAACTCATTATCAACCGCATCAAATTTAGAGACACCCTTAATATAAGTGGGAATTGAAGGAGGTGATCTACCATAAACCCCTTCAAAAGGAGTGGTCTGAGCTCCAGCATGATAAGAACTATTGTACGCAAATTTAGCCCATGCCAAAAATTTAGACCAAGTCTGAGGATGATTCATTGTAAAACAATGTAAATACTGTTGCAATGTTCTGTTTAAGACCTCTGTTTGCCCATCACTTTGAGGGTGATAGGCTGTAGACATGTGAAGCTTGGTACCACTGAGCTTAAACAATTCCTTCCAAAAATGACTCAAAAAAATGGGATCCCTATTAGAAACAATCGTACTAGGAAAGCCATGATGTCTAATAACTATCTCAAGAAACAGTTGAGCCACTTTGATAGCTGTAAATTTGGTTGGTAGTGGACCAAAATGACAATATTTAGATAATCGATCAACCACTACTAATATGATAGTATAACCATAGGAGACTGGTAAGTACGTAATAAAGTCCATACTAATGTCATCCCAAATGCGGAAAGGGATTGGCAAGGGTGCTAATAACCCTACTAGAGAACATGTAGACTGTAGAATACTTGACTTGTTGACAAGTAATGCACTTGCGTACAAAATCTGCGACAGTAGCTCTCATTCATTCCCAATAAAATTTAGAAGCTAATCTGCGAAATGCTTTCTCTTGTCTAAAATGGCCATCTGTTGGTGTGGCATGATACTCATATAATAAATCTAGTATTATACCAGATTGAGGCACTAGAAATAAATGATTTCCAAAATAGAGCAAATCCTTATGCCACTGTAAAGGCCATTTAAGAACTCTGCCCTCTGTCAAAGCTTCAATTATCTCCTTAAATTCGGGCAATTGAGTATATTCCAATCTCAACCTGTCCACCAAGGAACAAGTAGGAACAGATAATGCCATGAACTATCTTCATTATCTAGAAAGAGAATCTGCCACTTTATTATCAATGCCTGCCTTATAAACAATAGAATAATCATAACCAATGAGCTTGGCTAAAAACTTCTGTTGTTTGGGCGTCTAAATCACTTGGGTCAGAATCTCCTTGAGACTCTTATGATCAGTGCGAATAAAAAAATGTGAGCCAAGTAAATATTGCCTCACTTCTTAACAGCCTCTACAATTGCAAACAATTCCCTCACATTTGTAGATGCTTTTTGCATATGGGAAGGCAATTTCTTGCTAAAGTAAGCCACTGGGTGTGAGTCTTGCAACAAGACTGCACCTATACCTATGTCTGAAGCATCTGTCTCCACTATGAAACCCCTTGTAAAATCAGGCAAGGCCTAAGGCTTCTTTCAATGTCTGAAATGAGCTTAAATCTGAATCACTCCATTCAAATTTGTCCCGCTGCAACATATCTATTAAAGGTGCTACTATAGAGGCATAACCCTTAACAAATCGTCTGTAATAACCAAAGACCAAGAAAACTCGTAACTGCTTAATATTTATGGGTTGTGGCGAATGTTGGACAGCCTCTATTTTCTTCAGATCTTGAGATACCCCATTAGCTGAAATATGGCCCAAATAATCAATGGTAGACACCCCACATGAACATTTACTCTCTTTAAGATAAAAAGTGTTGTCAATCAAAATTTGTAACACTATAAGAGATGTTCCACATGCAATTCAGCCGCCGTCCTACTATAAACTAGGATATCGTCAAAAAAAAAAAACAATGACGAATTTCCCTAAGTATGGATGAAAAATGTCATTCATAATGGATTGAAATATGATAGGAGCATTACTCAAACCAAATGGCATAACCAAAAATTGGAAATGACCATCATGAGTACGTAATGCTGTCTTTTCCACATCCTTAGTTTCCATTCTAATTTGATGATACCCTGCTCTCAATCCAATTTAGAAAAAACAACTGCTCCATACAATTTATCAAGCAACTCATCAATTGTGGGTATAGGGAACATATCCCTCATAGTGACTTGATTTAATGCTCAGTAATCTATACAAAAACGCCAGCTGCCATCCTTTTTCTTAACTAATAAAACTGGACTAGAAAATGGGCTGTTACTTGGTTCAATAACCCCCTGCTCCATCATATCTTGAACCTGTTTTTCAATCTCCTGTTTTTGAAAATGTGGTACCGATACGATTTAACATTCATAGGAGCTGTCCCTTCTACTAAATGAATTCGATGTTGGATTTTCCGTGATGGAGGCAATGATGAAGGTATCTCAAACACTTTCAAATGTTTACCATGCACTTGTTGAATAACAGTGCTACTAGAAGACATCGAACATGTGTTAAATCATCTGTTCAAGCCACAATCTGCAAACAAAATAATACTGAATCAGCAGATACCATTTTTCTGAGCTAGTGGTGTGTAATATGATGTGATTCATCAGATAATTCTCTTGTGAGTGTAACGTGTCGTCCTGCCTTCAAAAACTGCATGGTTAATCTGGCATAATCGATGGTAATTAGTCCTAAGTGTTGTAACCATTGTACCCCCTAAACTAAATCTGCTCCATGAACAGGCAGAACATAAAATGTCTGAATGAATGGAATTCCTTGAAAATATAATGCCACATCAGCACATTTACCTTGACAATCCAATTTACCACCATTCTAGTCATTACTTGAAACTTAGGTGAAGGTAAAACTATTAAATCCAAATATTTCACGATTCTTGGTTGCAAGAATTATGAGTACTACCAGAATCCACTAATATAGTCACTGATTTACCATTGATTTCACCTTTAAATCGAATCGTCTTAGGGAAAGAATCCCCAGATAATGCATGAAAACTTATAGCAGCAGTATATCTTCCAAATGCGTAAAATCCTCACAATTTTCACTATCATGATGATCCTCTACATTATCATACGCATCATCACCCAACAACAAAAGAAATTTGGTTTTAAACTTATGATTTCTATGGTATTTCTCATCACAGTGAAACAAAGTCCCTTTTCCTATTTTTCATAAATTTCAGCCTGAGTCATATGTCGAATAGGGATTGATGGTTTAGTTTGGATAGGATTGTTGGTAAAATTCTGGTGTGATTTATTTAGTGGTCGGTGTTTAGTCTGGTGTGTGGTTGAATTGTCAATGGCTTGGAAAACAAAGAAGAGGGTTGAAAAGAAGAAGCAAAAAAAGGTTTGTGTGTGTAGGAAATTGGTCTTGGAGTTTGGCTTCATGAAGTCTGGCTAAGGCCATGGCTCGAGTCAAAGATGATGGTTTTGATAATTGTAGTTCTTGTTTTAGTATAGGTTTCAGGCCTGATATGAAACAACTAATAAGAACTAAATCCGATAATCCAATTACTTGATTAGAAAAGGACTCAAAAGCTGCTTGATATTGACTTACTGAATCAGTTTGCACCAATTTGAATAAAGCACCTTGTGGATCATCATACTGTGATGGACCAAATCTTAACTCCAATGCATGTTTGAAAGATGACAACTAGTCAAATGATTATTCAGATGCATCCATTGGTACCACTCCTCTGCTTCAGCCACCATTGCAAATGATGATATTAGAATTCGTTGAGATTCATCAATCTTGTAAAAATTGAAAAATTGATCAGCCTTGAATATCCATGCTCGTACTCCCTGACATGATGACTCAATATTCAGACCCCGCTGCTGTGTCACTCCTTGAGTCTGATTCACTTGTCCCTCCAAAGATTCCATTCGTTAGGACAATTCTTGTAACATAGTCTAGGACTGTTTTTCAAATTTATGCTGTTTCTGTTGAAGAACAAGAAACATGTTCTTGATGGCTTCCATGTCTGATGCATTGGCTGAAGTACGAGTATCCGGTGCCATGGTTCGGGAACGAAAGCACCAATGTTAGTAGCCCAGCCCACAATATAGCCTAGTCCACCACCGAAATTAACCTAGTCTCTCCATTGCCGCTCGATTACTTTTGTCTACCTCTCTTACTCCCAATTCACTCCGTCGAGGTATTTTCCCTCACCCTACTCTCTCCTTTTCTTTAGGGTTTCGCTAATCTCAACTTTACATGCAGGTACACACACTCCTTGTCAATTCGAGAAGGCAAATCTCCAAATATGCTTAGGGTGTAAAAATCCTCCCCTTGTTATATCTTTATTTCACTATTTATATTCTTTTGTTGTCACAAGTTCCCGTCCTTATTCTGTTACATGTTGTTACGCTTACTATCTTAACTAGATCTACTGTTTATAACTAGATCAAACTGTTTTACAACTAGATCTAACTATTTATAACTATATGTAACAACTATTTGTAAAATACTATGTAATCTTGTAACTTTTGAGGTATTTTTTTGTACGACTTGTAACAGATTATATGTGTCCATACATATTGTGGAGGGACCAATGTCATTTAATATGTGTTATCCAAATTTAACAAGTTGGGCAGAGTTTCAAATGAGTTAAGGCAAAATGGTGTCGTGTTGAGTTTAAATTCAACTCGAAATTTTAAAGCTTAAGGTCTATTTGAACATGACCAAGCCTAGAATTTTAATTGAGTCCAGCTTGGAGTGGTACATACCAATTTGAGATCAATGTAATTAAACTTATTGAGACTTGATTTATATAAAAATAATATACTTAAAATAATATTAATATTCGCACATGACTCAAATTTGAACACGATTAACTTTTATACTCGATTTGAGCCAATTAGCTCATGCTCATCCTCAAGCTCAAGTAGGCTCAGAGGCAAATCAAGCTTGATGGAACTAAACAATATGATACCTAAACTTGAATTGATAAATTACTCATATTTGAAATTGATTCAATTATTCATGAATCAAAGTTGAGAAAAAATAAAGTCAACCTTGAATAATTTGTGAACCAATTTGGTTCATTTACACTCCCTTGGTTGTATTCTAACGTACTTCTTAACTTTAGACATCAATTTGTATGATTGGATATGCTTCTCTTAGACTAGTGAGAATAACCTTAATCTATAACAAACTAGTCATGTCGCTTTAAATATTTATTCAAACAAAACATTTTTAGATAATAAGATATCATGAATTTCTCACATCTATAACATATATTTATCAATTCTCATTATTATAAAAATACTAGCATTTATCTAGATTTTATTTTAAAATATATGCAAACAAACTATATATACACAATAAATAATTGCCTTCTAACAATATTGATAAATATATTAAAATATTTTTTTGTGACACATTACGTATAAATTACAACACTCATGGTCCATCACTTCACACCCACCCCCCCCCCCTCTCACATACAAGTGTTTTAGATGGCAATTTGTTGTTACGTCTTTTAAAGTTCATTATGACACTTATTATAGGGTTAAGGTTTTTTTTTTTTTTTTTTTTTTTTTTGTTGGGGTCAATTCCAAAATTTCAATCAACTTTACTCAATTTTCAAATGAAAACACGTCTTTCTTGGTCTACTCTACTCCACGGAAATCCTTACTTAGAGACAGAGATAGAAAACATCAACGATGTTCTTATGGTCATTAAAACATCTTTGAAAGTCTTAGTACGGATCGACAAGCAATGGCTTGGCTAGTCTGAATAGAGACGCTTGATGGAACTAAGGTTGTAATTTTGACATGTTTGGCCGGTGATCTTACGGACTAAAAAATAGCAGTCAACAAGCTTACCCGTCTCTAGTTGCTATCCTTGTCGTGCATATGAAACATGCCTGCAACGATTACTTCATTATTTAACTTGTTGACTCCCAACTCCCCCCTTAATTGCACTCAATTCTGCCGTGTGGTAAGAGACCACGGATTTTGTCATGGTTATGTTTTCTGAGGCTACTTTTGAGAGGGTATGAGACACGCAAAAGGAATCCCAATTCAAATATTATTTATATAAGAAAGTGCTGATGAAAACAGATTAGGTAGGAGCAATTTTAGAATATTGAAGAAAGCCAGATAAATATAATGCCAAGCTAGAAGCTGAGAGTTGGAAAAATGGTCCTTCACATGGAAAGCGATGGATTGATAATAAAAGATGTAGACTCCTAAAAGAAAAATGTCAAAATGAAAACGTATCTACTTCATACGTGACAAACCGGAAGTAGCATGCATTGGCCAGAAATGGGCCTTTGTACGTAGTTGTTGAAAAATGGACCACAAGAAAAGCCACCGTGTGGTGATAATTCATCGACCTTTTTTTTTTTTTTTTCCCTCTTTTAGCCATTAGAATGAGGTGGTGGGTTTCAAAATTCATAAGGAGGTTTCAAACTTCATACTTCTCGGTAAAGAGAATAAGAAAGATATCACAAGCCAATAAAGTTATTGACCATCTACCTTAGTTTTTGTGCAAAAATTAAAAGCCAAGTGATTAGTGAAATGATCAATTAAGTAAGCTTGAAACTTGTCCCGGTACCGCATAGCATTGTATATCCATCTATACATGTGTGTGAATATAAAGTATTTTAATAACTCCCGAAATCTCTTATCAACTCCAAATTTATATCATAATATTTTGAATTTCAGTTTTATCTAGTAGTAAGTTATAATAAATTCATTATATATAACTCTGGAAAAAAAAAAAAAGGCTACTTCTTCAAAATATACTTCTTTTAACTATTATGTACCATCTTTTTACTATATTACAGCTATTTATCATAAAAAGGTTTGCTAGAATAGAAATTCTCAACCAGATGTTATGTTTTTTCTAAGGACATATAATTTTGTAAACATTACAAATTCTTTAACCCCATGGATCGATGGAGCCAGCCTACTAAACTCTGGAAAAAAAATAGTTATCAATAAAAAAAAATTATATATAATACATATTTTAGAAGGCAAATCCTATTATGAAATTGGATATAACGGATTTGATATGTTCTTGTGAGTTCGGTTCCCAATATTATTGCTTTACTTTTTTATATTGTATGTATTGTTTGTTTTTTAAGTTAATGACTTTTACCTCTTTTAATTTATTTTTCAAATTATAACTAATAACCAATAAAATTAAATTTTACTTTTTTAAAAAGTAGTTAACTAAACAAATTATCTTTAGGCATATTTATCTACTAAACTTAATAACCACATTGTTAACACGTGTTTTGATTTAATCACACAAAGAATGAACAAATAATAATAGCCATTTATCTAATGTATTAGTTTTTTTTTTTTTCACAAGTCAATATTATGAAAAATGGATGTACTAAAAAATTAATTATCTAATTACTTATATTAAAAATGAAATTTTTGTGCTTTACTAGAAAACAATTAGGCAATGTCATTATAACTAAAAGGATGAATTACTAATAAACTTTTTTAGGTTTCCTTACGATATTTGAATCCAAGCTTTACACCCTGAATCTTACAAGGAAAAAAAATTGTTTTTCGACTTCCTACATCACCATTTTAATCTTTAAGAAAACAATTGAAAAGTGCTTTTAGTATTGGGTAAATCACACACAAAAGTATTAATATTTAAGAGTAAGTTCAAATTAAGGTATCAATGTTAAAGGTAGTTAAAAAAAGTCAATGTTATACAATTTGATGCAAAAAAGGTACTAACATTTGAAGTGGTTAAAAAATAGAGAGTAACATTTTAAGTGGGCGATAAATAAATAAGGGATCTCTTATTTGTACTCCTTTATGTGATGTTGATCTTTTTTAATCATTTGAAGCATTAGTACTATGAGTGGGCTTAAAATATAAAGATTATTATTTGTTTATCTAGGCTTGACTCACGAGCTACGTGACACGGCCCAACGAGTCTAGTTCAATTATTGGGATAGCTTGGGGAGATTTGGCTTGGTAGACTTTGAATAAGGATCATTACATTAATCCGCTGCATCCAATCATTCTTAGACAAGCTCATGCACACAGGAGATGACTATTGGTATTGACCCATGAGGAGTTCATTTAGAATAACCATGGATTGAACTTGCTCCATTTCATCTATCAATAACTAAAATGATCTGACGATTGTCCTTGTTCTTGTTCCCTAGTGGGCCAAAAGAAGGTGTAACTCATCGGCTTTTTTCTTTAGATGTAGGCATTGCATAATGTAAGGACCCGCTATCATCTCTAAAATTAAAATAGGCGATAACAGTTCCTCGACCACATATAAGTTGTAAGATTATATATAAGGTTGTCTAAAAGAATTGTTTGAAGAATTGTTTATCTAATTCCACATAGATAATATAATAGAAACCATAATTTTTCTGAACTTTAACCAAAATACACTACTTTATTATCAACATATTTTGCAAAAGAAGCAATTTAAGTCATACATAGCTAAGTACATATATATATACATATATTACATCCAAAGGCTTTTTACAAGCCTTAACAAAATTACAAACATAAAATTCAACTAAAACCTTAAATACAACCACAAGACTAACATAACTATTCTATTTGCAAAAATTGGATTCTACCAAGTCTAAGGTCATCTCTAGTCCTCCATATCATCGAGAAAATCCTCGAAATCGGTTCCATACCCCATACTCGTATAAAACTCATCGGATTCATCACCTGAAATGGTTAAAATATTAGCCAAAGGCCCAGTACGCAAGTAACGAATACAAATGCAAAGTGATTCACATATACTTAATCTAAATGTAAAATGCAACAACCAATAATTTATTACTCAATCTTTAGTTAGTCTTTCATCATGGGAGTGTTCAAACTCCGGGCAACAAGGATCATGTATTACGTCCGCCTCCCTGAGTGGTCTCTACTGTTCATACAGACTAGGCAGGCCCACCTTCCGGCGTAGCCCGTAATAATAGAGGATTCTGAGTAACGCATCACGACGCTCAGGGGGTTGATATGAGTAGCTCAGATACTCATATCTCCTAAATAATTTTATCCAATAACGAGAAAGTACCCTACCCCCAATTTGAGCAAAGTACCACTCTCCGAGCCAGATTCAATGGCAAACAAGGACAATTAACACTCATCAATTAATAAAATTTTCTTAATTTAGAGTAATTTGATTTGATGCCTACCCTAGCAAAGAAACAAGCAATTACTACGCGTACCTGAGATAGCTCGGGAACTAATGGGGTTGGCCAAGCGAGGAACTATCACTGTTTAAGATAATATTAAATTTCCCACTTAGTTTAAGCACTAATTAATTAGTTGCAAATATAATTAATCAAAGAAATTTAAATAAATTAATACAATGTTATAATAGAGCATTTAAACATCTTCTTATATCATAGAACACTTAACAAATATTTAATTGATCATATACCAAGCTTTGGAAAATTTTGAAGAAAGTTTTTTAAAATGAAAACTACAGGGGATACGTCAACCTTCAACGCCGGCGGCTTTGAATCGGTGCGCAATACACTAAAGTTCAACACTTGCCAACATTGGCAACGTTCAAGGATACGCCGGCAGCCTTCTGTCTACGCCAGCGGATTTGACCCGGTGTAGAATACAACTCCAAATTTTCAAAAATTTCCGAGAGTTACACGGAGTTGGTCCACTCCCGTGAATACCCCCAACACCAGCAGTGTATCCGTATATGCCGATAGCTTTGGATCCTACACCGGTAACCTTCAGCCCGGCGTTAAAAATTATGATTCTGTTCTCGTTCCACACCGCCTCTAAGTCGGCGGATTTGCAACCTCAGTAGCCGGCGTACGATTTGAAAAAAATAACACTGGCAAGCTTTTCTAGCAAAAGCCGGCAGCGTTTCAAGCAGCTTTAAAAAAATCGATTCTGTTCACTTCCAACACCGCCTCTACACCGGTGGCGTTGAAGTGCCAGATGCCGGCGTACGCTCAAAATTAAACCTATACGAAAATGTTTTGTTTTCCCTGTTTTATTACAAAACTTATTCATTTCAAAATTCTCCAAACTTAATCTAAACTTTCCAAAGCTTGTTATATGTTTTAAACATTATCCAAACAACATAAATTCTACTTCTAATCATCAAAACACCAATCACACTTCAATTCCACACTTCAACAACTCAATCCTTAAATCTTCCCAATACACTCATCCTCACATGTCAACATTCATATAAGACATACACTACAACTCATCTAGCCATGTAATCCTATTTAAACTACCATAAATGCATAAAATCATTCTAACACCAATTAGTACATAAACTTCATTCTAACATAAGCTTTACAACCAAATACAAGGAAGAACATAAAATAAAGAGATTAGGCTTGCATTTAACTTACATGATTAAGCCTTGGCTTAGAGTGATGTTTGAATCCAAAAGCTTGTAATTGATTTTGGCTTAGGGCTTAGGGTTTTGAGATGGAAGGAAGAAAGAAAGAAAGAAAAGAAAAGAAAAGAAAAGAAAAAATTCATATGAAGTGATTAGGGCTACCAAAAGTGTCCATAATTAGTCCAAAATGAAGTCAATACTATCCAAAGTTTGATTTTAGGAGTATATTTGACCTAAGGTTAATTTGGTTAAATTTGAAATGCATTTGAGTTTGATTTAAGCTTAAAAAGTAGACTTTAACTTTGTGAAAATTCTGCCATCATTCTTAGATAATTCACAAGTTATTTTATTAGATTCTAAACATAACACATACATATTAATTTACAAAAGACACACTTATTCATTACACTATACACACATTAATACATATAATACAATAATATTAATTTCATTATACTACACACATACAAAGTAACACATATTTAACACATATACTAATTATATTATCCATGCACATATATGTATATATATGTATATATCTCATTTCAATAACACATTAGAGTATAAATTAGGAAATTCATAGCTATTTCACACAAGGTCAATACTTTTCACTAACTCCCTTCTACCTAGGGTCTCTATACCATTGCCTCAACTTATACCATCAAGCTTCTGTCCGTTCCAAGGGTTAATATCACGACCCAAATAAGGGCTTAGTAGGATTATCCTAAAGTTATAATACCACATATGCATCCTTAATATGAGAAATGTATTGCAAGTCAAAGATTACAAGAATATACTTATTTATCTACTACACATGATTTAATCATACATATATATGTAATATTTTTATTTAAGCATACTAAGGAAACCGATATCCCACAATTCACTAGAATCGTAGAGAATCGATATCCCCTATCAAATAGTAAAATTGGGGTTTTTAACTTACATACTATAAAGCCTCAAAAGATTATAACATTTGTTTAATTTATTTTCTAAGTTCGTTTTACATGTAATCTATTCTTCTATCTTTACAAAGTCCAATGACAAAGCACTCTCCACACAATCTTAGCATAGTCTTAGCATATACTATTCCTGCACAAAAACTTTAGGGGTATGAGCAAAACCATAACTTAATGAGTTTGTTCTTCACTAGCATCGGTTACAAAAGTTATTAAGCATTAAATTAACATTCATGCAAATCTATATACACACAATATGAATCACACATAATGAATGCAAGCAACACATCTATGGGGGTCCAAAGCCATAAACGATATAGATTTATGCTGTCTACGTATCAATTATCTCCTATACTTGCCCACATAGGATGCCCTATCTTATGCGAATGGAGCTCCTTGGTGGCAACGTCCACCCAGACGAACATAATGCTTACCCGTCATTAGTAAAAGTAAATATTCCCCAACACATGTTGTATGTTGGTTAATATTTAAAATTATCTCGACGTATCTATCACATAATATTGGTAAATATAACAAGTGGACCCCAACTCAAACAACATATACCATCACCACATGACAAGTGGACCTTAACTCAAACAACATCCACTGTCAAAACATTACTCGAAAATGTCTCGATTTCATTTCATAAACCATTTTAGTAAAACTCAACAATTTCAAAGACAAAAAGAGCGACTGGAGATACTCCAAGTCATATTTCTTTAAAGATACATTTTGAAAATACTTTTAATTACAAATCCGAGATATTTCCTATCGGGGGTTCAATCACATGTGATAAATATATCCAATTAATTTGGTCTAATAGTTAAAGTTATCCATTTATTTTTGCAATCATGCAGATGATGACATTCACAATAACCGATCATTCAATAGACAAGTAATATAACCAACATAACAACAAGTAGTATTAAGTACAAGCACATACTACATCATTAGAACTCCCTCACCTGAGCATTAATGTTCACCTGATACAACCTTTGGAAATACTTGGGGTTTGAGAACTTGGACTCAATACCATCTATGAAATGAAATAATAATTACCCATTATTATACATATAGCTTTGTAATAAATCCTATTGGTGCTTAAATGTCTTAACCTCGGGTTATAATGTTTCTAATTCCAAATTCACGTTCCTAGTTTAGTTTTATCATATGGATAATCATTTTAAAGCTTGTAAGGCTTATTTTTCTTAAGTTAGACTATGAAGATCATATAAACTTAGTTTCGTTAGGAAAAGTATCCTAAATAATTCTAAATACCTATTTTACGTGCGTCATTTTAAATTAGGCCTATTGTACTCATTTTAAGTTGGATTTTCACATACAAATAGGCATTGAAAAGCTTATAGAGCATAGTTTTCAATTATCAAGTTATATTAATCATTTTATAAGTTTTTCTCCACATTTTTCTAAGGATTTGATAGGTATCCTAAGGATGTCAATTCTCCTTGTTTTGTGTTTTCAATTCTCACTTCAAGCTCATTTCCTTTCTTATGTGTACTTTATCAAATTTCAGTGTTCAAACTCACTTTTAGTTCATTATTTTACACTTGATCAAAACATAGACTTATATTTATTTTTATTGTGTTTATCTTGATCTTATTTTAAGTATGTATCTTTAGTTAATATGATCATACTATTTACAGATTTAGATTGTTTGCATTATTCTGCACTTTGTAATCTCAATATCATGTATAGGCCGAAAGCCTATATCCTAACTTAGGTATATATTCCTCTTAAGTTTTGTTACTTGATTCTAAGTCATTATAATAATTAATATATACTTAAATTATCATAAATTGAGTTTTGAAATTCTAATTTCTTCATAGAGCTGAAGCATGTAATCATTTCCATCTATATATTTCCTTTTTTTAATTCAATAATTATCACTATATTATAACTTGTAACCAATTTAATATGAATACTTTTGATTTCTAATTTGTTCAAAACTCATCGATATTCATAAATAATGTATTTTTCTTAATTGTACTAATTAATTAGTTTTTCTCTCAATAACTTAGTTTTTTTATTATGATGATATTAATTATTACATATTTAGTCCTAGAATTATCATGATCTCTCTTTCTTTCTCTTAGCCGAACATGATAGTTGATATAGGAATATTTTCTCAAACTACCAAGATGATATATTTTTTGTAAACATATGATAATCTTACGCACATGTAAATTTTTATAAAAATATAGTCATATAATTATTTGAAATAGCCATGAATTTCCTAAATTACATTTTATAAATCTGTTATTGAAATTACATATGATTTTGAAATTTAATATATGTTAATTATGTTGATGCATGAATAATGAGTTGAGTTGTTATTTTAAAATAATTAAATATTTTAGAATGATTAAATACTGAGTTCATGATTTTTTTTAGTGTATTAGAATGTATGAAATATAATTAGAATAAATTAGATTATGCATGTAATTAGACCAATGTATAACAAAAAATTTTGTCACAATTAAAGGCAAAGACCACATTTAATTAGTCTAAAAAGTAAGCTTCATTAATTAGCCAAATTCAAGCCAATTAAAGGACTTAATTAGGCAGCCACTAAAGTCAACCAAAGGGATAAATATCAACATTTGAAGTGCAAAATTCGTTCAAAAATTTCAAACCACCATTACACATGCCAAAAAGTGTCAAAACCTTTCCTACTCCCTCAAAAGCTCTCCCATGTTCATGTGTAACTAAACCCTTCATTTTCTACAAATTAAACCCACAAATGCTTGCAACAAGATCATTAAACCAAGGCTCCAAGTCCACATGGTAAGCGTATTTTTCTTGCCTTGTTTGTATTTAAGTTAAGCTTATGTTAGAATAGAGTTTATGTGTTAATTGGTGTGAATGATTTTGTGCATTGATGGTAGTTTAAATAGAATTATATTGCTAGAGGAGTTGTAGTATATGTTTTATATGAATGTTGACATGTGATGATGAATGTGTTGGGATGGTTTAAGGGTTGAGTAGTTGAAGTGTGGAATTGAAGCGTAATTGGTGTTTGAATGTTGTAGTTAGGTGTTTGATGATTAGAAGTAGGGTTTGTGTTGTTAGGAAGGTGTTTAGAACATATAACAAGTTTTGGGGAAGCTTAGAATAAGTTTGGAGGATTTTTGGAATAAATAGTTTTTGTAAAGAAAACAAGGGAAGGAAAACATTTTCAAATAAGTCTGTTTTTTAGCATACGTCGGCATCTGGTACTTCAACGCCACTAGCGTAGAGGCGGTGTTGAAGGTGATCAGAACCTGTTTTCTTAAAACCGCTTAAAACGCTGCCGGCTTTCGCAAGAAAAGTTTGCCAGTGTTTATTTTTTAAAACGTATGCCGGCTATTAGGTTTTCAACGACACTGGCTTAGTGGCGGTGTGGAATGAGAAAAGAATCATAATTTTTAACACCGGGCTTAAGGCCACCGGCGAAGGATCTAAAGCTATCGGCATACATGGATACGCTGCCGATGTTGGAGGTATTCACGGGTGTGGACCAACACCGTGGAACTCTTGGAAAATTTTTGGAAATTAGAGTTGTAATCTACACCAGCTCAAGGCTGCCAACATAGAATGAAAGCTGCCGACGTATCCTTGAACGCTGCCAATGTTGGCAAGTGTTGAGTTTTAGTGCATTGTGCATCGGTTCAACGCCGCCAGCGTTGAAGGCTGGCGTGTCCACTGCAGTTTTCATTTTCAAGGACTTTCTTAGAAATTTTCCAAAGCTTGATATATGATCAACTGAATAATTGTTAAGTGTTCTATGATGTAATATGATGTTTAAATGCTTTGTTATGACCTTGTAATAATTTATTTGAATTTCTTTGATTAATTATATTTGGAACTAGTTAATTAGTGCTTAAACTAAGTGGGAAATTCAATATTGTCTTAAACAATGATAAATTCTCGCTCGGCCAACCCCATTAGTTCTCGAGCCATCTCAAGTACACGGTAACTTGCTTGTTTCTTTGCTATGATAAGCATTAAATCAAGTTACTCTAAATTAAGCAAATTTTAATAATTGATGAGTGTTGATTGTCCTTTTACGCTGTTGAATTTAGTTCGGAGAGCAGCACCTTGCTGAGATTGGGAGCATTGTACTTTTTCGTTATTGGATAGATTTATTTAGGAGATATAAGTATCTGAGCTACTTATATCAACCCCCTGAGCGTCGTGATGTGTTACTCAGGATCCCTTAGTATTACGACCTACGCCGAAAGGTGGGGAAGGTGGGGCTGCCTATTCTATATGAACAGTAGGGACCACTCAGGGAGGCGAACGTAATACTAGATCCTTAATGTCCGAAGTTTGAATACTCCATTGTAATATGACTAACTAAAGATTGAATAATAAATTATTGGTTGTTGCATTTTGCATTTTGCTTAAGCATGTGTGAATCACTTTGCATTTGTATTCGTTACTTGCATACTGGGCCTTTGGCTCATATTTTAACCATTTCAAGTGATGAATCAGACGAGTTTTACACGAGTATAGGGTATGGAACCGATTTCAAGGATTTTCTTGATGATTTGGAGGACTAGAGATGACCTTAGACTTAATGGAATCCAAATTTTGTAATAGACTAGTTATATTAGTCTTGTGATAGTATTTAAAGTTTTAGTTGGATTTTATATGTAATTTTGTTAAGGCTTGTAAGAAGCCTTTGGATGTAATATACGTATATATATATATACTTAGCTATGTATGACTTAAGTTTATTTTTTTTCTTTGTGAAATATGTTAATGGTGTAATGTGTTTTGTTAAAAGTTTTGAAAAACTATGGTTTCTATTATATTAACAAGGTGGAATTAGATAAATAATTCCTCAAACAATTCTTTTAGACAACCGTACATATAATCTTATAAGTTATATGTGATTGGGGAACTATTATCACCTATTTTAATTATAAAGGTGATAGCAAGTCCTTACAGTTGATATCAAAGCTAAGTTTGATTAATTTTTTGTCTAATTGCAATAATTTGTTTGGGACTTGACTAGACACAAATAGGTAGTATAGAAAAGAGTTAGTTTATTCGGATAGTTGTGTATATTTGCCTTCTTGCTTGTTTCATATGTTTGTTATTTATTTGATTGATTGCTAAATGCTTGTTGCTTGTTTGATGGTTTGCTAAATTGTTTGTTATTTTATATTGCATGTGAATGTTAATTTGATAAGTTTTGTATGTGATTAGAAATTTGTATACAAGTGTGTGTATGTTGAATATACGTATGCAATTGTAAAGATGGATAAGTTAAGGAGATCTACAAGGTAACATTCTGATAGAGAAAGTATGCCACCACCACCACAATCATCGTCTACATTTGCTCCTATTTCATCTTCTACACTGAGTGGTGAGACTACTCCATCTCCTGCATCGGCTTCAGCTTCGCAAGTTCCTCCACCGACTCAGATTCCTCCACCTCCACCTATGCCACCCATTCTTCCCATGCCACAAATGCCCACTGGTGATCTAAATTCCATGTATAGTATGATGAGGGACATCATGGCAATGATGCAGCAGTATTAGATGATGATGTATCAGTAAACACAGCATCTCATGCAGCAAGTTAATCAACAAGGAATGAGACCAAATGAGACTGCTCCTGTAAATGATCAATCCAACCAAATCAAGTTACATGATTTTAGCAAGATGGTCCCAGAATTTTATGGCATTAGTACCGATCCTACAATAGCTGAAGGTTAGATAGAGGAGCTAGAGAAGACATTTGCTGCTAGTAGAACACCGGAAGATAATAAAGTTGATTTAGAGGTTTATATGATGAAGAAAAAGGCTTACAATTGGTGGAGATTAACTAGTGGAAATCTATAACAACCCATATCATGGAATGCATTTAAGGATACATTTTTCATCAAATATTTTCCAAATTCAGTAAGAGAGAGGATGATAGTTGACTGGTTAAACTTGAGACAAGGGAGCAAGACTACAGATGAATACTATGGTGAATTTTGCAGACTGTTGCACTTTGCTGGAGTTGATTACCGAGATGAGAGAATGAAAGTTCAGAAATTTCAAAATAGATTGAATGAGGAAATTCAAAGTGAAGTGAAGTGAAGAAATTTGAGTTATATACCCTATCAAATAATGTGGCCAAAGCTTTGCTAATGGAGCAAATTTAGAATGATAGTAGAATTAAAAGAGTAAAGAGAGCTGCATTTATGGGAAAGAGACCTGCTTCCACTTCATCCTATGATAGTTATCGAGGTGCTAGTAAAAAGAAGCCTTTTATGGGACGATAAGGAAATCAAAAGCCGACATATAAAGCTTCTATACTTGCATTTGAGAAGAAACGCTTTAGGTGTTATGGTCCTCATGAGTTATCTGATTGTAAGTGGACTCCCAATGCATGTTTTTCATGTGGTCAAGTTGGACATAAATCTAAAGAGTGCAAGAATCCAAAACTACCACCGGTCTTCTGTGCATATTGCAAGCACAGAGGTCATCATATTGCTTACTGCAAGGATCGACCTGATGTTAAGAGTGGAGTTGATATAGAGAAGGGAAAGACAAATGCTAAGGTTTTCATCTTACAACAGATTGAAGATACACCATTAATAGACACCTTGGCAGGTATTCTGAGTGTTGCTAATAGGGATGCATATGTGTTGATTGATATTGGAGCAACTCATGCTTATATTTCTGAAAATTATATGAATGATTGTGAGCTTGTTTCTGAAACGTTAATTAATCGTATTATGTGTGTGACTACTCCATTAGTGATTGAAAATAGGCATCCCTGTGTGTGTAAAAATATAAATGTTGTGATTTCAAATGTGAACATGCCTATTGATATGATAGTATTGCCTTTATCTGATTTTGATGTGATCTTGGGAATGAATTGGCTAAATCATTATAAGGTCACGATTGATTGTAGTAAGGCAGAGTTAAGTTTTGATTTAGATAAGGGGAGATTTACATATAGGTTGGAAAGGCTGAGACCTAAGAGTATTAACTCTATGGAGTTGTGGGAAAAACCAGTTGTGGCAGCTATGAATATTGAAGAAGTGGATATCAAAATGGTGCCAACTGTGAATGAGTTTGTGGATGTATTTCCAGAGAAGTTACCTGGACTACCACCAAATAGGGAGATAGAGTTTGGAATTGAAGTATTACCTGGAATAGTACCTATCTCCAAGGCTCCGTATAGAATGGCTCCTACAGAGTTGAAAGAGTTAAAACTGCAGTTACAGGAATTGCAAGATTTGGGTTTCATTAGACCGAGTATATCGCCATGGGGTACTCCTGTCGCAACCCTATGTGGGGCCTAGTAGGATTGCCCTAAATCACCATATCACGTGTGCACCCGCAACATGAGGATCACCTTGCAAGTCAAAGTTTACAAGACTCTAATTAATTATCCTCTCATCGTGTTATACATATATAAATTTATTATGAAAATAATTTATTGGATATCGAAACTTCCACAGATCATGAAGACCGTAGAGAATCAGATATCCTATCAAATGACAAGATAAGGTAAACCTAAGTTTAACACAAAATATCAACTAGGTTTAAGTTAAGAAAAAGACTACATTTTCATGTTTATTCTCTCAACTAGGTTTAACCTATCAAATTCTCAATCTTCTATCAGTCTTGTACAACTTGATCTTTGTCACGCTCTACACTCAGATCCTATCCCATCCATGTATTCAACTTACCCGCAAAAGCAAACTATTGGGGAGTCAGCTATAACTAGCTGAGTGAAGTATACCCTCGCTCCATACCGTTCAAGCAAAAGCAAACAAGTTATTAAACAAGCATATGTAATGCAGACAAGCAAATAAACAAATATATATGGCCAACCGGTAACCATATATATATTCGGATTTACGCCTTCCGAATCCGAGGTTAGGGTACATCCACACATCAGCACCCGGACCGCTAATACTTCGGAATTAAATTTATTCAAGGAGTTTTTCATATATAGAAAGTAATATACATATAACAACATCCCATTAAAGCAAGATATCCTTAACAATGACCCGGCACGATCCTAGGAGATAGGTCGTCTCCCCAGGACGACTTAGTTCCCATTCCCCTAGAACAAGGCCCATGGTATACACTAGGCATATACCACTTTGGTCATCCATGTTCACCATCCTTACGGGACAGTGTGGCCCATCCGAGTCAAAGTGTAGTGGTGATGGCCTTCTACATGCAATCGTGCAATGCATGATCAATATTATAATTATCACGCCAATAGTCATTAAGTCCATTTATTTGGCGATCAGACAATTATCAGACACTCGCAAGGATCAAAATGATTAAACAACACTCAATACTTAACGTTCAGAATAATGTATAGTATTTTCAACACAGATAACAAACATGAGCAACCACAAGTTTAAATTTCCCAACCCCATACTTGAATCATTTAATTTATTAACAAAATATCATACTCTAAACCTACAAGCACAAGCAGATATGAAGGTCATCGGAATATACTCATTTGTTTATCCTTGCTTAATGGTCGTAGAAGTCTACAAGAAAACTTGAAGATGGATCTATCTCCCTTGAGAATTTAGATAACGGATACTTATTACTATACTATTATTCATACAAAGAAACCTATTGTGTCTTTGTGTCTCAAACTTTGAGTTTTAACTTTCTTAATCTAACCTTAACACATAATTAGTCATTTTGAAGTTTGTGAAGGCTATGCTTCGTAAGTTAAACTATAAAATTCGTATAATCTTAGTTTTCTTAAGAAAAGTATTGTAGTTGTTTTCAAATATCAAGTTTAATCACGAAATCTGAAATTGGGTATATTATATTCGTTTTGACTTAGATTTTAGCATGAGTAGTCATTGGAAAACTTATGGAATGTAGTTTTTAATTATCAAGTTAAAAATAATCATTTTGTATATTTTTCTCTATGTTACTCAAGGGGTCTGAAAGATATCACAATTGTGTATATCTTTCTTGTTTTGTATTCTTAAGTATTATTTCAAGTTCGATTCCTTGTTTTATGTTTATTTCATCAAGTATTAGTGATTAAACTTAATTTAAGTTCGTTACTCTATTTTTTTAGTTAAAGCATATACATTTATATTTATTTTCATTTTCCTTGTCTTGATCTTATTTTAAGTATGTAACTTTAGTTAATTTGATTATATTAGCTAGTATTTATGATTTCCATTAATCTATACTTTATATCCTTATAGTCTTACAGGTGTTGAATTTTATACTTAGAGTTACAAGATTCTTGATTAAGTTTAATTCTGCAATTACAATCTATATTACCTTGATTTTTCTAATGTGCAATTGAATTACTTAAGTTTTATTTTAGGAACCTTATTCTTTTATATGTGTTAAAATTTCCATATGTTTATATAGGCTTGTTATTGAGTTTATCTACCAGATTAAAAGCTAAATTATCTTTTATCTATATAATACTTAAAATCATATCAAGTTTATGTATCAAAATCCTATTTCTACGTATGATATGAAACTCATATTTGTATATAGGGTAATATATTAAAGTTTAATTATATATATTCAGTAATGTTCCATTTATCAAATTCAAGTAAAATTCTTATAGGGCTGAAACTTATATAATATGGTTCTACAATTTTCTAAACTTTTATTTTCCTCCTTAATTCCATTTCTACTCATGAGTATATGTTGTGTGTACTTTAAATTATTTAAGCTTGTCATAGAATATCTCTATTCTTTTTAAATGTCGAAACTACACTATAGGTTTACTTTACTTAATTCTAACTGTTTCTTTAGTTAGTTTTTATTTCATAAAACATAATGAGTATTTATATAAGTTAAGAATATTTTTGTTTTAGTGTTTTTGATATTAAAATCTTAGTTTGAGTCTTATATATATAAATTAGACCGAATATCTAATTTTAATGGGTATATCTCAATCTTAGCGATTTATCTTTAAATTATCATTTACTAAATGATGTACTTTAAAGATCTAAAAATTCAATTATAAACTAGTAGTTATTGTCTTGGAACTATATTTATCGAGATATCACTCGTTTTGGAAAATTACTATTCATTTCCCAGTAGGTCACTCATCTTGGGTCATGAGCACGCTTAACTTTTAGTGTTTTGAGAATTTTTCAGTATTATACCAAACATATCACAATAGTTAAAGTTCTATATTTTTCTTATATTATTTCCAAATTGGAAACTAAAATCTAAATCTACGGGATCGGATAGTTTTAGGTTTTTCACCTACACGAATAGAATTTCCAGATTTGCTTGGGTAAACTAGGGTTTTAGTCTATACATAATTAAAATATTATAACTTTCATATTTGTGAAGTCAGAATTTTGATTTGGGCTTTAGATTAGAAGATTTTGATCAATTATTGATCCCATCGGGTATATTTCAACTCTTGCAATTTATCTCTAAATTTCTATCTACTAATAAATAGACTCCAAATATTAATTATCTAATATTATAATCAATTTTCTACCATCTAGCATTTTTATTTATCAATTTATTATCCATTTGATAAGCGAAATGTAATATCAACTAGTCTAAATACACATACTTAGCATGACATAATTTTATATTATTATCATTATATATGTATGTAAATATGTATATTTATAATAAAAACTAATATTAAAACTTCTAATATTATGAAAACTTCTACGTATAGGATCATAATAGTAAAATTTTAGAGTGGTCAAAACCTTATCTTGTGTGGTCTTGAATTGAAGAGCGTATTGCCACGATCATAACACCACTTTCGAAATTGGAATAAGTTATCGTATGTGAAAGATATGAACTTTTGAAGATCGGAGAAGTTTCTAGATTTTTTTTTATTATTTTATTATTTTATTATTTCTTTTTCTTTTTTTTTTTTTTTTCTTTCTTCTTCTCTTCTCCATTCGGAGAAGGTTTTTCTTTTTTTTTTTTTGGTTTTTCCTTCTCCTGATCAGAGATTTTTTCTTTTCTTTTTTTTTAAATGATAGTCTTCATTTGAAGACTGAGAGAGAATACGGAGAGAGAGAGAGAGAGAGAAAGAATAGAAAGAATGAGAAGAAGAGCGAGAATTGGAGAATTTATAAGGAAACTTTATGTGGCCACAAGCTGGAAATTGTGGGGAAATTTTAATTTTTCGGGTTCTAATTAATACATATAATAAATACTTATTTGTTATTATTTTTAGATGAAAATTTACGTACCTACTATATTAAATATTCTGAACACTATAGTATACTTAAAATTTTGAATTTAAGACTTTTACTTTTCAGCTTTAATATCTGTTATCGTAAATTATAATTTATCCTTTAAGGGTTTAAATTATTAGTGTTTTGATATTTTATGACCTAATTCATATTTATATTGTCTTTAATTTGACTTTATTTATATTCTACTATTATAAATTTATAGTATTAGTATTTATCTTTTATTGTATCTTTTGAATTATTTTGGGATCCAATTTATTATTTTACTTATCTTTATTGGTTTTTTAGTTTATATATATTAATAATATTATTATTGTTATATCTTATGGAAAATTTTTATTTGATATAGGTATAGTTTATACTTAAATTTTTATTTTAATTAAGTCTTTTATTGTTCATATTGGTAATTACCAATATTTAAATTCAAGAAAAGTAGGAATGGTTTTTCAGACATTTTGTAAAATTTCTGCCAGCATTACTATCTATTTAACAATTATCAAAAATTAAATAGATGTATAATTCAGGGTGTTACAGCTCCTGTATTATTTGTAAGGAAGAAAGATGGGAGTTTGTGCATGTGCATCGATTACAGGGAATTGATCGGGTTACAATTAAGAACAAATACCTTTTGCCTAGGATTGATGATATATTCGATCAGTTGAAGGGAGCCACAGTGTTTTCTAAGATCGACTTGAGATCAGGATATTATCAACTTAAGATCAAATCTCAAGATATTCAGAGGACGGCCTTCAGAACTCGGTATAGGCACTTCGAGTTTTTGGTGATGCCTTTCGGGTTAACCAATGCTCCAGCTGCATTCATGGATTTGATGAATAGAGTCTTCAAGGATTATCTAGATTCATTTGTCATAGTATTCATTGATGATATTCTGATTTATTCTCGAAGTAAGGGGGAGCATCAAGAGCATTTAAGACTTGTGTTACAAAGACTTCAAGAGAAGAAACTCTATGCGAAATTTAACAAATGTCAATTTTGGTTGGAAAAAATATCCTTTCTCGAGCATATTATTTCAAAAGAAGGTATTTTAGTTGATCTAATGAAGATCGAAGCTATTTTGGGATGGACAAGACCTATTAATGGGAGTGAGATTAGAAGTTTTCTTGGATTGACAAGATACTATCGAAGGTTTGTACAGGGATTTTTGAAAAGTGCGTCCTCATTAACAAGATTAACAAGAAAGAATATTAAGTATATGTGGGATGACAAGTGTGAGAGGAGTTTTGAAGAGTTGAAAGAAAGATTGATATCAGCTCCTATTATGGCACTGCCCGTTAGTGGAAAGGAATTCGTGGTTTTTAGTGATGCGTCTATCCAAGGACTCGGTTGTGTTCTCATGCAAGATGGAAAAGTTATAGCTTATGCATCAAGGCAACTAAAACCCCATGAGAAGAATTATCCAGTGCATGATCTTGAGTTAGCAACAGTAATTCTTGCACTGAAACTTTGGAGACGCTATTTGTTTGGAGAGAAGTATAAGATTTACACGGATCACAAAATCTTGAAATACATATTCACACAGAAAGAGCTTAATATGAGGCAAAGAAGATGGCTTGAATTGATTAAAGATTATGATGTGGAAATTCTTTACCATCGTGACAAAGCTAATGTGGTAGCAAACGCACTCAATAGGAAGAAGCAAGTGAATGATGCAACTTTGATTTCTAATCAGAGAGAGATTCAGATGGATTTCATAAAGTTAGAACTTGAAGTTACATTGGAGCAAGTTGATGTGATATTGGCTCAATTATCCTTGCAACCGATAATGTTGGAAAAGATTAACAAGCCCAAAAGGAAGATGATGAAGTTAAAAGAATGAAGATTGCTATAAGTGAAGGGAAAAGAAAAGAATTGAGAATCAATGGGGATGAAGTTGTTAGATATGGGAATTGACTCTTTACGCCATATGGGTTGAGAGAAGAAATCATGAAGGAAGCTCATTCATCTTCATATTCGATCCACCCAGGAACCACCAAATGTATAGAGATTTGAAGAAAAATTTCTGGTGGGAAGGTTTGAAGAAAGATATTGCTCAATATGTTTCCAAGTGTTTGGCTTGTCAACAAATAAAAATCGAGCATCAAAGACCCAAAGGAGAACTTCAATCTTTATCTATACCTGAATGGAAATGGGATGATATCACTATGGATTTTATATCGGCCTTACGCAAGACTATCGCCAAATATTAAATTATTTGGGTGATCGTGGACAGATTAACAAAATCGGCTCATTTCATACCTTTGAGGGTTGGAGATTCCTTAGAGAAGAGGGCACATATCTATATTAAAGAGATAGTGAGACTACATGGGATTCCAAAGACGATTACTTCTGATCGAGATTCTCGCTTTGTCAGTCGGTTCTAGAAAAGTTTACATACTGCTTTAGGTATACAACTTCAGTTTAGCACTACATTTCATCCACAGACAAATGGGCAATCAAAAAGAACAATTCAGATAGTGGAAGATATGCTTAGAGCATGTGTTTTAGATTTTGGCAATAGGTGGGACACTTATTTTCCACTTATTGAATTTGCTACAATAATATTTTCCAAGCAACGATTCAAATGGCACGTTATGAAGCTCTTTATGGTAGGAAGTGCAGACCTCCACTGTATTGGGATGATGTCACGCCCCAATGGGTACCCTAAACGTGACAGTCCGCCACACTCAATATTAAAGCTTAAGTATGACAACCTTAGCCATTCCCAAAAGCTTTTATATTAAGTGTGTAAGGCGTACTTTCACAACTTTAGAGGACCATATATGGAATTATGAAGCTTAAGGAGATATAAAAACATATTAAGAAAAGAGGATTCACAATAATTATTTGTTCATGGCAAAGACTTTACAAACTTAGGGACAACTCCTAAATTACTAATCTATTATATACATATTAACATGCTAATACTAGCTAACTTTATCCAATTTCTAATGTTCAAAGGATTACCTGCCCGCATGGTCCACGTGGCCTTAACCATAAGTACGGGAACTGCAAAAGATATCTATTGGGGTATAAGCTAATAGGCTTAGTGAGAACTATTTCCATAAATAACTTCTTGTAACAAGATTCAAACAAGTTGATTTAATCAAACAAATGTAATGCACAAGCACGTGGGCAAACAAGCATATAGCTTTCCGGGAACTATATGTTGAATGGATTTACGCCCTCCATTCGGGGTTTGGTGATACTTATCCTCAAAACAAGTAGTTTTAATAACAGAAAATTTTAAGCTTGCGAGCACTCATCGCTAAGCATTCGTTAAAAAAGTTTTAAACTTGCGAGCACTCATCGCCAAGTATTCCGAATCTACTTGATTTGACTTGCTTCGGATCAACAGCCAAGTATATTCCATTAAGCCTCCAAGTAATCGCTTTCGGATCTCCCGCCAAGTGTTGCTTTCGACATGAGCTTACTATTTCTCACCCAAGGATATAACCCAACCATGCAATATGACTCACTTCGTGGTATGCATGAGTTCATTAATTTATAAGTCTAAATAATTATTTTCAACTTTATGGTGATCAAGGAATCGCACACAATCAATATTAAACTAAAACAATCACTTAGAACAATTCGGGCTTCGATATTCTTAGAATTCTTTCAAGGAGTTATTTTACATGCATATCGGTTTATCTTTTCCTAACTCTAGTGCAACTAGTTTACAAGCACAACAAGTATAGCATTTAATGGAAATAAACTCACGATGCCATTGTCGTCTATTCCTCTAAGCGGATGAGTCGTTCACACACTCATTAATCATAATAGTTCTTGGGGTAAAGGAATCCTTCCTCGGGGTTACCTAACCAAAGAAAATACCCACAATGAGTTTTCTTGATGATTTTCTTGAATTTTGACAAAACAATGTCAAAGAACGTTAAAGTTCGTATAGAAGAATGTTTCAACTTAAAATGGCCATAACTTGGTCATTTTAACTCGAATTGCACATATAATATACCGATTTCTATCTACTTGAAAGATCTACCATTTCTAAAATTATTTCCAACAAACAAAGCCATATAGGCTCCAAAACAGTGGCGACAAAATTCACCACGGATTTCCAAGTAAAAACAACTTTGGTTCAAAAATCAAATTTGTTTGATAAATACTTAGTTATCTATATAGT
The DNA here is from genome assembly GCA_024138025.1 of Combretum micranthum. NCBI lineage: Eukaryota > Viridiplantae > Streptophyta > Magnoliopsida > Myrtales > Combretaceae > Combretum > Combretum micranthum. The sequence goes on along the minus strand of JAMXBD010001131.1, from coordinate 208,572 downwards.
TGAAAAATTCTCTTTTTATAACTATATAACCCATATTTAAGCATGCTCAAATGTCTTGTTGTCCAATTATTTTTCTTAGGTAAAACAATGGGTTGAAGCTTTTCGGAAATTGTTTTTGTGAATTTCTTTGAAATGAATACTTTGTTTTTTTATTTTCTAAAAACGTTTTATGTTGGTTTATTTATCTTTTCTAAGTGACCTTTGAAAATAAAATCTTCTACTTTCTAGGTTACATTAATATATTTTGAAGTTTTCTAGGAAATATGCTTGTCTTCATTTTTCTTGTGTAAATTCCTTTGTTTACTTGTTTTGCAAAAATCCTTACTTGATATTTCTCATTCTTTTTTCATTGTCTCATTTTTCAAAAATAATTATCCATGCATGAAAATTTGTTTTCTTCATAAAAACAATGTGAAACAATTAAGGACTTTTTGTAGAAAAACAAATTTCTATAATCTCATTAACTTCTTGTTGTAACTTGAAAAGAAATAACTTTATTATTTTCAAACCATAAATTTTCTTTGCCTATTTGTTTGCAAGGGTCTTTACTTAAAAATTTCCTTAGGCATCCATTATTTCCTTTCTTTATGAAAAGAACCATTTTTATCAACAAAATATTTTCTTTTGAAAAACAAGGTGAAATAATAGGGATCTAAGTGGCTTTTTAAAGTAAAAGTAGTTTATAAAATTATAGTGAGTTCTTTTTGAAAAGGAATGAGTTTATTTGTGTTATCTCATACATTTTTATGCTTTCATAAACTTATTTTCAAGTGAAAAATCCTTCTTTTGTTTAATTATCTTTAGAAAATAAAATTTTTGGACAACAATCTAAATGAACATGATTATGAGGATAATAAGAATCAAAATAACATAAAGCATAATAATAAAGTCAAGTATTGGAGTCTTAGCTTTTTCAAGGCTCCCGAGACTAAGAAGTAAACTAGTCCCATAATGAAATAAAATGAATGAAAGAAAAACTTGTTTTGACTTGATGAGGACAAGTCTAAGACTAGAGACTAGTCTTAAAAACAATCTTGGAATAAATAAAACACATTGAAGTAAATAAATTGCATGAAAGGTAAATAAATTGCAAGATCATGAGCTTATATGCTCTAAATAATATATATAGCTATGTAGATATAGTAGATAGTTATGAACATAAAAGAAACATAAATGGACATAAGAGAAACATAAATGAATATGAAGGAAACATGAACATAAAGGAATTATGATTATGAACAAAAACAAAGTATGAACCTATTGTTGCTTTCTTAACCTTCATGGTTTTAGAAAACACACACTAAGCTCATACTAAGTAGATGAACATGAAGAAAGCTTGGAGGATTTTCTTGAAGAAAGCTTACTTAAAGAAAGACTAAAGAGAGCTTTTCTTGTAAGAACTTCTTGGAGAGAATTCTTGAGATATTTTGAGAGAGTAATTTTAGTGTAGAAGTGGTGTGAAAGAAGTGAAAGAGAAGGAGGGTATTTATAGGAAATTGAGGAGTGATTTTTGTATGATTAAAATAAAGTGAAATTAAAACAAATTGATGGGCATGTGAGGGGGGTAGCGCCGGCCATTGAGTGTAGTGAGGGAGTGTGTTTTATTTTTTTGACTTTTTGTTAAATAAAAGATGTAATATGTAAGATAGATGTGATATAAAGTTATGGGAAAGGTAAAAAGTTAAGATTATAGGTTATGTAGAGTGTAAGAATAGGTGTAAGAAAAAGTAGAGATAAAAGAATAGTGTAGAATAGTAATGAATAGTGTAATGTAAAGTAGATATGACAATTAAAGTACCGGTAGTAAGAAAATACGCGTATAATAGCTATATCTGTTATTTTTACTTACCGAAAAATTACGAAACTGATATTTTTGGAAAACTTATATTTTTACGAGTCTAACGGTGTATTCGGAATATTTTTACTATTCCGGGCTTCCGGACACGTTTTTCGAGAATTGTATCTGATCGGGTTCGAAGGACACCCGAATCTCACGAAACTGAACTTTTTATAAAACCTATGGTTATTACGAACTATTTTAGCTAATAAATCAAACTTCGTTTTTCAGGGCCAAGGAAAACGGCAATGCCGGATTTAGATGGATACGGTAAACTAGGGTTTTGTTGACTTTTAGGGTTCCGTTTGACTTCCGGTTTAGGGTTTTATGCTAAACCGATTCCGAAAATTTAGGGGTTTACAGATGAAGTTGGTGAAAGAGTTATTTTGAGTCATGAATTGATACAACAAGCAGTAGTTAAGATTCAAGTGACAAAACAATGAATGAAAATAGCTCAAGATCGGTATAAAAGCTATGCTAACACAAGGAGGAGACCATTAGCGTTTGAAGTTAGTGACCATGTGTTTCTCAAGATCTCTCCAACAAAAAGAGTAATTAGATTTAGGGTTAAAGGCAAGTTAAATCCAAGATACATTGGTCCTATGAGATTTTAGAGAGAATTCGTCCATTAGCTTATCGATTGGCTCTACCAACGAATTTGTCGGAAGTGCATGATGTATTCCATGTATCACAGCTTCGAAAATATGTATCAGATCCTGAAGCCATCATTTCTACACATCAACCAGAGGTTCAACCGAATTTGAGCACAGTTGAGAAGCCGATCAAAGTCTTGGATAGAATTGATAAAGTGTTAAAGAGGAAAGTAATTCCTTTTGTGAATGTCTTGTGGACCGGACAAACCGAAAGAGAGGTAACGTAAGAGCCCGATGAGGAAATGAGACAAAAGTATCCCGAGTTATTTGAGTAGTATTTAAGGTAAGCTAAGTTTCGAAGACGAAACTTTTGAAGGAGGGGAGAATGAAATAGCATGAATTTCCTAAATTACATTTTATAAATCTGTTTTGAAATTACATTATGATTTTGAAATTTAATATATGTTAATTATGTTGATGCATGAATAATGAGTTGAGTTGTTATTTTAAAATAACTAAATATTTTAGAATGATTGGGAAACTGTTATCGCCTATTTTAATTATAGGGGTGATAGGGGTCCTTACATTATTATACATACTACTAATACTATTATTATATATGTATTTTTGCAAATGTATTAAGTAATTATTTATCAAATATTCACTGATAACCTATATATTAACCATTGATCAAATTAAATAAATTTTTTCTATATTTTCTCCTAAAATAAAATTAATAATAATCATATTATGATAGAGTATTGAATGTATATTCTTATTTGTGTATGTGTCCTAAATTTAAAATTTACTAGACTTATTGTTATTTTCTCATTTATAATCCTATTTTAACACTTAAATAGTCATTTTAAAGCTTGAGGACTACTTTATCATGATTTCTATTTAATCGATTTGATTTGTCTAAAATTTAAAGAACAAGAAAAAAGTATCCTAAATGATTTTAAACTTAATTTTAACCACTTAATCTTGAACTAGACGTAATATATTCATTTTAACTCCATTTTAAACATATAAAATACCATTTGAAAGCTCTTTTCATGTACCTTTCAATAATTTATTTAGATTTCATAAACTAAATATTTTCTTTCCTTTCTCTTAAGGGACTATGGGTTATATGTATGGGTATATATATATAAATATAATATTTTCATATATTTTTATGTATTAATATACAAGTTTTCCTATCCCATAACATCATATATTATACTAAATTTAATTTTTATTTATTTTCTTAGAAATATGTACATATTATTTAAATGATTTATTTTCCTTATTAACTGATTAATCTTCTAACCACCATTATCTATCTATATGAAGTAAATAATCGTAGATCTTGAAATTATCAATATAGGTATCTATTTTCTCTCTTGTCCAAAACATATATGTAGATATATTTATTGAAATACACTAAACCCTCACCTAGTTAATTTAGAGATGATTTAATTGAATAATACAATAGATAGTTAATTTTGAACATGGTTGGATAGTTTAAATAAATAAGCTGAGTAAACAATAGAGAACGAAATAGATAATTTGATATAATTAAATTAGTAAAATCGGTTAAATTGATATATGCAATTTTTCCATATTCTTTTCAAAATATTTATTTCTTCATCTATCGATTTTATAAATCAAACTATCTTATTTCTACTCAATCGTTCATTTTAGTTAAACTCCTTTTTCTTCAAATTCAATTCTTTTTCATCTCAAAATAAATATTTTAAATGTTTAAAAAACTCCTATACCCTTAAACATTAGTTATCTTTACTTTTAAAATGATATTTTTTATATCAAGTTAAAAATTCCTAATATATATTCTCAAATTATTTTCTAATTACTTATGATACTAAAGATAATTATCTGAACAGTTTAAGCCAAAATCTTTACCCTATAATTTTCCTAAAATGTCTATTCATTCCTATCCTTTTTCCCTTTTCTTTTTCTTTGGTTTCTACCCTTCCTTTTCTTTCTCATTTTCCATTTTTCATTTCTTCCATTCTTCTTCCTCTTCTTCATTTTCTTTTCCTTTTTTCTTCAATCTATCAACCTCAAATCTATATCTCAATAAGATTAACGAAGGAATTAGAGTAAGGAAACAAGTTAGAAGTTGAAGATCATGCATTCACAAGCTTCAAGAGCTAGGAAGAAGTAAAGAGAAGATAAAGAAAACCAAGAAGTTGTCTTGCCAAGAAGAGATGAGTCTTGTTTTCCTTGTTTAAGTTGTTATTTACTTTTTTTTATTGTTGTTTATGTTTGTATGTGTTGATATAATGGTGGATGTATGAGATAAGTTGTTGAGGAAGATGATGAATAATAATTATGGGTTTGATGGAGGAATTGATGTTGTTTGATGTGTTGAATGGATTTGAAGTGTTAAAAATTGTGTTTATGTGTTATATATTGTTTACATGATGTTGTAATTGAAGTAGGAGTTGTTTTGAGTATGCTTGAGTTGGTGAGAAGAGTTTGATTCATGTCAATTGATGTTTTAGAGTTGTTAGATGTTGAGACGTGGAGTTATACTTGTTTTGAGATGTTAAATTCATGCGGTATAGTGCATAATGTTTGTGTGGTGTTTTAGTTGAAGTAGACATGAGTTTAAGGTGTAAAAATAAAGTTTGAAACAAGGAAAATTCAGAAAAATTCAAACATCCTGTCAAACGCTATGTTTGGGAAGGTGTATGGAACAAATATTCTTGATACATCATGAATAGGAGGGTGTTTCACCTATTGACTCTTCATACACCTTTCAAAACACCATATATGACAAGGTGTTTCACTTTCTTGACCTTTGTTCGCATTTCTCCAGGGCTTAAACAGCTTATCATACACCATGTATGACAACATGTTTCATTTTCTAGAGCATTTCTTGAGTTTCCTCTAAGTTCATACACCTTGTCATATAGCATGTGTAGAAATGTATACGGTTCATATAGCTTGTCATACGCCCCTGTTTGGTTTTCTTTGTTGCAACATTATTTCTTATTTTACTCATAACTTTTTCATCCGACTTAGGATTGAAGTGATTCAAAAGGCTACGAAAATCTTAAAAAGAGATCTAAAACTTTCATGTTTTAAGTTTTGCTAATTATAAAAGTATTAAGGCCAAAATTTTATTTCATTATAGCAAAGTTAAAAACTTATTTTATTAGTTAAATGTATATAGTTAAGTATAATATGAATCTTTTTGAGCTAAAATGAAATAGATAAATGATAGCTAATATGTCATGCTTGTTGAATGATATAATTAAGCATGAGTTATGGATTTAATAAATGATTTGATTAAATATAAAATTAGACATAAATGAACTTAGTTAATAATTTAAGTTCAACTTGACTTAATGAATGAATGAACTATAATGAATTAGATTGAATAAATTTAATCAATTTTGCTAACATAGACTTAAGTTAATATGAATCTTAAGTATAAAATGAATTAGTTAATAATCTTAGTTTAACTTGACTAAATGGACTTGAGTAAGTTAAAATGGATTAGATTAATTAAGTTTAATTAACTTAGCTTAGTAATTTGATTAAATGATTTATTCTAATCAATTTGGCTATGATTTAGCTAGAATGAGTTAATAGTTAATAACTAGTTTAAGTTAATGAGATAGGATAACCTTAGATTAACATGGTGAATATGCTGTTTCAAATGTATGTTTGATTTGAATATGAATGTTTTGTTGATGTTTTTGTAACAAAATACTATAATTAAAGAGAAAAGAAATCCTTTGACAGATAAAGGAGAAATGTTTGTATTTTGGCGGGGCAATTTTTGCAACCATAGTGGGATTCCTATTTAGTGTCTAATCAAATAGGGTTTTAATAAAAGTTTAAGACAAACGGATAATTTCTTTAATTGCTTATATAGTTTAAATTCTTAAAGAGATGTTTGAGTATGGCTTCTAAATCTTTTGGATTATCTTCTGGAATGGATTCTGACCTGCCCTCTGTCTCTAATTGGATTTCATATATATAAGGTATGCAGTAACTTGCGTGTTGATTGTTAGGATAGGCATTCTAAAACAAATTAAAACTTAAAATCGGCTTAAAAATTGATGAGTGTTGGTTGTACATGTGCCATTGAATCCAGTTCGGGCAGCGACAACCTTGTCTAGGCAGACATGGTAGTTTAGGCGCTTAGGCTACCCCTGTCATGATGCAATGACGTTTGTAGGCGGCTCAGTGGATAACCAATGGGGTAAACAGTATCGGTATAGCATCTATCTTGATCAACGATAAGTAATATATTGGGGTTCACATTTATGGGACTGGTTGAACTCTTTTATATTATGGACTAAGATGGGTAGAGTGCGTGTAACGGCTATGGATCCTAGATAAGGCTTCTATTCTCTTTTAGTCATATCATCTAGGCGATATAGGTACTCGGGCTGCCTATATCAATCTCTTAAGCTTCGTGTGGTTACTTAAGACCCCCAGATTCCCAAAGGCTTGTTTCGAAGTGTAAACGCTCCCGTGTTGCTTGTTTTATTAAAATAAAAGTTGATAAATAGCTATTTATTGCATTGCATTTAGTTAGGCTTGTGTGTCATTCTGTATGTGTCAGTGTTATTGTGTATTAGCCTATTAGGCTTTGACTCATTATTTATTGTTGATATTTTTCTAGTTATTTTAATGAATTGATGATAACGATGTTGATGATGATTTGATGATGATGAGCATGAATGTGATGAAGTTGATGATGGAGTTGTTGTTGTTGATGATTGATGTTGATGATATTTAGCTCACGTTTTGGGCAGTATTGGAGGAGTAAAGTAGATAAGAGCCGTGCATTTTCTTTTATTTTATTTTGTTATTATATAAAAGACTAGATATATATTTTTAAGTTGTATTTTTTTTTTTTTTTTAGGTGCTTGATGAAGCCCAAGTTTTATGAAAAGAAGCTTTTAAAGTTTTGTATACCATCAAAAAGGATATATTGGATACCTAATGATATATTTTGTTTTATGGATGTGAGTCTACTCATGAGAGTAGATAATAAATTGTTCTGTAAATTTTATTTTATAAATTATAAATCCAATGGTTTTTAGAATTTAATTTAATGATTTCTTAATCTAAAAGTGAATAGCAAATGTTCACAATAAACATATCATATAGGGAAGCCTGAGCGTGTAATACATAAAGTATTATATGTGGTAGTAATGCCTTAATTAAATTTAGAGCATTACATTTATTTTATTTCTTATATATTTTTCTAAATCCACAATCAATAGTAAATAATAACTATACTTGATTTAACTCATATTTTATGAACAAAACATTATTATAATGTTATCCTTTGTTCTAAGTGGAAACATGTAAAGTATTATATAGGGTTTCCTTTCTTTGATTCTTTCATTACTATATTTAAAAGCTTGTATTACACAAAATGAACTTAGCTTGTATCATGATATTGATATTTCTTTATGTAACCAAAATTATAGGACCATAATTCTCATACTAAAGCTTATTTTTACTTGATCTTCTTCTTATCATCTACTATAATCATAGGGTTAGAATATATTACCTTGGCTTTGTATGGAATAGAATTTGAATTTCTGTCACGACTCTAAAATGGGGGTCCTAACTGGATTTATCTAAAGCCATTATATCACGTGTGCACCCGTAACATGAGAGCCGCCTTGTATGTCAGAGTATACAAGACTCTATTATTTATAAAGTTTATATACTAATGATATAATATATTACAGTGTTTCAACTATGGAATCCGATTTTCCAATTTCCACCAAGATCGCAGAGAATCGATATCCCCCACCAAATAGTGAAATTGGGTTTCCAAACTACAACATACAAAATTTCAAAATTCATCTAATTTACATTCTAAGTTCACCATATCCTATATCTCTATCTTTAATAGAGTTTGTTGGAGAAGCTCTCTTCACACATTCCTAGCCCAATCCCAGCTAGTAATAACCCTGCACAAAAACTATAGGGGGGTGAGCGAACCACGGGCTCAGTGAGTTCATTCCTCACTACTACCGGTCACGCAAGTTATCAAACATTAATTATACACTCATGCAAATCTATCTACACACAATATGAATGCATACGTGATGAATGCAAGCAACACATCTATAGGGGTCCGGAACCATAGACGATGTAGATTTACCTATCTACACTTCAGTTGTCTCCCATACTTACCCGCATGGGACACCTCGCCTTAACCGCATAAGGCTGCCTGGTGGTTGCGTCCATCCAGACTCACCCAATGCTTAACCGCCATTGGTAACAACAATATTCCCCAAAGTGTTCACGTGATTTACGCTGGTTCATATTTAAATATATATAATGCCAATTTAATGGTCATTCTTACAATCCATCACCAATCTATGGTGAATCGCACAAGTAGACCCCGACCGGGTAACATCTACTACCAAAAAGAACCATCACCTATAAAGGTGAATCCGGCGGATAGACCCAAATTCAGGTAACATCTATCGCCAAGTGACCAGTAGACCCAAATTCAGGCCACATCCACTGTCACAACAATACTCGGAAATGTCCCATGTTTATCTCATAAACTCTTTTAGTATAAATTCTTCCTCTTCAAAGGATATAAAAATAACTTGGAATACTCCAAGTCGGATTTCTTTAAAATACATTTCGAAATACTTTTGATGTCAAAATTGGACATTTCCTACAAGGGGAATCAACACATGTGACGAGTATATCCGATTAGTTTAGTCGAATAATTATCTTTATCCATTTATGCAGGTGATCATGCGGATGATAACACTCACATCAATCAGTCATTCCATACAAGCAATACAATCAACATAACAGCAAACAGTAGCAATCACAAGCAAATAGTAGATCATCAGAATTCCCTCACCTGTGGTCCTCGCTAAGCTACTGGTAGTCCGGAATTGATCTATTTTCCTATGAAAGGAAATAACAGAGATTTATTATTGGATTATTTCTGTAAGAGGAGTCTTCCTATAATTTAAAAGAGCTGATCTCTATCGTCGGATATTAGACTAAGTCCGTCATATTAATTACTGTATCGTTAAATAATTTAATTGAATCCTTATAGGTGCCTAACTATTCCGTATCGGTATTTGGTATAGTTTTTATTAATTGCTATCTATATTTTTATTCAAGTGGTTTGTCTTTTCTTAAGTACTTCTGCTTTTAATAGAAGATTTTTATTTATTAATTCTTTGCCCGACACCTTATCTGTCTCTTAAATTAGTATTTTTATTTATTTAAGGTACGTTTTAGTATCTGCATCTTCAAAAGTTATAAAAATAGTATGTAGATGTATCAAATTTCTATTATATTTCAGTTTTTTCTTATTGTAAAACAAGTTAAGTGTAATACTATAATATTATTAGTGATGTTAGTATTGAAAAATCAATATCAGTATTAGTATTAAATACAAGTATAATAATAACAACAATTTTTGGATAGCTAGTAAATAATACCATTAGTGACAAAATAGAATTGATGATAGTATAAATATAGTGACTTTAACGTAAAATAACAATATTAATAACTCTAATGAAAATATTAATAATACGGAGTACATAAACAGTAGTATAATAAAGTACTAATCATAACTATATTAATAGAAATAACAGTAATATTGGTATAGGTTCAAAAGTGAAAACTGAGTGAATTTCTATTTGTGATTTCTTATTCGTTTTAAATAATCCGATTTCATTGTATAAATAGTTGATTTGATAGTACCCGAAGAGTACTTTATAGTAGTGAAATTATTTTCAAGAAAAGAGACTTGTATAATTTTTATTTATGAATAACATGCATAGGTTTCAAGTGAATCCTAACAGTTGTAGTCCAAACTTGTTTTGATCAATCTAACTCATTTCTAATCCGTTTTCGATGAATAAATAGTCGTTTTCATAGTATTTTCCGAGTAAAATCCATTAATGGTCTTTAGTTTTATCAAATAAAGTCTTAAAGGGACGAAAAGTACAAGAACAGTTCGCTCTGTTCGTGTAGATCTGGCAGCAGAAATTTCTTTTTTGTTTTTGTAATATCTATTCATTTCTTATCCGTTTTTAACAAATAAATAGTCGATTTCATGGATTTTTCGTGTTCTTTCCATTGGTGGGGTCGTTTTTGGCTTAAAACAAACACATCAATACAGTTTATTCACTCTTTCCAATGAGTTTCGTGAGTTATTTAAAATTTATTTAGTTTTGTTGTAGTTCAAGTATGGTTTTGATTTTTCCTTTATTGGATTTGAATTTCTATACTTAAAAATCTTCAAGTTCATGTGTTTATATCCTAAATAGTCTAGATAGTATAAATATACTATTAGAATAATCTTGATAAATTTGTAAGACAAATTCCTATAAAACAACATAACGAATATTTGAACTTAATGTAATTCTTACCTCGATTGGATGATAGAACGAACTTAGCTCTTCATTCTTGAGAAAATTAATGATCCAAAAGAAAGGTTAGAAAAATGAGTAACTAATGAAAACTAATCTAGCTAAACTAACATATATATTTATTTTGATTCTCTTACCTTGTTGAGCTTGGGTCTAATTTGAATCTATGGTAACCAAGACTATCTAGTTTGATCTTTGATGTTGTTTGGGTTTGTTAAAGTGGGTTTTGATTGTGGTTGATGAGTATTAATGCTTGGATAGTGCTATAGGATCTAAACAAGGGATACACTTTGTTTTTAGAGTGTTGAAACAAGTTTAAACAAGTGAGCATGGAAGAGGAATTTTGTAAATTCGTAGTGGCTGTTTTGAGAGAATTTTTGAGTTGGGTTTTGGGAGGTTTTGAGCTAAATTAATGTCTAACTCAAGGCTATATATATGTGCTAAGGTTAGGCTAAGTTTAGGAGGCTAAAGAGGGTGTTTTGGACTTGATAAATACAAATTTCTATTGATGTTTCTCGGGTAGAAGTGTAATGCGAATTTGAGAACGCATTTTGGATGAATTTGTGTGAAATTTGTGGCTAATTTCTAGGGGCATTAATTGGGTTTGTTTGTTAGTTAATCAAGTCCATTTATGTGTGTAAATTAGAAGCTTAAGTTGCAAAAAATCGGGTTCAAATCGTATGAAAACAGAGGCAAAAATCCAAGAGTTTTGCTGCAGTTTTTGGTTTGTTGTTTTCTATTTTGGTTTTCATAGATTTTTCATCAGATTTGTCTTGTTGTTTTCTAGCCAATAATTGGTGTTTGTAGTGTACATTTGGGGGCTTTTAATTGGTGATTATTTGGTCAAAATTATCAGCTCAACTAAGCTTATATTTTTCTTCCGAATCAGAGCTGGAATGCATGTGTGTGGGGCTGTCTCACGGTGGAATTCTTGTCCAATTTTGCAGCCTATATTCAACTTGTTTTGGCGAGGATTCTTACGCATTTAATGTTGATTATATGTGGAGTTTTTGTATTGGTTTGCATGTCTTTTTCAGTTGAAATTTGGGAGCTTAACTTTGATCAAAGTTGGATGGAAAATGTAGTGCTTGTGTAGTCGTGAATTCCAAGCTCTGTTGCTGCTGCTCTGTCTTCAACTTTGAAGACTCTGTTTTCCAGCTTGAATTGGGAACTTGGATCGTGTGGAATGCAGCCGAAATTTCCTTTTGTTCCGTGATTTGAATTTGCTGCACTATTCTCTATTTTGCCAGCGTGTAATTGGGATGAGGATGCTGCATCGTGGAGATGGAGACTGCAGCTGTGGACTCAAATTTGCTGCCTCCGTAATCACCTTGTGCTGCGCGTGGAGAAATGGACCGCTCTCTCGTGGATGCTGCTGCTGGAATTCTTACGCAATTCCTCTGTTTTGTGTGTGAGAATAAGATCTGCTACTGACTCCTGCTTCCAGCGTGCTGTGCGTGGAGATGAGGACTGCTCGTGCGTAGATTGCCTATGCGTGGAGATTGCTGCTTCCTTGCTGCTCTGTCCGTGTTCAATTTCCAGCGGTGGCCTCCTCTGTTTTGCTGCTGCCGCTGCTGCTGATTGTTCGTGTGATGCAACTGCAGCGTGAAGGATGTGTGAGTGTCCTGCGCGTGGAGTCGGCTGTAGCGGTCATCTGTTCCAGCGCACTTCAATTTTTTTGTTTCTTCCGTTTTCTTATTTCCACGTTTCAGCATTTCAGTTGTTGTTCTGTTTTTAAATTATATTTTTTTTTCATTTGTTTGATTTTCTATTATTAGCTAAAATATTTTATCAAAAATTAATATATGTATGTTTATATCAATTAAGTAAGGATTTTATCGAAATAAAATTTTCTAAGTTACTTCAAAACTTTAAATTATTTATATTTTCAAGTTTTTAGTTAAACTTCACACGATTAATTATTTTTTAGTATTTTTAACTTACGTGATTAAATTTTCAAATCCAATAAATTAAATTATAGCCCAAGTCTTAATGAATTCAAAATTTCCTAACAAGTATGATAGCGGGTTTGAAATTTTCATTTTAGATCTAAATTAATATTTATTGATCGGTATTGGTGTCTATCATGTAATTATAATCCTAATAATTCCTCTTTGAATTTTTGTTCTATACAGATAAATTTTGTTATTAGACCATATCTTATCGGTTTTGAAATTTAGAACTACTTCTAATTATATTTTGAATTATCAATTCAAGATACGAAATCTTGTTTTTGGTATCTATTGAGGTCACGGAAATTTTTATTCAGGTGTTTCAAGCTAGAATGAGTTTATTACAACTCATAGATCAATTCTAAGGTTTTTGTTGAATCATATATTTTATATTAGTTTCACATTTGCTAATTTGTTCATTTTCTAATTGTGAAAATTATTAAAGGTTACGTTGACAATTCGGAATTTTAGTTTCTAAAAGCTTAAAACCTTTTCAATTAGAATATTCATTTAAGATCTAGATTCTTAGATATTGATCCATTTTACCAAATATTATATTTTACTGTACCGAAGTTATTTATATTAATTTGTTAATAGCACGATATTTTGTTTAGTGCTACCTAATATTAATAGATTCATAATAGCTTGAACACTATTATTTCATTATTTACCAAGTATAGGGTTCATTCCTAAGTATTGAACTTAAGGAAAAATGATTCAGTAATTTATATTGACGATTGTTTTATCGCCGTTTTAAATCATTTAAGATTATAGAAGTTCAGTTTGTATTTCGAAATGTTTTATGGTAACGGTTTTTAATCTTTCTAATTATAATCAAATTCCTTTACACTTTAACATTTTTAAATTGAAAAAAAAAAATTTAGAGTGATTTTTATTACTTGTTCTAATTATTCAGTATAATTCCATATAATTCTATATTACATTTTTAGTATTTGCTAAAATTAGACTACATAAAATTAAGGGGATTACAATTTCCTTTCTATATCCCTAGTAGTTTTTTCTAGAAAGAAAAAGAAAGATGGTTAATTTAAACTTTGAAGAATTTTCTATTGACAATAATAGTTAGAAAGACTTGCTTACCTTTCACACTTTATTGCTTGATTATTCTTTGTTCCTTCTAATTTAGAGATTTTCTAGGGCTTAAAATGGTTTGTTTGTGTTCATTTTATTTTGAAAAGGAAAGGAAAAGAGACACAATGGGTCATGGGGTTTGGTTTACAACATTTATGATTGAATTTGTAGTATGTTTTTTATTTATTGTAGTTCAAAAGTGTAAGAAAAGTGAGAGTATGTGGAGCACATATGATTCATAGCAACTTAAAGGGAATTAAGAAAAGAAAAAAAATTCAAAGCAAAACAATCATTGGTTTTCACTATTGTTAGTCATGGATCTAGTCTACATCCTATGGCTAAAGGAATAAAGTTTAGGGTATTATTTTAATGGTTAAGATTATGTTTTAAAAGTCTTGGTCTTCTCATACTTTAATGCATGGATTTCTTGGAAATTTCCTTGATTCTTCTTCTTCTTTTAGTCAATACGTGCAATGATGCCCTATCCTCTTGATTCATGCATGTGAAAGGAAGAAATTTTCAAACTCTTCTTGCAACTCATGCAATGCATGTAAACAGAGAGAAATTTCCAAGTCTACTTAATTGATTGAAGATAAAAGTATTAATTGAAGTAGTTTACTTATGAAAAAAATCAATTTGTTAATTAATTTGTGAATTATGATATTATAAAATCAAAACTTGGTCTCAAAGTATTTACAATATTTTATTCATCATTCTAAATTGATATTTTAAACTTTAAGGTCACGCGATTAAAAATCTCTAAGGTTGATATTTATTCGATTAGGGTTTTACATAGTACTAAAGTTCAAATTTAATAAACACATATAAATAAAAACATATAAGTAAGCTTTAGATTATTTATAATACTTCATTGATGGTTATAAATTATTATATGTGATTTTAATCTAACTCAATTGAGTGAAATTAAGTTGTGAGTTTACGTGATTAAAACTTAAGTTTATATAGTTAATTATTATGATTTAAGCTTACACGATTAAATGATATCAATTTTAAGTTGACGCAATTAGAATATTGAAATTTTAAGTTAATATAATTAAATATTAAAATTTAAATTTACGCAATTAAATTATATTTTAAACTTATGCAATTAAAGTTTTAGGACCTTAAAGTTTAACTTAGAATTTATCGATTCTAATCCTAACATCGTATGTTATTTCATGATTATTAAATTTGAAATATTGATTCTAACCATTTCTTTAGTTATTGACTTATTAGATCATAGAAGTTCATTTTTTACTGTAATCCCCCAAATTTTATGTAACCTGATTTTGACAAATACTAAAACTGTAATATATAATTATATAGAATATTTGAAACAAGTAGTAAAAATCACTCCAAATTTTTCTCGATTTGAAAAGGTTAAAGTGTGAATGAATTTGATTATAAATAGAAAGATTAGAATCTCTACCAATAACAATTTCGAAATACAAACTGTAATTTCCATAGTCTCAAATAATTTATAAAACGATGATAAAACAATCGTTAATATAAATTACTGACTTCTTTTTCCTTAAGTTCAATACTTAGAAAATAAATCCTATACTTGTTAAATAATGAAATAATAGTGTTCAAACTCTTTTTTTCAATCTATTAAGTAGCACAGACAAAAATATGTTGTTATTAACAAATTAGTATAAATAACTCCTATTTAGTAAAACATAATATTGGGTAAAATGATCAATAGTCCAACAAGAAATCATAGCTAATTACAATAAAAGACGATTAATTTTTAGAACCTACAAGTTATAAAATTATAGACTAAAGATAAATCACTAGAATTACAAAAGATACGATAATATCACAAATAGATTGATATCTAAGAATCTAGATTTTTAAATAAATATTTAAATTTCACTAATATTCTAATTAAAAGATTTATAGATTTTAGAAATTAAAATCATGAGTTGTCAATGTAACCTTCAATAATTTTCATGACTAGAAAATGAATAAATTAGCAAATGTGAAACTAATATCAAATATATGATTCGACAAAAAAAAAATCTTAAAATAGACCTATGAGATATAATAAGCTCATTCCTAGTTTGAAAAACCCGAATAAAAATTTCCTTGATCTTAATAGATACAAAAAAAAAAACGAGATTTCGTATCTTGAACTGATAATATAACTCGAAGTAGTCCTAGATTTCAAACACGATAAAATATAATCTAGTAATAGAACTTTATCGGTATAAAACGATATCCAAAGATGAACTATTAAGATTATAAATACATAACAGATACTAATACCAATTAATAAATATTAATCTAGATCTAAAATAAAAATTTCAACCCACTATTATAATTTATTAGGAAAATATGAATTTACTATGACTTGGTTCCTAATTTAATGTATGACTTGAAAAATTTAATCACGAAAGTTAGAATACTAAAAATAATTAATCATATAAACTTTAAACTAAAAATTTGATTATATAAATAATCTAAAGTTTTTGTAGTAACTTAGACAATTTTAACTAGATAAAACCCATACGTAACGGTTATAAATATACGTTTATAAATTAATATTTGTTAGAATATTTTAGTTAAATATTAATTAAAAAAAGAAATGGAAACAAGCGACACAAAAAACAATCACAGTATAAGTTGGATATCTCAGCTGTAAAATTTCCTCATGTGGAGCTCTTCACGGAAACAGTGGACAAGTATATTTATTCTTCATCGTTGCATTCAGCTGCAATTCACATACAGAACAGAGGAGAAATTGAATGAATTTTCCACGCATAGAATTGCATTCCCGTATAAGAGCTGCTGGAAAATTCCTTTATTCTTCACGCTGGGATAGAGACGGTAGCAATTGAAATTCTGACAGCAGCATGTGAATTCACGTCCAAATTGCACCAAATTAAGCTCCAAATTCCAATTGAAAATGACATGCAAACCAATACAAAAACTCCACATATAATCAACACTAAATGCAAAGGAATTCCAGTTAAAACAAAGTGTGTATCAGCTGCATGAAAACTACCGAGAAGCAACCCCACACAAACACAAATTGCAGCTTTGTTTTAGAAAATTCAAAGGCTTAGTTGAGTTGAAATTTTTGACTAAATGAGCACCAATTAAAAGCCTCTAAATTATACAACAAGCACCAACCATTGGCTAGAAAACAACAAGGGAAATTTGATCACAAAACCATATAAACCAGATGGAAACATCAAAAAAAAAAACTACAACAGAAAATTGGAAAATTGGCTCTTGTTTCATACTAATTTTGCTTGATTTTGATATGATTTTCTTGCAACTTGAGCCTCCAAATTACACTCATAAATGACCTTAATTAACTAGCAAACAAATACAATTAATGCCCCTTGAAATCAGCCAAATTTCATACAAATCATAAAATTCATCCTCAAATTCATCAGAAAATCCATCCGAGAACAAAAAATTGTAATTTTTCAAGCTCAAAACACTCTCTTTAGCCTCCTAACTTTAACCTAACCTTACTACATATATAAAACCTTAAGTTTGACACAAAAGTAGCTCAAAATCTCTACAAAAACAAGTTAAAATCCAACTACAAAAGGAAAAAAACAACCACTTTCCTTCCATTTCCTTCATTTAAAAATATGAAGGAACTCTAAAACAAGATATAACCTATGTCTTATTTCCTACATCCTATCCAAGCATCAACCACATTCAAACACATTCATTTCCTCTTTCAAACAACACCAAAAACCAAGTTAAATAGCCTTTGATATATCATAAATTCAACTTCGAATCTAAGTTCAACAAGGTAAGAATATGTACATACATATGCTACTTTAGTTAGATTAATTTTCTTAGTTACTCATCTTCTTACTACCCTCTTCAGATCATTAATTTCATCAAGAATGAGGAGCTAAATTCATTCTAGCATCCAACCAAGGTAAGGATCACATCAAGTTCAAATATTCACTATGTTTGATCTTTAGAAATTTGTTTTAGAAATTTTTCAAAATTGATCTAATAGTATATTGATGATATTTAGACTATTTAGGATATAAATAATCAACTTGAAGAATTTTAAGTGTAGAAATTCAAATCTAGAAAGGAAAAACCAAAACCATACCTAAATTACAAAAGCTAATTAAACTTTAAATAACTTATGTAAATCGTTGGAAAGAGTAAATAAACTGTATTGATGCGTTTGTTATAAGCCAAAAATGACCCCACCAATGGAAAGAACACGAAAAATCCTATAAAATCGACTATTTATTTGTTAAAAACGGATAAGAAACGAATTAGATATTGCAAAAAAAAAAATTAGATTATTGTTGCCATATTTGTACAAACGAGCAGATTGTTCTTATATTTTTGCCCCCTTAATGATCTTGTTTAATAAAAACAACACCAATAATAGATTTTACTCGAAAATACTATGACAACGACTATTTATTCGTCAAAAACGAACTAAAAATGAATGATATGATCAAAACAATTTTGACTATAGTTATTAGGATTCACTTGAAATATACGTATATTTCATAAATTTAAAAATAGTACAAGTCTCTTTTCTTGAAAATAGCATCACTACTAGAAAGTACTCGAAGAGTACTATCAAATTCGACTATTTATACATCGAAATCGGATTTAAAACGAAATAAAAAATCGCAAACTAGAAAATCATTCAGTTTTCTCTCTTAATAAACCAACATCAATATTACTGTTATTCCTATAAGTATGATTATGATTATTACTATTATAATTACTACTATTCATAGTATTCCGTATTATTGATATTTTCATCAAGAATCATTAGAATTATTAATATGTTATTAATTACGTTAATGTCACTATATTTATACTATCATCAATTTTATTATTTTTGCCACTAATATTATCATTTACTAATAGTATGAAAATTGCTGTTATTATTATACTCGTATTTATTACTAATATTGATTAAACATTTCAAACTAATATTATTGATAATATGATATTATTAAACTTAGCTTGTTTTACAATAAAAATAAAATTGTAGTATAATAAAATTTGATATATCTAAACTCCATAAACATACGATTTTTAGTAAAATAATTTTTGAAAGGTATAGATACTAGAATATACCCTTAATAAATAAAAATACCAATTGAGAGACAGATAAGGTTGACGGGCAAAGAATTAATAAATAAAAATCTTTTACTAAAAGCAATAGGACTTAAGGAAAAGACAAACCTCTTAAACAAAAATATAGATAGCAAAAAAAAAATCGAGAGAAACAAAATGAAAACAAGTAACAGATAAATATTCTTTACTATAGGGATTAAAACCTTAATAAAAACTGTATCAAATATCTATACGGAATAGTTAGGCACCTATAAGGATTCGATTAAATTATTGAATGATGTA
Organism: Combretum micranthum; assembly: GCA_024138025.1. NCBI lineage: Eukaryota > Viridiplantae > Streptophyta > Magnoliopsida > Myrtales > Combretaceae > Combretum > Combretum micranthum. Next base: position 189,326 of record JAMXBD010001131.1, on the reverse strand, counting down.
GTAATTAATATAACGGGCTTAGTTTAATATCCGACGAGAGAGATTAACACCTTTAATTTTAGGAAGACTTCTATTACAGAAACAATCCAATAATGAATCTTTGTTATTTCCTTTCATAGGAAAATAGATCGATTCCCGAACTTCCGGTAGCTTATACAACAATTTAGCAAGGACCATAGGTGAGTTACTTAACTTTATCACATTGTTTGTGCTTATAGTATAGTTGCATTTGTAATGATATATTTTCAATTGATATGTATGCGGGATTGGGAATAATGCATGATGAGTGGTGTATGATTGAATGATAAATTATCATAATATAAGTGATAATCCTATTGTTTTATAAATGTTGTATGAAATATGTTGATGATTGTCTATAAATCGTGTGATCGCCTTAAACTTGATTAACAACTATCGATACTATAAATGAAATAGATATGCATCGCATAATTTGTATAAACTGCATTTGAAGATGTGGCAGCATACTACGTGTTAGTATTTCGGTTCTTTGGTAACGCTTGGTTTTTCTAGGCAAGGCTATTAGTTCTATGCAAGATTACCTTTGTTCCATCTGTTCCATGAGAACTAACTGGAAATGAAGGACGCCGCCCATGGTATCACTGTGAAATGACTAACACTCAGTGGAGTTTCTAAGGCTTAAAATAGGAATTAAGTGCCTAAAGTATAAGAGATAACTACAATGAGGATCGTTGCCTTCCTGTATACTTAGTTTCTCCTGGGTAGGTGGGTCATAGTATCGAGTTCCTTCAACCCCGATGAGAGGACGTAAATCTCCATCCTGCTTTGGATTCTAGATCATTCAAGCTTGTAATGTGCATATGATTGATTGTTGCATTGCATATGATTGATAATTATACTTGTTTGTTATTGGTTGATGTGTAGTTTAGTCAGGTTATCTCACTGAGCCCGTAGTTCGCTCACCCCCCCAATAATATAATATATAATTTATATGATAAACATTTACAAATAAATAGAGTCTTGTACACTCTGACTTACAAGACGGCTCTCATGTTACGGGTGCACACGTGATATGATAGCTTTAGACTAATCCTACCAACCCCCATATTAAGGTCGTGACAATTACTTATGCTTTGTCTTTATAATATCATTTAAGATTTATTGGACTTTATAATTATGTATAACTACTAGATTTTCATGTTATATATTAAATAATATGCGTATAATTGTTTTCGTTATTTTAAGACAATATCTCTAAAATTAAGTCTAAGGTTTCTAAATAATTAGTAGAACACATTCTAGTTAAAAACTAAAATTTTAAATCTACACGATTATGTATTTTTAGGGTTTTGTAATTTCCAATCCCAATAGACCAAATTAAATTTCCAAGCTATCTAGGTTCGGTATATTCTAATATTCATGTTTGTGAAATTGAATTTTCTATTAGAGCATTTGATTTGTAGATTTTTTTATTAGTTACTGATCCTATCGCATATATTTCAACTCTAGCGATTTATCTGTAAGTTATCAATTACTAACCAATAGACTCTAGAAATTTATCTCTTTGTTCTACACTTGATATCTAAAGTCATATGTTTATAGTTATTGAGTTATTGTCTCGCAACCAATAATTTTATTTTTGGTATCTTTTACTAATCTAAGAAAATTTTAATCAAATTTTTAAACTATAAATGAGCTCAAAATTATTTATGTTTAAATTCATATTTTAATATTCTTATATCGCAAAAAATCAAGACCAATCTTTAGGAATTTTCTTAAAGCCTTTTCATTATATTCTTGGTGATTCTCATATTCAAGTTGTGTAAATTAGGGTGTTTACGGTTGATATGTGAATGTGTTGTATGTAGACTTACTTTTCTTTCCATTGTTCTTGTGTGAGCAATTTCAAAACCACCTTGTACCATCGGCTGTCAACAAGGATCTAAATCTTTCCTTTCCTCGAGCTTAGGCATAGATCATAGTAGAGGTCAAGCACCTACTTCTTCAGCTCATCGACATTGAAAAGGAATTCACATTCCACCCTTACGTGAAGCCTTTTGACCGTTATAAAGATAGCGATGGGCTTTATCCTTCAGGCTCTAATGACAAGGTCATCTTAGTTGACAACCACAAGAAGTTGGATCAATGTCAAGCCAGATTCATGCTTTAGTGCATCATAGGGAGCTTGTTATCTTTGCTCGACGTTGGAGATTTAAATGGATGTTTCCTAGAGCAAAGAGTCATGGCATATTCTGCACATATAATGGTATGCTAGTTTGGCTTTGATCAAGGAGTGCCATATCTTCTCAACATTGCACAGAGCTTCGATTCTTGCTGCCAGTCAATCTCACTAAGTGACTTTAGGTATATTTAACCCACAATGTGATAGCTATTATTTCCTTCTATGGAGCATCATGGAGTTGCTTTTGTTGATTGGCTAACACACTAGTCAAATTGTATATTGTCTTCCGTAAGTATGCCTTTGCATCTATAGGTGATAAATTGTAAGCCATGCTCATGTATCGCCATGAATTCTATCTCAGACTGCCCAAGAATAGGTACATCAAGTTTAGAGCTGGAAACATAGGTCGCAACCTAGTTGCGTCCAAAATTTTTAGCCCATTTAAAAGGGCCAAATAGGCCCAGCCCATTTAACCCGCCGGCTAAAGCGAACCGGGCCAACCTCAAAAAAAAAAAAAAAAAACAACAACAACAACAATAACAAGAGGAGAAGTTTAAAAAAAAATAATATAACATCTTAGTGATTATTTATATATGTTATGGAAAAAAATATTGATACATGAACCACAAGTATTATAACATTTTCTAAAATATATATTTATTGATTTAAACATAATATGATATTTAATAAATCATTTTAAAAAGTTATTTTTATATATAAGTAATCAAAGTAGGAATAAAATTAATCATTAATATATATTAAACCTTAAAATATATAAATATTTTAATTTTTACATAAACTAACATTAAAAAATAAAAAGTTAAAACTTATAAAAAAAATTAATTTTGGCCCGCGGGCTGGCCCATTTAACCCATGGGTCAATGTGGGCCGGGTCTTGACTGAGAAAATCTAGCCTGTTTAATAGAGGGTAGAATTGACGTGGCCCGTTTAACCCACGGGCCAGGCCGAGCCGACCTGTTTACCCACTATTTCCAGCTCTAATCAAGTTGACTAGAAATATCTAGGTAGCTGGAGAGCCTATGTCATGTAAACTAGAGCCTCTTGCTGATCTAAGGCATGTGATGTCTCCTTCAAGATCAAAGAGTAGTCATCCACCACTTAAGCTAGTGGATTCCATGCAAGCGAAGCGTGCACTTTTGAGGTGGCAACGAGCCTTTTCTTTCCTATAACTTGTGGTTACTACTTTTCATTGTTGACTAACACTTTCTTTCTTTTCTTTTTTAGGTCGAGATGGATTCTTTTCCAAGCTCACGTCACTCAAGTGCTACTACTACGCTCGTGGTAGTATTAGACAATGAGGGTTATAGCCTAAACAAGATTGATTATGAACCATCTCCAAACCCTTGTAGTGACAATGGAAGTAATGCTGGCAGTACTGAAGAGCTTAATTATGAAGAAAATGAGCATTTTCCCAATGAAGAAAGCAAGAGCGCTTCTAATGCCAGTGCACCCACTAAGCTTCATCCTCCCCTAGTTGCTTACATATATCGTGAAGACATGTTAGTAACTTTAGAGGACCATGCTGCATTGAAGGAGATAACTTCGTTTTATAGTTTTATTGTGTTGTCTCATTTGATAGCACCCTTAGAAAGTCTTAATGCCATGGATAAGGAATTTTTAGCCAGCTCCCCTATGGTAGGGACAGAGGTAGCCAATGTAATTGTGAAGATGATTGGTGAAGCCATACTAAGATGGACAGATGTTAGAGTTCTTTATCAATGGTAAAGTTAAAGCAACTTGTCAAATGTGTTGAGGAAGTTCATATGTTGCAGTTCAAAATTGATAACTTATAGCTTATTGCTCCCAAGTCTAAGAGGTTGCTAAATTACTGGGATGCAAAAGGACATAATGACAAGTTAATGGTGAAACTGTAAGAGATTCAAGTGGAGATTACAATAGCGAAGGCCAAGATGGAGACCTCTTTAGGAGATGATGACTTAGAGTCTATAGTAGGCTTAGATTGTCAGCCTTAGTTTAGATTTGCTTATCCTTTTGTTTCTATTTTGAGCAATATGTTAGCACTCCTCTTTATTTGAATGAATGGATTCTTTTTCCTAACTTTGTTGCAATTATTATTATTTTTTTTTTTTTTTGCTTGATTACTTGTTCATATCTTTGAATGTCAAAATACAACTAAAGCCATTAGGAGTGTGTGCTTGCACTTAGGAAGCAATGCTTTTATTAGTAACAGCGATTCACGAAGTAATAAAGGTTAGATGACTCTTGTCTTATGCATAGAGCAGTGCTCTCACTTGCTAGTAACAACATTGTTAGCGCTTAGAGTAATAGATCAATCGTACTTTAAGCAGGAATAATATCATGTGCTTTATATGCTTACCACCTTAGTGTTCAAGTTGATTTGGTTAAGAGGTATTTCTCAATTTGACCACTTATTGCATGTTTTTTTAAAGCATTCATTTGCGCCATGTTGGTATAACGTTGTATTATCATACACTTAGGAGATAATGCTTCTACTACTCAGAATGTGAAATCATGTCGTCGCACACTTATGATACTATGCTCTTACTATGTAGCAGAAACGTATATAATTAATAATTTATTTTTGTTATGTTAACTAACTTTATGCTGAGAATACAAATATCTAACTTTGTAGCAACAAAATAAATCATTACAGTAATAAAACAGGGGAGGAAGAGAAATTGTGTTGAATAAACTCTACTAATGCTAGCCATAATTTCATTAAAAAAACATACTAAAAGTACATCATTTCAATTATAAATGAAATTTCTTAATGTACCGAAAGTTAATAGGTGTTGTAACTTTGTCACTTATTAGATTTAGAAGCTTGTTGTGGCTATCATGAACTTCATGAAGAATGAAGGGCCCTTCCCACTTTGGCATGAACTTGGGCACCACAATACCTCGCTGCATATGCTCTACTGCATGAAGTACAACATCGTCTTGTTGAAATGATCGCTTTTGACCAGACGATCATAAGCTGTACTAAGTTGCTATTGATAATTAGCAAGGTTATGTTTAGCAATGTCTCTCTTTTCTTCTAAAGCCTCAAGATCCAACACACATAAAGTATTTGGTTTTAAGCGGCAATGAGAACTAGTCGAGCAAACGAAACCAAGATCTCTATAGGCATTACTATTTTAGAGCCATATATAAGAGGAAAAGGTGTTGCTTGTGTAGGAGTTTACGATGTCCTGTATGCCCATAATCCAACGAAAGCTTATCATGCGACTCTTTATGGTTGTCTTGCACCATTCAACTAAGCACCTTCAATAGAGTCTTATTGGTGGCTTCTTCTTGTCCATTCCCCTTAGGATGATATAGTGTGGACTTCACGTGATCAATATTGCAGGCGGCCAACAACTGTCGAACATGTGAGTTGAAAAAAAATTTTCCATTATCTAAGAGAATGCAATTTAGAATTTTGAAGCAGCAAATGATGTGCTCTTTGATAAAACTTGCCACTACTAATCTAGTAGCTTTCTTTAGTGGGATTGCTTTCACCCATTTAGTGAAACACTCTATGCCTATTAAAATCCATGCAGAACCCTTCAAAGGTGGATAGATTAGACTAATCAAATCAAATGCACATGTATGGAATGACAATGGAGTAGTTAAGCTATGTAATGCAACAACTGGGGCATGAATTGCATGACCATGTTTATGGCAAGCAACACAATTCTTTGCAAAATTGAAGGCATCATTCTCCATGGTAAACCAATAATATCCTAAATCCAATAAATAATAATATAACTTCATTCCTTCTTAGTGTTTGCTATCAGCTCCATAGTGGGATCTAGCCAGTATAGTTTCTATTTCCAGAGGGGCAATGCACCTAAGGGGTTTTCCCATGAATGATACCTTGCATAGTTGATCCTCATGCATGATAATCTTTCTTGCTTTATGTTTGACTAGAAGAGCATCTGTGCTATTTGTAGGTAGGGTATTGTTCTTCAAATAATCAATATATGGCCATCACAAGTCACCAGCGTTTGGCATAAAGTTGCATTCACCTTGATTTGGTAGCACAGACAACTCATTTGTAGTTAAGAAGTATCTTTACACATAATTGGCTAGTAATACCTTACTTTCTAAATGCAGCGATACCTTCTCTACACTGAAGTTTGTGGTGTTTCTTTAGCTTAAGATAAGCTTGCGTTATACAGATGCATCACGTTTGGATGCCTTCTGGACCTTTGAAGTAGAGAACATCATTGATACAAGTAAAATTATTTAAAGTTGACACAGAAGCTACATTGAGTTGCACTTGCTATGTCTAGATGGGTGTGCTCCAATCATCACGTACTCCTCTTCTTCCTCCATTAATTGTAAAGTTGTATGGGGAGTGGATTTCTTAATCACTTAAACATTTAAACTACCTTATGTAGTTTGCATGGGAACCTTGGAAGCGAGTGTTGTTAATGCATCCACAAAACCGTTGATTGATCGCTTGGTATGTTTGTATCTAAGTGAATTGAACTTCCTAACTAAAGCTTGCATTACACACTTGTAAGGTACAAGTGTTGGCTCTTTGAAGCTAATCTCACTATTAACTTGCTTAATTATCATATTAGAATCACCTTGAATGCATATGTGGGATGCTCCAGCATTCTAAGCATAAATGAGTCCAAGAAGGAGTGCCTTGTACTCGACTTCATTATTAGTGTAACGGAAATCCAGCTTGAATGTCAGGGGTATCTCTTAGCCTTCTAGAGATATCAATAGTACTCATGCTCCATGTTCTGTAATATTAGAGGAACCATGAAATAGCACCTGCCACTCTCCGTCAAGTTCTGCCAGCATGGAGTCTTTATGGAATTCTGCCAAGATTTCACTTATGGCATGAATTCCACTTGTAGTTGGAAATTGTGCTAAGAGATCAGTCAATGTCTGAGACCTGAGGGCTTTAGGGGGCACAATTGTGATGTCAAATTCTGATAGCAGAAGCAACCATTTTGCAATTTTTCCCACTAAGGCTAGCAGTAACAACAAGTATTTTACTAAGTTGGAATTAGTAACAAGGTTGACTTTATGTACCAAGAAGTAGTGGCAAAGCTTCTATGTGGTGAATAGCAGCACATGATAATGCTTCTTGTATGTTGCGTAATTGATTTCACTTCCTTGAAGGAGCAATTCAGTAATAACTAGTTGCTCTAGACAATCAATTTCCAAGCTAATAAGGTACCAATAGATTTGTTGATGGATGTTAGGCATAGGATCATTGGTAAGCCTTTGAATGGCATGGTCATTGCCTATAAGGAGGTAAGTATCCCTTTAATCTTCTATAGAGCTTCCTCTTGTTTTTGTCCCCACTAATTGAGTTCCTTTCTTCATAAGATGTTGTAACGGATGTGAGATTTTTTATAATGCGGGTATAAATCGTCTAATATATGAAACCTTCCCCAAGAATGACTTCAATTCATTTGGATTTGTAAACTAAAGGCATAGATTGTATGGCCTACACCTTGGTCGAATCCACATCAATCCCTTGTCTATGAACAACAAATCCAAGGAATTTTCTAGAGGATATTTTGAACATAAACTTCAATGGGTACATGCATAGCTTGTACACTCTATATCTTTCAAACATTTTTTATAGATGAGTTAAGTGGTCAAGTGCATATGTAGACTTGGTAACTATGTCATCAACGTTGTATTCCATGAAGTCATGCATCATGTCATGAAAAAAGTGCAGCCACTACCCTTTAGTAAGTGGTGCCCACATTCTTAAGCCAGAAAGGCATGACAATGTAGTAAAAGTTTCGTCTTGATATTCTAAAAGTGGTGCATTTGGCAGCTCTAGCAGCCATTTTGATTTGGTTATACCCACTAAAACCATCCATGAACAAAAATAGCTCGTAGCCCAACATGGCATCTACCAAAGCATCAATGTTAGGAAATGGGAAATCATCCCTTAAACATGCCTTGTTAAGATCATGGAAGTCTACCAAAACACATATCTGTCCATTCTTCTTTTTCACTGGCATGATATTAGCCAATTAAGTGGGATGCTCAATTGACTTGATGAAGCTAGCTCGAAGTAACTTCTTTATCTCTTCTTTTATCTGAACTTCAACTTCTTGACGAAAGATTCGTTGTGTTTACTTGATTGGCTTGATCCTAGCTATGATATTCAATCGATGCACCATTAAATTGGGGTCTAGCCTTGGCATTTTGTTTTATGTCCAGGTGACCACATCTTTGTATGTCTTCAATAATTTAGTTAGGTGAAACATGATTTCTAGCAAGAGGCTCTTGCTTATGAAGATGGGTCACGGAGACTCCCTCAATCCAACTAGGTTTGATTCCTCAACTTCTTCCGCTTGGGGTTTCATCTGATCTTGCATTTGTAAGAGGGGTTAAGTTTCATATATTGGTGTGGATTTGAGGATAACATGAAGGCTTCTTCAAATCCCATAGACTATCATAAATAGTATACCTTCTGCTCATTAGGTCTAACAAAACTTTCAACCTTATTAGTCTGTCTTTGCTTCTTCCTCCCTTTACGGAAGCCACGTTTTCTCTGCTTTTGTTGCATCATCTAAGTCTCTTCCCAAGTAAGTACCGGTATGCCAGAAGTTTTTGCAATGGCTGTCTCTCCTTCCTCGGCATGCTCATCGAATAAGCTAGCTTCAACGAGATATGATTCATTATGCTTGAAGGGATTTTTTGTAGTTGGGATGAATATATCTTTTTCCTTCTAGTGACCCTTCATACAATGATGCAATATCGAGGGTGTAAGATAGTGATCGTATAACCACCTCATTCCAATAAGCTAATGGTAGGATACAAGGGGGTCAATCACATGAAACTGTGTAGAGTCCTAGATTGGTCCAACTTTGAAGTCAACATTAACATATCTCAATGTATGCATAGTTGAATAAGTGAAACTATTAATAGGAATAGGTTGCTTCATAAGTCGTCTTATGTGTATATTCATAGTCTTGAATGTAGACATTAACATGTTATTTATAGAGGTGTCAATATCTATGAATGTCCTCTTATATGATGTCCGTTGAGTGTGCTCTCAACTTATAGTGAACGACTATGGTTATGGTTCTTTATGCATATGTCTGCTTCTATAAACATTATCCCGTTCTCATATGTGTGTGCCATTCTTCATACTAGTTGCACTGCACTACACTACACTCCCCATATTGTTTTTTAGATATTTGGAGAGTGTGGCTACTACTGCAAGTCGTGCGTCGTCATCAAATCCCAACAAATCAAAGAACTTCCTAATGAAGAAACAAAATTATAAACTACTTATATTTATATTAGGGTAAATTATGCCGAAAAGTATCAACGTTTCGGGGTGTTCATTTGAGATATCAAAGTTATGAGTGGTTAAAAAGAGGTAACAATATTATATAAAATGAGTCAAATAAGGTATCATCAACTAAAGCCGTTAGTTGATTGTTGATGTGGCAATTACCTACCATGTGGTGCTTACATGGCATATAAAAAATAATAAATAAAGATGAAAAAAAATTGGAAGAAGAAATTAGAAAACTAGGAAATTTAAAAAGAAAAAAGAAAAATTTAAAAAAAAAAAAAAGAAGAAGACACGGTAGATGGTCTGACATCACTCCACTCCTTAAGCCCCTTTGCAACCACCACCACCCTCCTCCTCTTAATAGCCAAATCCACTCCATCTCCATTGAGATGGCTACCTCCATCACCGTTGATCCTCCTCCTCCTCCTTGTCGTTCCATCTTCCTCGATGTCGACGTCGGTATCGACGGTGCTCGAGTAGGTCCTTTCTCATTTCCACAATCTCCCTTTGTCTATATATTGATGAATTTGGAATGTGATTTTGGTACTATTCCATTGCATTATGCCTTTTAAGAAATGTTGAAGGTTTGAAATTATGTCTTTTTTTTTTAATTCTTTTTATTGGTCGATAATCAATTGATTATAAGAATTTTTCTCTAAAGTGTAATTTCTTGAAAATGAGATGATCATAAATTAATAAAGTAATCTCGGTTCGAGAAAATGGAAATAATTCTATACGGGAATTTCCCTTTTAAGGAAGAAAAGGTAGATTGAAGCTACAAAAACTAGGGATTTTTTGTGAAAATTCAATAATTTTGTATCAATTAGACATATGCCTAGCCGTGATCTACATTGTTAGATACTTAGGCAGTGAACTATGTACATGAGTAGAATGTTTGAATATGTAGGATTTTTTATAACAAAAAGGGATTGAACTTCATCTAAAAATAGGGATAATATATCAGAAGGGACTAAACTTCATCTTCTTCATGATCGATCTTCTTCCCATCTTCATCTTCTACCTTGGATTTTTCTCTCTTTGCTAAAGCTTCCTCGCATTCTCTCTCAAAACTCCATTGTAGAAGCTATCAGAACTAGGGGTGGGCAAAAAAACCGACCAAACCAAACCGATCCGTAACCGAACCAATCCAAACCGAAAATATGGTTTTTTTCATGGTTTGGTTTGAAATTTTTCAAATCCGAACCAATCCGTAAATTTATGGTTTGGTTTGGAAGGTAAACCAAACCAATCCGTAAAACCGAACCAAACCGTTTTAGAAAAATATAATAATACTTTATTTATGTTTATATGATTTCATTTGATATTTATTATTTGGTGAATATTAATTAAAATCAACTTGTTCTTTTTTAAATTTTTTTTGGGCTCATGATATGTAATTTTTTGTTGATGATGAACTATTGTTTTTTTTAATAGCTTTTAACTTTGTAAAGTATGAAATTTATTTATTCAGTTATAAAATTTCATTATGTATTAATTGTTTAATATATTTTGTCAATTGGTCATTTTATTCATTGATGAATTTGTTGATGGATGATTTTTTATTTTAGCTAAATTATTGGTGGATAATTGACATGATGGTTATATTAAAAAATCATAATTATGACTTACTATGTATTGATTAGTGAATGCATTTTATTGGTGGATAATTGATTTTATAGAAAACTATAGATTAAAAGTATGATGAATTTATAAAATATTTTGTTGTGGTTTATAATATCAACTTTGTAAAATGATATAAATATTTAAGAATCTACACAAATGTAAAAAACTAAAACAAAGAAAATTTTTAGTTAGAATTTTGATTTAAACCGTAATCCAACCGAACCAAATCGTTATTTAATGGTTTAAAAATTCATAATCCGAACCAACCGTTACTTAATGGTTTGGTTTAGGATGGAAAAAAAACCAAACCGTAAATTATGGTTTGGTTTGGTTTTAGGAAAAACCGAACCAAACCGATCCGTGCTCACCCCTAATCAGAACTATACCAGCTTAATACGAACCAAGTCATTGCCGCGTCCACTTCACAACACGACACCCATACACTATTGTTGGACCTGCGACACAACCAAAAGCATACCTCAACTAGTATGCCAGACCTTCAACACCGAGCTTGGTCCCGCCACATATCCGCGATCCAACTACTTGTGCTAGACCCACCCATTACTCTGAGGCGGATTTGATTTCTACAACAAACCTACACCCGAGATCTAAAAAAAAAGGAGAGAGAGATTGTGGGGAGAGAGATTGAAAGAGATGATGTATGATTGTTCCTCATCTTCCTTTTTTCTAGTGAAGATAGTCAGGACATTTGGCTTATGGGTCACTAACGTTCGGTGGCTGGTCAGAGAAGTTACTGGCCGATGGGTCATTGGCATTCTAGGGAAGAAGACAACTATTTCTTCTTTTTATGAATTTTTTTAATTCCCCAACTTTTTAATTTCTCCTTCCAATTTTTTATTTCTTCTTTATTTGTTATCTTTATTTCATCTCTATTTATTTATTATTTTTTATTTCAGCTATCAACTAATGGTGTTAGTCGATGATACCTTGTTTGACTCATTTTAATAATGTTGCTACCTTTTTTTAACCACTCTAAATGTTGATACCTCAAATAAATTTACCCTCAAACATTGATATCTTCCGGTATAATTTACCCATTTATATTATATTGTTCTTTTCAATCTATTTGTAATTTCTGTCGGAATACTATTGTGGTATTTTTTTTTTTAATAACAAAACTAAGGCAAGTTTTATGAATAAATTCTATGTTTAAATAAATTGATAGATAATATCAATTAAACATAGATGATCCAAAGAAGAAATATAATTTTTTTTAGTATAATCTATTACAAACTGCACCAAACACCTGTATTCATGTCATATAAAAATTAATTTTCTCTTATTAAATACTAAAAAAAGCGGTATGGTAATACATTTATTGATAATTTTTTTCACATGCATAAGATGCACTATAATTGCAATATGAAGCAGATTTCTTTTATGGTAATTCTTATACTTAAATAAGATAAGTTTGGCCTTTTATTTATTTATATAATTCTCTATCCATCCCTGTTGAGCTTTATTTTTTGGGGAAAAGTATTTTTTAGGGGGAAAAAAACATTTTCCCTATTTTGTTTGTTAGGTTGATAACATGAAAAAAACATTCTTCTTTCTATAGAAAAACATTAACATTTTTTAGAGAAAGTCATTTTTCTGAAATTCTCTTTACAACTACTAATATTTTATTTACATATAATACTATATTTTATATAAAATTAATTTCAAATAGCATTTTAAATATATTTTAACAAATTACAATCAGACACATGAAAACACATCACTTTTGGGAAAATAATTATAATAATTACAAATATTTTCAATTTTCTAGAATTTTCCTTAAAACACAAGAAGTCTTAGATATTTTTAATAACATTTATTGAATGTCACATAAAATAAAAAATTAGTTGTTTATGATCAAAAGTCAAAGATATAAACATGCAAATTGATTTTACGACATTCTATAAAAGTAAACGTTATTAAAAGAAAAAGGTTCTTATAATTTTTATCACACTTCCTAAAAGTTTATTATTAATATTTTCCTTTATATTTGTTAAGGAAATTAGCTTAAATTCCAATAATCCTTTGATTTACACCAAAATTAATTTACAACCCCATTGAATATTGGCAAACATGCCTCCATCGTATGTATAAAATAAACAACAAAGATTAAATATCGACCATGCTAAATAAGAAACGAAAGTAGTTTATAGGGAAAAAATTCAAATTATAAGGTTAGCTAACGCTAATTATAGATATTACATTTTCATAGAAATTTCAAATAAAAGGTCTTTAAAATTATATAATTTTATGTTTATGTCTTTGTGGGTATGACGGGCCTAGGGGAGCCCTGGCCCCAGCCCAAAAAGAACTCCGAAAGAGTCGCCGTAAAATGGGAGCAAATATCAGTAATAACAGTAGCAATCTAATAGTAAACTGCACAGCTGCCAGCCCATTCCATATCACGGCCCGCTATCGAAATATCGGATTTCTTTTTTCTTTTTGAGCAATCTAAGGGGAGAAGAAGGTAACTCAAAGCCAAACCATCTAGCGGATTGTATTATACATTTTAAATTTATATTTTTTTATTGATTTATTTCTCTTTTTAACTGTTTTATATTATTTTGACATTGTTCAAGGAAATTAATTTTATGTAAGATTCAATATTTAAGATATTTAATTTGTACTAAATAAGATTAAAATTAGTTGGTCTATTCTTATTTTTCGTTTTTATTAATATAATAAATAATAGTACATTTAAATATAATTTAAAATTATAAATTATCATATTTATAGGTAGCTTAAACATGTTTTTAAGAATTTTTTATTGACACACACTCTCTCTTTCTCTCTCTCTCTCTCTCTCTCTATATATATATATATTATATATAAAGACATGAGATTCAACCATAAAAGTTGATTTTCAAGAGTAAAAGTCACAATCAAATATAATAAGTTATCTAACATTCAAATATCACACATCACCATTCACACGGAATGCATACATTACAATTATTGCTCTTGCTTGTTACACTTCAATGTTAGAAATATTTATTTTATATATGTATTGTGTTTTCTTTTACTTGTTAATTCCTTTTTTTTTTCATCCTATAATCTGTTTCAATAATACTGGTGAATATAACAATATATTAGATTTGTTGTCTTCTTCTTTTTTTTTTTTTTTTTTTTGGTGTTTACTTTATCTTATTTTTCTCAGAAATTGTTTTTTTTTCCTTTTTTTAAAATAGCTTTTCAAAAAGATTGTCTTCTTAGATTTTTTTATATATTATAATTAGAAGCACTAGACAAGTAATATTTTATATTTTATCTATTCAAACGTGAAACACCATCTAACTTTTATAAAACACCATATAAAATGTCTAATATATTAAACACGCTTTTAACTTATATGGTAACGGTATTAAAATTTACAAATAAAGTTTCAATATATACCGTAGGCATTATATTATATTATGCATCCTCCTAGTTTTTTAATTCTGTGTTTGTCCTAATGGGAATAATATATATTGTCTATATATGTGTATGTGAGATCAAACACAAGATATAAATGAAAGTAACTTTTTAACCAATTTAGAATTTTTCTTTTCCTATGCTATTCTCTTTCTATTTCCAATTTCTAACATAATAGTTTCAAAAAAGTTCTACACGTGCACTTCATTAACTACATTTTCTTAGATACCAACATAGTTCACTACATTTTCAAAATACCAGACTCATTCAATTCGTATATACGTAATAAGATAATATATATGTACTTAATTTAATTTAATTGAATTAATATAGTATAATTTCCTTATTAACATTATAACTGTTGTTTAGGTAATTTAATAGCCTAAGATATAGTAAAATATCAGAAATAATAATTAAACTAATAAATCTCTAGAATATTTTACAAGTGATATTTTAAATTTGTGTACTCATACTAGTTACAAAATCCTAAATACTTTATACATAGGGATGGGGATTGGATTTAATTTAGCAAGGTACTTTTAGGATCTAATGCTTATTGTGTCCACTAGGGTTATTAAGGATGCTGGAACACAACCATCAGGAAATAGCCCAAGAAAGTATCCTAGGAATAAGCGGGAGCCCAAGTAGCATTACAAGGAAGACTATTTCGAGCTCAGAGATGAGGAGTTGTTATAAAAACTTACTCCTATTTCATAAAATTCTTGAACTTTACAAATTTAGTATTTAAATTTTAAAGTGATCAATTTAATATTAAAAAAATATATTTTTAGTTTTTAACGTTTTATAATTTTTCTATTTGAGTCCTCAACATTTGTTAAGTTTTACAAATCCAGACTTTTATTAACACCGTTAATATTTCTATTAGCAGAAAATACATGGTGCAGCACAATGAAATCGGTTCCTATATTAAATTTGATTGAAATAATATATATGCAAATTAAGCAAATTAAAGAAAAAAGGAAAATATTAAAAGAAAAAGGGAAAAACCAATACCAGGAGTATCAAAAGCATCTCTTAAAACCTTTATCTTTTTTATAATTCTTCTCTTATACAAATCCTTCAAACTAAATTAGCAATATCTTTCAATGAATCATCTTCCTCATGTTCTGCGGAAAGATGCAAATACATCCACCTCCATAGCAGGATTGTCTGTTTTAGTCATTGTTGGTTGATTTTAGAAATGGGTTTGCTGGTTCGATACTTAGATTTACTGGAGGATTATGTCTGGTTGAACACTACAAAAGAAAAATATTCCTCAAAGAAGGAAAAATTAGTTAACCTGCATGATTAGTGATAACATTCTAAGCAAATATGGCATCTTAATGGTGAATTAATTCATCTTAATTTAAAAATCGAAAAGGTGAAAAATTGAAAGGAGAAAAAAGTTCATTTTATTTTCTTTTATTTTTTAATTTAGTTATTTTAATTAATTAAGTATGTTTTAAATTATTTTTTTTAAATTAATTATTATCATCCACTCTGGAGCTACCACATGAGTTGGAAAAAGTTAAAGACTTATATAGAAAAAAATAAAAATAAAGTTTGATGGCTCAAATAGAAAAAGTTAAGGACTTACATACGTTGAAGACTAAAAATGAGCTTATCCTTTAATATTCAATCAACTTTTTGTTGCTATTTTTATTATTTCTAACATCATTTAATATGCTCAAACTTAATTTATTTAGATAAACGGGAAATTACATATTACCTCCTAAATTTTTACCTAAGTGGAGATTGACCCAATAAACTTTTAAATGAGCATTTCGACCCCTTAAACTTTAAAAAATTATTATGTTTAAGAACATTTAACATTTTCCATTAAAACAAAATGAAATGAGTTGCAAAATATCATTTCAAACTTTTATCTATGTGCAGATTCACGTCATAAACTTTCATCTATGTACAAGTTTACCTCTCTCCCAAATTCATGGAACATATTAATCATCCTTAACTAAGCCAATTTTGAAAGTTTAAAGGGTCAAAAAGCTCACTTTAAAAGTTAAGGAAATGAATCCATACCTTGTTAAAACTTCAGAGAGGTATTTACATATTCCCTTAAGATAAATAAGTTTTATTTTGGATTTGAATTCAAGTGACTTCGAAATCGATTACTTTAGATAAACAAGATTTACTTTTGGTTCAAATTTGACTCATTACTGGACTAGCTTGAGCTGAGCCAAGCTTAAAACTATCAAAATTGGAATAGCTCATGAATAATATGCCTCATTTGCAACCTTGATAGTAAGCATCAATTACACATGCTTTTATAAATTTTTAAGCACCTTTCCTAGGCATGTACATTAAAAAGGCTATACTTTTGCTAAATTTTTGTTTCGGAGTTAATATTGAAGAAGCCACTCAATATATATATATGTGTATATATATGTATATGTATATATATAAGGATAAACATTTAGGATCATATTCATGCTTTTAAAGGTTTGGTGCTTATAAAAAAGTGTACATATACCTATTGTAGTATTTACTGATAATCAAATCAAAGTTGCAATAATTTTGTAATCAGAAGATAATTTAGCTAGTCCAAGATCGTTCAACTCCATTGGTACACAACTATAGATCTTTTGTAATTTTCAATTTTTTTAATTATACACTATAATATCATCAATCTCATATATTTGACTAAAGCGAGATGCTTTATCTTTCATTTTTAAATTACTCCTCGATACGAAATAGGTGATTTGTTCAATTGTTTTTATGTTTCAACCTGAGACATAATGTTATTTAGTCATGCCCTTTGACGCAGTTGATGAATTAGGGTTTTACCGCGATCCGTTGATTCGCACATGAATATCAGAGTGTGATCTTTAAAAGCCTATTAATTACATGAATACCTAGACTAATGATATTAAAAATCAAAATATAGTCTAATTTCGAGATTTGGGAAAAAGGAGCAATGATGGCTTTGTAAAATTTTACTAAAAAAATGATAATTGAAGTTCATTTGCCCTAGGGTATACAAATATAAGCAGGCTAAGAGCTGCAAAAAAACAAAAGCATAAAAACTACCAAAAATAGAAAAGTCATAAAATTTAAAGACAAAAAAGTACATGAAGGACAAATGCAATGCCTGGCATTAAAAATAGAAGTGTTTCTAACAAGTTATAATGAAAATAAAACCTGACTAAAATATGAAAATTGTTCATCTAAGCACTTAAATGAAGCAATTTATCCTAAAATCGACGCAACTCACCCCCACAGGAAGTGAGTTCTTCTTGTTAGCTTGTGTCCTTCAAGATAGGAATCTGCAATTATGAACTGCCATTGGCTAGTCTTTGTTCCACTTTCTCAAGTACTTGTTTGCCACTTCTTCCGCTTCATCATTCTTCCCAGGATGGACAGAATTCACCTTCAATTTCACGTCACCTGAACTATCTTCAATGTAAGGAATGAGATGTTTCACATTAAATATATCATTAGTTCGAAAGTAGTTGGGTAGTTTCAATCTATATGCAATAGGGTTGATCTTCTCAATGACCTCAACCAACCCAATCTTCCTAGTTAAAAGTTTAGTGTATTCCCCTGTAGGATATAATAAAAATCCATACAAAAATCCTACAACAAATTTCTCATCACTCCATTTCTTGTCAGTACTCTTTTCAGCTACTTCCTTTCTCACCATGTCAGAAAGAGCTTTTGATTCCTACAACTCTTATCAAATTTAGCCATAGATAACATATACTGCTACCACTTTGTTTCTCGTTTTGGACTCAACAAGCTCCTTATTAGAGAATCAACACAATTTTTACTCCCTTATACACAAATTTATAGTATTAGCTCTACCATCATGCATAACTCTCTTGTCATATTGCCATAGCCTCCCTAATAATAAGTGACAAGTATCCATTATAACTACGTCACACCATACAAAATCTTTAGATAAAGGTAATGGAAAATGAAACCAGTACCATTTAGAAATAGTTATCTCACTTCCCTTCTTCAACCATGCTAGTTTGTACGGGCTTAGAGCATTGTTTAGGTTTAATGCCCAAGTTCTGCACTGCTTCTATTGATATGATGTTTTCACAACTGCTAGAATCTATTATGAACTTACATATAGAGCTGTGCACACAAGTTAAGTGGCCTAACTTGCCTTGCTTCGCTTTAACTGATGGGTTATGCGGGCTGGCCCGTTTGGCCGGCGTTATCAAGAGGGTCAGAAATTTTGGCTTGCCATGCCTCGTGTGGGTTAGCAGGTTATGCAGGCCAAACTACTAACATTTTTTTCTTTTCATTTTTTTTTTCATTTTTGACGTTACATTATAATCCCACCAAATATAAATGTTTCTTTTAATCAAAATTGAAAAAATATATTTATATATGAGATTAAAAATTGATAAATATTATAAGATAAATATAAGATTATGTTAAAAATTATTATTCAATATTAATGTTTAATTTTCTTATTCTTTTAATATGGTTAAGTTTTCTAAAACATACTTATATATAGTTGTTTACTATTATTAGATTTTTGTTTTTTTTTTTTAACTTTCATGAGTTTGATTATAATTATATTAAAAAAAAATACGTGGGTTCACGGGTCAACCTGACCCATAAGCAGGTTAGCCCGCTTTAGTGTGCGAGTTGTGCGAACGTGCATAATAAAGTAAGTTGAAATTTTTAGCCTAACCAGTTTTTTTTTATGGGTTAAACAAGTTAGCCCACGTAACCCATCCTGCATGCATAGCTCTACTTACATACTTTGCCCTTAATTGTGCAGGTAGACTAAAGATGTTAGTTCTTAGCTGATCTTCCTTAACAACTTTAGGAATCATGCAGGACCTCCTTACCACTAAAGTCTCCTTTCCATCCCTTGTCAAAAGCTCTTCTATATATTAAGTATAAAAAAGTGGACCTCTATAATCAATAGCCTCAAAAACAACATCGTCCTCCTCTTCTTTGTTCTCAAAAATAGGATTTTCACAAGAACAAGGAGCCTTCTTTTCTACTTTTCTACACCTGGACTACCGATGGCCAGTTTCACCACACTTGAAACACTTAACCCCACTAATGCTATGATTGCTAATGTTAGGTTTATTAAAACAACCGTTCACAGGATTTACCTCACTACTACTACCACCATCTTTGCTAAAATAGTCTAATTCTCAATATATAATAATTTAATATATATAATTTAATTTAATTTAATTATGAAGTTTTATTGAGTGTTTGGTTGATGAGAATATGTCATATTTGCTTGAAATATGAAATCTTGGTTAATATATCTTAGTTGATAATTTATACATGTTAGAAATTAATGTGTTAATGTGAATTAGTATTAATAGTATATTTATGATTGGTGAATGAAATGTGTTATATATGTTTGAGTTGATTAAATTATATTTATTATATACAAATATGGTTGATAAATTAGGAGTATTGAAAATAAGTATAGTGTGTTAGTGTGATTGATATTAGTGTTTATTGTTGTTTTAATGCATGTAAAGCTTAAGTTTTCAAGAACAAAACTCAATTTAAACCCAAACAAAGTAGCAAAAATTTAAGCTAAACCAAGCCCAAGATAAGCCAAA
This sequence comes from Combretum micranthum, assembly GCA_024138025.1. Classification (NCBI taxonomy): domain Eukaryota; kingdom Viridiplantae; phylum Streptophyta; class Magnoliopsida; order Myrtales; family Combretaceae; genus Combretum; species Combretum micranthum. The sequence continues at coordinate 169,267 of JAMXBD010001131.1, read as the reverse complement.
AACAAAGCCCAAAGCCCCCTCTATTTCTCTCAAAAGTCTTCCTTTAAAGTCAAATGTGTAATGGATAAATATCAGTTTCTTTTTATCAAAAATTCACAAGCTAAAACAGGCTAAGATAGACCAAACCCAACGTCCCTGTTTCCTCTTCTTTTTCCTCAATTTTTCCTCCTTATTTTCTTGCTTCTTTTGGCCAAGAGCTCCTACAAGAACCTATCCCCAAGCTAAGGAAAGTTTAAGATAAGTTTAAATGTCTTTTGTGATGATTTAGTTCCTTTTTATCCATGAATTTCTATCAAAATCCATCTCTTGATAGGTTATAAGTAGTATTGATATATTAAGTTGATTGAGAAAGTATTTTGATCCTTGAAGTAGTAATAAATAGCTGTGGTAAGCTTAAAGTTGTTTTGAGTTGAAGTGTTTGGGGATAGATGAATATAGGAAGTGTAGGAGTTGTTTTGAGTATGTTTGAGTTAGTGAATTTGGTGATGAAGGTTTAATTCATGTTAAATGATGTTTGAGAGTTGTTGATGTTGGGAATGTGAAGTTCATTTGTGTTTTGAGTTGCTAAAGGCATATAATATTGTATGATGTTTGTATTAAGCTTAGAGTAAGGCTGGAGAAGTGAAAAGTATGTAAAATTCAAGTTTGAAATAAAGGAAAGTCCAAATTTTTCAAACACACTGTCAAACACCATGTTTAGAAAGGTGTATGGGTCATATGCTTTTCATACAGCATGTATGGGAAGGTGTTTCACCCTCTTAACTCTTAATTTTGTTTTCCCTGGGTTCAAACAACATCCCATACAGTATGTAAGGCACCTTATTTCATTTTCTGACCTTTCATGTGTTTTTCTCTACGTTCAAACAACATCCCATACAACATGTATGGCACCCCTGTTTCACTTTCTGACCCTTCATGTGTTTTTCCTTGGGTTCAAACAGCATCCGATACATCCTGTATGGTACCCTGTTTCATTTTCTGACCTTTCGCAAACTTGTATTGAAATACTCTAAATCTTAACCTAAGTTAGGAATATAAAGTAGAGAGTTTAAATGGATTAAATAAGTAAATAATAGAAAATAAATAGATAATTTAATATAACTAAATTAGTAAATAGATTTGAATTTGAAATTTAGATTTGAAACATTTTACAAAATCATCCATTTTCCTTTTGTAACTTTTCTTAATAAATCAAACTATCCAATTTTAACCCAATTCTTTAGTTTAAACTCCTTTTATTCCAAATTTAAGTTCCTAAATCCCCAAAACAAATATTTTAAATGTTTTGAAAACTCCTAAACCTTTATAAATTTTAGTTATCTTTTTTTACAAAATCTTATTAATTTTCGAAATCAATTACTTGCTTTAAAATATCAGTTTTAAACCAAAACCTAATTTGACTATCAATTTCTTATAAACTAAACTTTTAAAGTATGTTTCTAAATCAAGTTAGTAATTTCTACATTATAGATTCCAAAATTAGTTTTGATACTTAATATAATTATCTTAAAGGTTTAAGCCATAAACCCTTGTTAACAAATAGCTCAAATATTTTCTCAGAAATATCCTTTTCCCTTTTTCCTTTTTCTTTTAGGCTACCCTTTTCCTTTCCTCTCTCTCTCTCCACCATTACTTTTCTCCTTCTTTTTTCTTCTTCTCTTCAATTTTCCTTTTCTTTCTCAAATCAAAACCCAAATCTTAATTCAAACAAGATCATAGAATAAATCAAAGGTAGAAACCAAGATTAAAGGAGGAAGAATAAGGTTGAAGTGGAGGATTTGAACTAGAAGAAGCAGTACGAAAAGGTTAAAATGTTGGGTTTGCCTAAAAGATAAGTTTTCTTGTTTTCTTTGTTTTTGTTGTTGATTTTGCATGCAAATGTTGAATTAAAGCTAAATAGATGTGGATCTTATGATAGAACTTGTAAGTTAGTGATATATGATCATGTATGTTAAAAACCTATATATGTGTATATTGTGTAGGCCAAGTATTTGATAAAATGTTTTGAAGAGTATAATATGAATATATATACTTAAAACAAGTTAGCTTTGTATGATAAAAACAAGTAATTAGAATTAGTGTAAAACATAAAGGAAATTTGTAACATGATTCCTCTGTCCATCATGGCTGTAACACGGCCTACGATCTTCTCGAATCATCAATTTTCAAGTGTTAGAGCCTAGATTACGGCCGTAACAAAGGGCGTGATCTCCTCGGGTCAAAATTTTCCAACGCGACATTGTTTTATAATTTAATCATAACTTTTCATACGAACTCGGATTAAGGTGATTCAAAATGATCTGAAAAAGTTTAAAAAGACATATAAAACTTTCATGTTTTAAGTTTTTACAAATACCGAAAGTACCAATGCTTAAATTTTACTTCTATTTAGTGGATACATTTTCCAAACAAAGTTTAAAACTTGTTTTTGTTTGTTAAATGTGTGTTTGCTTAGGAAATGAGTCTTTTTGAGCTAAAATGAGATAGATAAATGATATTTGATGTGTTATATTATTTAATTGATATAATTAAGCATGAATTAAGTGGAATTACAAATTTAATAGATAATTGGATTAAATATAGAAGTTAGTTATAAAATGAACTTAGCTAACAAACTTAGGTTCAACTTGATTAAATAGATTTGAATGAGTTAAAATGAATTAGATTGAGTTAGTTCAACCATCTTTGACTTAGTTTTTGAATTAAATGATTAAGGTTAATTAATTTGGCTAAGTTTAAGTTAATGTAAGCTCAAGTTGACACGAATCCTAAATATACAATGAATTAGTAATGAATCTAAGTACAACATGACTTAATGAACTTCACTAAGCTAAAATGGGTTAGATTGTTTAAGTTTAATTAAATTGACTTAGTAAAAGAACTAAATGACTAATTCTAATCAATTTGGCTAAGGTTAAGCTAAAATGAGTTAATAGCTAATAATTGGCTTAGATGAATGAATTAGGATGATCTTTGAATAAAATGAGAAATATGTTGTTTTAAATGTATGTTTACTTAGAAAATAAATGTTGTTGGTATATGAATTCTTTGTTGATGATTTTGTAATAAAACATTATAAACAAAGAGAAAAGAAATTCTTTGACAGCAAAGGAGAACTATCCATATTTTAGCAGGGCAATCTTCGCAGCAATAGTGGGGTTCCAAATCAGTATCTAATCAAATAGGGTTATAATAAAAGTTTGAGGTGAGTGAATAATTGATATAAGTTCTTATATGAGTTTGTTCTATAAGTGTATTATTGGTTTAAGTTCTTATATGAATTTAATTCTTGAACAGATATGGATATTTGGTATATTCTTTGAGATGGCTTATGTCTTAACTTCTGAAACCCGGCTTGGATTTCATATGAGAGATATGTAGTAACTTACATGTTAGATGTTAGGATAGGCATCTAAAATGTATTAAGAACTTAAACCTGGCTTAATAATTGATGAGTGTTGGTTGGCTATTACGTCGTTCAATCCGATTCAAGGAGCGGCATATTGCTCAGATTAGGGACACGATAGTTTAGAAGCTTAAGCCACCCTTGTCATGATGCAATGACTTTCATAAGTGGTACGGCGGGTAGTCGATGGGATTATTAGTTTCGGTATAACGTTTGCTTATTCTTAAGATAAAATAATATGATTCAATTCAAATGTTTATGAAAACAGTTGAATTAGGTGATGTTATGAATTAAGTGAAGTGAAGATGAGAAACGACTGAGAACCTAGATGATACTATTATTTTTTATTTATGGATATATCATTTAGGAGATCTAAGTCCTCGAACAACTTATATCAAATCCCTAAGCATCAAGATCGTTACTTAGGACCCTCAGATTCCTTGTTGTTCCGAAGTTTGAATACTCCCTATGATGTTTGGCTAACTAAAGATTATATAATAACTTGATGGTTATGCAATTGCATATAGCTTAAGCTCATGTGCCACATCGTATGTGATTGTGTTACTGTGTATTGAGTTCTGGCTCATCATTGTTGTTATTGTTCTTTTTCCAAGTCTTGATTTGATGATCCTGAAGATGATGATGGTGATGATGGATGATGATGAGGATGTTTGTCTCAGGTTAAGGGCGTTATTGATGATTATCGGAGAACTAGTGAAGTGGGATAGGCCCGATGGATTTATTGGTATCTATTTTATTTGTTTTGTATTTGGGACTGGATTTAATCTTTAGAACTTGTATTTTCTTAAAGGGCTTGTTAGTGCCTATATTCTTGTAATGATTATCTACCCGTAATGATAGATTGTAAATATTTTATTAAAATTTTGTTTCTTAGAAAATTGGTCTACTCGGTTAGCAGTAGAGTTTTTATAATAAAATTATTTTATAAAATAGATTTTCCATTGCTAAATCTATTATTTAAAAATCCAATTATTAAATGATTTTATAACCTAAAATTGAGTAGTAATGTTCAACATAAACAAAATCATTTAAAGGAAGCCTGAGTGTGTAATACTTTAGAGTATTATACGTGGCGGTAATGCCTTAATTGATTTAATGTTTGATTAAATTTTTAAGGCGTTACATGTATCATACCTCGCTACACCACTGGCCTTCTTCCTATATACTGTAGTTATTGAGCCAGCGTACTCCTAAAAATATATATATATATATATATTTAAATTTGTTGTGATGATTTTATTACTTTATATATTTTTTCCTTAATTATTTCTTAATTTGTGATTAATTGAAATGCTTATATGAACCTATTGTGACTATTAATACTAATGTTATTATATGAGTTGATTTGAGATTAATGAATGTTAAATACTTAGAAACTAATTATGATTATATTCAATTGAGAAATAGTAATATTTGATATATATATATATATATATTGTGTGAGTGATTATGAATTCGAATATGATTATGAATTAATCATGTTTTATGTGGAATGATTTCTTTAACAATTTCCCATACTCGACTAAGTTCGAATACTGGACTTTTGCTTGATAAACCTAATTATCAAGGTACACAATAATGTAATTGTTGTTTTTTAGATTATATATATGTATTTTTAAACCAACTCTAATAAAAAAGAAATTAAAAATTGTTTGAATTGATTGTGTTTTTCACCGTTGAATCCAGTTTGAGGAGTGACAGCCCTATTAATGAGGTTAACATGGTAGTTTAGGCGCTAGGCCACTTAGTCATGATGTAATGACCTTTCTTGATGGCTCAGCGGGTAATTGATAGAGGGTATCAGATCGTTGTAATATTTGCTTATTTTTAAAAGGATGTAATACGATTTAGTTCACGTTTATGGAGATGACTGAACTAGGTAATATTATGGATTAAGTTAAGTAAAGTTGACAATAAATGTAAACCCTAGATGAAATTACTTTTTCTTTATGAGAATCTAATAAAGAAATAAGTATCAGGGTGCTTATATCAACCCTTTGAGCAGCTATGGTTACTCAGGACCCCCAGATTCCTCATGATTGAATTCGGAGTTTGAATACTCCAGTGTTGTATTATTAACGTAATTAAAGAGAAATAATTTATGATTGTCTTGAATTAGTTCAAGAATGTATACCACATTGTATTTGCTTGTATTACTTTGTACTAGGCCTCTAGCTCACTTTTACTATTTCAAGTATTGAAGATGATGAGTTTTATGATTCCTTGGATTATAGGACGGACTTTGAAGACTTTTCAAATGAGTGTGACAATTAAGATTTCTGGACCGATCTTGTTGTTTTCCTTGGAAAGAGAAACCAAACCATGCTTTGTTTTTCTTTGAAAGTTGTAATAGTATAGTCTTGGTTTGCTTCCAAGTCTAAGTTTGTAATGTAAAATTTTTAAGTTCCTTATATTGTATGTAATATATGGTTTGTAAACTCATTGGTATCCATATGTTGTATATTAAAGTATCTACTCCTTGTATGAGTAGCTTTTGTTAAAGAATATGTATCTAAACAGGTTAAACAGGTAATTCACATAAACACTTCCTTTTTAGATAACCTTACATATAATATAATTATATAATATACGTGGTTGGGGGATGTGACACGTCACATTTTAGTATAATACATGTTAGGTCCTTACATTTGCTACTGAATACACCACTACTGGTCACACCACTTCCTGATTGCCGCTTATGCTTCCTACAATCAACGCTCTCTAGTGCACAGTAGATATTCTCATAGGATCAAATAAATTAACAATATCCATAATCTGCAACTTTAACCCTCCAATGTATCTCACAACTAATTGATCCTTTGTTTCCTGAAACTCGTTCCTAACTACTAATTGATAAAACTCAGAAGTATATTCGTCAAATGACCTGTTGTCCTGTTTCAAATTCTATAGCCTCTGATACATGACGCACTAGAAATTATAGGGTAGAAACGCTGCTAGGTATTTCTTCATCTTTTCCCACAAAGTGATTTTGGATTTCCCCAATCTACATCTGGTCAATTTTATCTATTGACACCATTATATGGCTCTACTATAGAGTCTAGTCATTACCAATTGCACCCATTTAACCTCTGTAAATTCCAAAATCTCTTCCATTGTAGCCAACCAGTCTATGAACTCTTTTGGTTGAAAACTCCCATGAAACTCTAGAACCTCTGTCCTCATTGTCAGTCCCTAACATTTCAGGTCTCCCTCAACACGAGGTCTACTACGTCTGCGTGGAACCTCTTCGTACTACTTGTCTTCCTCAGCAAAAGAGGAATCATCCTTTGCCTCATCAGGTTCTAGCATTGGATAAGGGCTTCTTCTACGCTTAGGGTTAACATTTCGATTTTGATTTCCCATTAACACACCTAACCTCTCTATAAGGTGATCTACTACCACATCCAACAGACTAAATAGCATTGTATCTGGCTACTCATTAATCATTTATCCAATCTGGATCATCACGATCATATATCTCATCCATTGTATGATATTGATTTGTTTGTTTCAAGGTGTTATGATAATCCAAGAGCGAATGCAACTCTAATACCAATCGACGTAGCAAGTGAATTACGGTTTTACCATGATCCATTGATTTGCACACAAATGTTGGAGTGTAATCTTCAAAAGCCTATTGATTCTAGGAATACCTTGGCTAATGGCATAAAAAATTGAAATATAGTATAATTTCGAGATTTAGGAAAAAGAGTAATGATGACTTTGTAAAATTTTATTGAAAAAATGATAACTGAAGTTCGTGCGTACAAATATAAGCAGGCTAAAAGCTGCAAAAAAACATGATTGTAAAAGCTGTCAAAAATAGAAATATCCTAAAACTTAAGGACAAAAAATACATGAAATGATAAATACAATGCCACATATGGCATTAAAAACAGAAGTGTCTATAATAAGTTATAACGAAAATAAAATTTGTCTAAAATATGAAAACTTCTCATTTGAGGGCCTAAATGAATGAATTTTCCCTAGAAACGACGTAGCTTACCCCCATAGGTAATGAGTTCTTCCTGTTGGTCCATTTCCTTTGAGATAAGGACCTAGAATTATGAAAATGTCACTAGCCAGTCTTTACCCTACTTTCTCAATTATCTATTTGTCACTTCTTCTACTTCATCACCCTTATTACCACCTAGTTGGTAATCACATAAACTCGGTTCTATAACAATAGTTGATATTGTTAGTCTCTCTCAATTTTAGTTTTGATGATAACAAAAAGATTAATATTCACTAATAAGTTATTAAGCATGTAGTCATCAAATTATAAAATATATAATCAAGTATGATAAGAAGTTTTATGGTTATGTTTTTCAAAGAGAGATCCAACTCAGAAAGTAATTTAGAGACTATCTGAAAAGTTTTTCAAGGAGATAATAAAACTCAACAAAATAACTCAAAAGGTAAACCTGTTGTTTGTCAAGAAAACACAAAAAGTAAATCAGAAGGTAGATTTGCTGCATGCCAATTTTGAACAAAAAATTATAGATCGTATCTTCTTCAAATTCTTTCATTAATTTAAAGACCCAACTCCAATGTTGAGTATATTTGGATAATATATTCAAATGTTTCATAAAGTTGGTAAGTATATTCAGGGGATTTCATGCTATAAAAGTCCTTAAAGATTATTCTTGAAGAACTTCTTTTGACAGCAAGTTCAAGACTTTTCAAGACAAGCATAAAATCAGTTCTATTTTATGAATTACCAAAGCCGTGCTTCAATAGTAGAAGAAGTTTGAATTTGTAGAAGATTATGGGCGGTAAGATATGGTCCTATTTTAGAGAGATATGTTTTTAGTTCAAATTAAAACATATCAGAAGTGGTTTCTTATCAAGATATGGAAACCAACGTTTAAATATCAACCCAAAGACTCTTCTACAACAAGATAAGGATCAACATTCTATTTTAATATTAGATATGTGCAAAAACCATTATCTCTAGCAAGCGCATAATTTTAGGAACAAAGATTATCATTAATGGCCAGCTTTATCCATTTCAATCCGTTGAAAGAACTGATGATACTAGCTGATTTACCAATAGCAAGGAGAAAAATATCAAAAATAAAGCTTATTTTTAGCATTAAAATATTTTTTTTCTATACGTTAGAATATGAGAAGATAAATATCTTAGTTCAAGAATAAATACACTTTTGCATAAAAAAAAAAAAAGAAGAAAGCTTTCTATTTACTAGAAATCATCACTTATGATTGTGCCAAATTATGTTACTTTAAATTTTCATTCCTTGCATCACACTTGGAGAGGATTTTTAATTCTTTATTCCTCGTTTGCTTTTAATATTTTGTGTGAGATAGATTACGTAGACTCTAAGTTCAAAGATAGCTAAGTGTTAGTGTGAAGTCTGATAGAGTAAATTGAGGATATTATTTGTAATCTTATATTCATTGGATATAGTAGAGCATACTGATGTAGAATACTGGGTCCCCGCTTATAGCTGAAAAAGAGGACAGACGCTCTAGAGGAACCTCTATAAATCATTACGCAAACTTCTTTTACTCTACTCTTTTATTTTCGTACTTTTATTATTTGTTGTGATCGTTAAGCGAAGTCAAAGCCAAACTTTATTAATAACTAATTGGGTTGCATTTAAAATTTACGAAAAACAAAGTTTAATGTTTTTAAAAGTAACCAATTCACCCCTTTTCTTGGTTACTTTTTGTGACCAACAATTGATATAAGAGCAGGCCTCTTTTGCTTAATTGAGTGATCCACTTCATAATAGTTGAAAGTAACATTGCAATCAATCAAGATCCATATTTTGATGTCATGAATTACTTGTATTGTAAAATGTGCATGTCCACTTATATTAAGGCTAATGGCTATACTTTATAGAAAGTGATTGCTGTTGGAGATAATCAAGTGACAAGAACTAATGGTGCTGAGCTCATCGAGGCCAAATTGAATCTTGTTGAGAAAAACAACAAAGCTAAGAATCTATTACTCACTACTATAGCACTATAAGAATTTCACTTGATTTCTTCTTATGATACACCAAAACAAATTTGGGATACTTTATCTGAAATATAAGAAGTAACCAATACTATTAAAGAAACAAATATCAATGCTTTGCTACAACAATATGAATTATTTAAAATTAAACCTAATGAAAAAATTAAAGATGCATTTAATCGTGTTATTGCTATAACTAATGAACTAACATCTCTTGGAAATAAAATGGAAGATCTTGATCTTGTTAAGAAAACATTGAAGATCTTTCCAAAGTCATGGGACGCTAAGAAGATAGCTATAGAAGAAGCACAAGACCAAAACAAGCTTACACGTAGCCAATTAAGGGAGAAGCTGATGGCATATGAGTCACATTAACATAACTAAAGAACCCAAAAACAACTCAAAGGCAATAGTATTTAAAGAAAAAAGAAGAGCTGAATTGAACTTTGATGAGGACAACGATTATGATGGGGATATCAACATGCTTGCAAGGAGATTTAATAAGCTAATGAAGAAAAAGAAAGGTAAGAAATTAAAAAATTTCAGCAAATATAACAAATATGATGTAGGACAAAGCTTTAAGGAAAAAAGGGAAAGGAAAGAAAAGAAGGAGATCATGTGCTATGAATGTAAGAAACCATGATACATTAAATATAAGTGTCTAGTTTTGATGAAAAAGATGAAGAAATTCAAGAATAAAAGTCAAGCAATGATGTCAACTTGCAGCAACTTGGACGAGTTAAAAGCTAACTCAAAAGCTACGAGTGATGATGAAGAGGAAGCATTATGAGTCTGATGGCAACATCTAAGGTAAACTTTGAATCTAAAGCTACTATGTCTGACAATGAGATGTATACAAAACTGAAAAAGCATTTAAAGGCGCTCAAAAAGGTTGATTTAAATATATCTAAATTAGATGCTGATAATAAAACTTTGAACGATGAAAAAGATATTTTAAGCCAAACAAACATATTGCTTGTTGATGAGAATGATATCCTAAAGAATGATAATGAAAAATGCATGTTAATTATGATGTTTTAAGAAAAGAGATTGGCATTTTGAAGGATGAAACTAAAGATCTAAAAGTAAGAGTATAAGATTTGTCACAAACCATTAAAAACACATTCCATAAATTTTATGAAAATGAAAAAAACTAACATGCTCATAAATAGTCAAAGACCTGCAAGTATTGACATGGGCTTGGATATAAACATGGTAACTCATCAAATAATGTGAAAAAAACTGTGTTGGTTAAAGAAAGTAAATCTGTAAATGCTAAATTGGTTAAAAATAAGGAACCTATTAAAGATAATATGAATAGTAATAGTAGAGGATACTTCAAAAGGTACCCTAAACAACATAAGTATCCATTTAAAAGATATAACAGAGACTACAGGTATGGATATAGTAAGTGGTATTGAAAACAAAATCATTGTCATTATGCAAATCAAAAGGATAAAACACCTTCTTATGCGTGTTTCTTTTGCAATAAAGTTAGTCACATAGAAAAATATTGCTTTTACAAAAGAAACAAGCTCAGTACACAATAAGTTAAGAAACAAGAAAAAACAAGCTTGACTTATTAAGGACCCAAGCTTATTTGGGTTTCTAAAAAGGATTGATCACCTTTTTGTGCATAATTGCATGAACAAAGAGCAAAAATAAAAGAAACATCGTATTTGGATAGTAGGTGTTCAGGCCATACGACAGGAAATGCATCCTTATTCATCAACATAATGCGGAAAGAAAGAGGATATGTGAGATTTAGGGATGATAACAAAGGTAAAATCGTAGGAACAAGTACAATTGGTCATCCTCCATATTCAAATGAAAATGTTCCTTTGGTAAAAGGATGAACATAATCTATTGAGCATAAGCCAATTATGTGATAGAGGTTATAAAATGATCTTTGAGAAAAGTAAGTGTTGTGCTTACAATACTGAAGGAATAAAATTATTCGAAAGATTTAGAAAAAGAAATATATATCTGATTACAACTTCTGATATGAATGTTGAGTGTTGTTTTCTATTGATGAGTGACAATATACATGCTTGGCATAAAAGGCTTGGTTATGTGAAATTTAATTAACTGGAAAAACTTTTGAAAAGGAATCTTGTTGCTAGTTTTCCTAGAATTAGCATAAAGCATGATGTTAAATGTGTAACCTATTTAAAGAACAAAATGGTTTCAATTTTTCATAAAAGCAAAAGTGTGATTTCAATAAAAAGACCACTTGAAATGCTACATCTCAATTTGTTTGGACCTACAAGAACTTTAAGTTTATGAGAAAATAAATATGGACTTGTAATTGTAGATGACTTTCAAGATTCACGTAGGTGCTTTTTCTATAACGTAAATCTAATACTTTTGAATATTTCAAAAATTTGTTAAACAAATTCAAAATGAGAAAGGATTTTCTATTATTGCTTTAAGAACCAATCATGGCAAAGAATTTAACGATGCTCTTTTTCATAACTTTTGTAAAGAACATGGAATAAATCTTAAATTTTTAGCACCATATACACCTCAATAAAACGAAGTAGTTGAAAGAAAAAACATGACAATACAAGAAATGACACATTTTATGTCAAATGAAAGTGGAATAGCTAAATATTTTTGGGCTGAGGCTACTGCAATTGCTTGCTACATATTGAATAGAAAATATGTTTAATCTCATACTACAAAAACATCATATGAGCTGTTCTGTGGTAGAAGACTATCTGTAATGCCCCACCCCCGCAGGCGACGGCAATGCAATGCCAGGGCAGGCAAACCCACCACTGGCCCCCCTAGTGCTCAATTGGTAAGAGGTGCTGCCTTTGGAGCAGGCAAAAGCCTTAGGTCTAGGGTTCGAATCCTAGAGTCTGTAAACTGGGTTCAACTCTGCCTAAGGGTAACAATACCTATAGTGCCCGTGGTACCTTGTGGGGCATGCGTTGGTTGGGGTCACCATGATGCAATGGTGGTGTCGACCATTATCAATAGGGGGCAGTGGTAGGTTTGCCTGCCCTGGCATCGCATTGCCGTCGCCTGCGGGGGGGGACGTGACATAAAAAGGATTCGAACCCCAGACCTAAGGCTTTTGCCTGTCCCAAAAGCAGCACCTCTTACTAATTGAGCTAATAATGGCCAACACCACCATTGCATCATGGTGACCCCAACCAACGCATGTCCCACTGGGTACCACGAGCACTATAGGTATTGTTACCCTTAGGCAGATCAATTGGTAAGAGGTGCTGCCTTTGGGGCAGGCAAAAGCCTTAGGTCTGGGGTTTGAATCCTAGAGGCTGCAGACTGGGTTCAACTCTGCCTAAGGGTAACAATACCTATAGTGCCTGTGGTACCCAGTGGGGCATGCATTGGTTGGGGTCACCATGATGCAATGGTGGTGTCGGCCATTATCACTAGGGGGCTAGTGATGGTTTGCCTGCCCTGGCATCACATCGCCATTGCCGTCGCCTGAAAGGGCGGGGTGTGACACTATCTGTTTCATATTTTCATGTATTTAGATGTACATGTTTTGTGAAAAAGAATGTAAATAATCTTAGTAAGTTTAATAAACGAAGCAATCTTCTTAGGATATTCACAAAATAGTAAAGTATATTGTGATTTTAATAAAATAGCAAAAGTAGTCGAAGATTCTATTAATATTTTTTATCTTGATGAAGTGAAAAATGATAATGATGATGATGATATGTTTATGCCTGTGAAGGAAGATAATGATAATGAATGTAATCTGATGACTTAGAGACTAAAGCAGAAGGTAAATATAATAAAATCCTAAAATTTGATAGCTCAAAGACTAAAGTAGAAGATAAATCTAATGAAATCCTAAAATCTAAAACTCATATACTAAAGTAGACGGTAATCTAAAAATAAAACTTGATAGACCTAAAAGTTCAAAAAACTGGAAGTTTAAATCATCTCATCCCCCTTCCCGATTCAATTATTGGTGATATAGAATCAGGAATAAAAAAAAAGGTAAAAAAAAAATGAAATCATTTGCTTTATTGCCTGAAACTGAACCAAGTAATATCGATAAAGTTCTACATGATAATAATTGAATCAATGCAATGCAAGAGGAATTAAGTCAATTTCAAAGAAATAATGTTTTGAACCTAGTATCTAAACCTCAATATAAATCAGTTTTAGGCACTAAATGGATTTTTAAAAAATAAATTAGATCAAAATGAAAAAAATTGTCATATATAAAGCTAGGCTATAACTAAAGAATATTCACAAGAAGAAGGCGTAGATTATAATTAAACATATACCACTGCTGCTCGAGACAGAACCTCTATAAATCATTGTGTAAAGTTCTTTTACTCTACTCTTTTATATTCATGCATTTAATTATTTGTTGTGATTGTTAAGCAAATTCAAAGTTATACTTTATTAATAACTAACTAGGGTTGTATTTAAAATTTACAAAAGATAAAGTTTTAATTTTATATTTTTTTTTTTCAAAATCAATCAATTCACCCCTCTTAGTGACTTTTTGGGGCCAACAAACACAATCACCGGAAATTAAAATAATTATATTATGTAGCTATACATCAATAATAGTGACAATAAAAGCGTGGCTAACTGACTACTTTTCGGATTTATAGTAGTAGGGATAAAAAAGAAGACGTTTATATCTTTTGATTATATATTTTATAAAAACTCTATACAAATTGATTAGTGTTTCAGGTACCTGGTAATATTATTTTCCAGTATCATTTGCGTATAATTAGTCTTTTCTATATATAATTACTACTATGATATCAACTTAACTAGCAATGGTCTACCATCAACAGAATCGAAGCAATCAGGATGTATTATTCCGCGAAGTATGCAAATCAAGGAACAAACTTATTGGGACCACTTTGGAGAAAAGCCCTGGTGGAGGAACGGCTAGAACTTGAAAGAAACAAACTTACCACACTCTAAAAAAGAATAATAATTTATTTGTTTTGTGAATTTGGGTAATTTTAGAAAAAAAGTTATTTTTATAAGAAATAAAAATTTCTTTTGTAAATGATAGGAATGGAAATTTTTTATCTATTTCACGTAATATAAAATAAACATTTCTTATATAATTTTTTTTCGTAAATTAAATAAGAGTATAGTTATTTCAAGATAATAATTTCTTTCCTATTAGTTTATTGATAGGGAAACGCAACCAAAGTGCAAGAATATGGGAAGAGTCATGAATAGTTTTGCACAAGTCCACGTCCGTCTCATCGTTTGGTTGATAAGTCAAACAACGTCTTAAATCCACCATCCATCCAGTTGCTGCCTAGTAGCATGTGACAACCCCCATACAGTAAGGAAGTTTCATCACTAAAACTTCGCCCATCTTTAGATAATTTATAAACTAAATACGAAACGTGGAAAGTGCCAACCCCCGTTATGACGTAATTATGACCATTGAATGTATCTTTGCTAATAAGAATCCACAGGAAGTTTGACATATAAAAAGAGATTCAGCATGCACCCATGCATCAGAACTCATAAAATAAATATATAGGTGCACTTTGCTTATCAAATACATGTAATAGGTTTTGATTTCTTAAAAACATATAGAGTTAAATGGTGGTTAAGGTATATGGCTCTGTGAGAGCAGCCTGTGCTCAACGGGTTATGGTTTGTCTTATGGAGAAAGAGGTGGGATTCGAGATTGTTCATGTTGATCTTGACTCAGACGAGCATAAGCAACCAGAGTTTCTTCAGCGCCAGGTGAAATTTCCGGTTTCTGATAATATGTTCTAAAATAAATTAATATCTTTTGTAGTTTTGCAATTGAGCTTGATCACTAGCACAGCCATGACCTTAAATATAGTCCTTTTGACCATGTTGTGATATATATACATGCTATATACATAACAACGTACGTTTGGAAGGAACATAGTAACAACACCATATTTTACCAAAAAAAAAAAAACTTTATTTGTATTGGTATTTATGTCGGATAAATTACACTAGAAAGCCACAATGTTTTGAGGTAAATGCATTTTAGATCATAATGTTTTGAAAAGTTTAAAAAAAGTCATAATGTTGAAAAAGCGTCTTATAGTATGTAGTTAAGTATTTCTCAATAGACCTTAAAAGAAGGGTTTCTTGAGTTTTAGTTAAATATTTTTATTATTAACATGTACTAATAGTAACTCAATTGACCCACTTTTCTAGTCATTGGACATAAAATGAACTTACCCTCAAAGTTGTGACCTAAAATGAACTTACTTACTAAACCTTATTATTTGTTTTAAACTTTTCATAACATTATGACCTAAAATAAACTTACCTCCAAAAATTGTGACATTCTAGTATAATTTGCCCTATTTATCAGTTATAATTCTCAACGTAACTAAAGATTTTCCTTCCAGAGTCCTTTTATTTATTAATAGCAATATTCATTATCTTCTCAATTTTGAAGCTTCTCTAATTTCATCAATAAAATTGTCCAACATATTATCTAACTATTAAAATAAATATAAAAGTTGATACAATAAGTTCTTTTAATAATAATTCAATCATGGTTAGATAAATTTAAGTCATTCAATAATGAACCTACAGCCAATGAACCCATACCCTAGTAACATCTTACTTGATTTCTCAAATAAAATGTGTAAGGTTTGATTCCCCATTCTTGTTGTAATGACAAAAAACAATAATAATAATGAATTTATGGACCCGACCCTATAAAAAAGATGATGAATCACAAAATTTTCCATCAATTTTTGTTTTCATTTAACCATCTTAAAGTGCCTGATGAGTTTTTGATGCTTAATATAAATGGAAATGTATACTTTTACTTTTTTGATGTTTGCCTAATATTTTATTATTTGACTCCTTTTTTTTTTTGTTTTATTTTAGTCCTCACTATTTCTTATTCTTATAAGAATAACCTATAAAATTTTTAAGTATATACATGATATATATATATAATTTATTTCAAATTTATCTGCATTAATTGGTTTAACAAACTAATCGTGTAATATTTAATATATAATAATAGAACAAAAATAATAAAAATAAAAAGGATAATTAAAAGTAAGAAAAGGGGTGGAAGAAATTATACCTACGATAACCTGTTGGCCTACAAGTCCAAGGCCAAATAGAAGCAAATACATTTCCAATATGGATAGGAAAATATAATATATTAATAGAAATCATATTTTGTAAGATTTTTAGAACTTTAAAGGAACAAATAGAAGGAAAAAAAAAAAGGTTGAAAATTCAAATATAAAATAGGTAAATGTTGAAAACTAAAAATGTAACTTTTCTCCTTATATCCAAACAGATTAATTCAAATAAGTCTTTTGCCCAAAAAAAAAAAACAATTCTTATCAGTTTTTAATCAGCCTAAAATTAGTAGGTTGAAATGTTTTCTCTATTAAGAAAAGATATTTCTATTAAAAAAAATCCTTACATTTTTATGGAAAAAGGAAAGAGAGTTTTTAAAATTATTATTCTTTATGAATATTCTAACCATTGAAAAATAATTTCTATGTTATTAGTATTACGGTAATCATAGTATGTCTAAGTACAACCGTAATCCGTAATTTACATAATTTCTTGTTGGATAGCAGAAAAGAGTTGTCGGCACATTTATGTACACACAAATACACAACTATGTAAATGAAAACATATTATTTAAAAAAAATGTTTTTAATGGACGAGTGGTATTTTCTAGTCCTAAATATGGTAAATTACATTAAAAGATTAAACGTTTTGGAGTAAGTTCATTTAAGATATTAATATTTTGAGTGGTTCTTAATTTTTAATTTTAATTAATTTTTTAACTCATATCATTGACTCATAATAGACCATTCAAAACATTAAATTAACTTATCATACATTGGCTTTTCGATGTAATTTACCAATTATCAATTCTTTGTTGTGTTAGGGCTAAGGAAACAAGAGATAACGCATAAAATAAATGTTAAAACTTTGCTTTCTTGCAGCCGTTTGGACAGGTACCGGCCATTGAGGATGGAGAATTTAGACTTTTCGGTAAGGGCTTTTCCTCCCTAAGCACTGTACACAACCGTGCTTTCCCTTTTTCGCTTTATTTTGTTTTACGTTTTTTTTGGCCAATTATTTTATTTTACTTTTAGGTAGATATTTTTATTTTCTTTTTATTTTCCTTTTAGGGTACACATTTTAAGATCTATGTGCATCACTCTAGTGTGCTACGTTGTTATTTTATGTTGTTTCTAAACTGGTTTCTACTTTTGAAATCCCCACAGCATATTATAGACATTGGCCATTAGACCAATACTAAAGTCATCATAAAAAATTCTTACATTATCACATCAGTATTGTAATGGTCTTTTTATTTAAATATATCACAATAATGAAAAACCCATTAAATAAAATTATTTAAAAAAAAAAATCACCTTGTGCCAAACCTTCATTGTACGAACTCTTGCATGGCTTATTCTTTTGCTTAAGAAAAGAATAAGCCATGTAATATATGTGTTTCATGTAAAGTGCATAATTTACCTAATTATCAATTCTTTTGCTTAATTTTTGTTTAGACGTCTATATTGAAATATTTCAATAAGGTGCGCTCAATATAATTATGAAAAAGATAAAGATTTAGGATTAATTTCAAGCTTATAAAGGTTCAGTACTTATAAAAAATGTGTATAAGTAGTGTAGAAGTTTGGCAGCACTTGTTACGAGGTGTATTAATACCTGATCAAAGTTACAAAATTTTCTAATCACAAAATCATTTAGCCGGTCTAATCTTTTGCAATTTTAATTTATAATTGTCCATCGATATCATCATATCTCATATATTTTTACTAAAATAAGATGTTGTTTCGTTTTGGAATTGATCCATCTTACAAATATAGATGATTTATTGGTTGGCAATGGCAACAGCATTGTTCTATAACAATCGTATAAATTCTAATCTTTCTTCTTATTATAATTCACTGAGAAAAAAAAAGAATTATATACCATGTACTCATCACTAATAAGTAATAATAAAAGAGTTTGATAACCGGATGTTTCTTGGATATTTTTTAAATAATAAAAAAGAAACATTTTTCCTTTTTCAATATTAGTTATGGTAGCATTTGATTAAAAGAATTGGATAGAGTATGGAGATCTCGACATCACAGTACAAAAAATAATAACAATACAATTCTCTTGTATTATACTTAGTATGCATGATAATGGATACTACTAGACAAAATTCTTATTAATTTTATTTTTGTGTAGTTCCAATATTTTTGTATCATGAATTATAAATGACAAAAATTTTAAGTTGTATAGAGTCCATAAAGAGAGTTTTGTACAATCTTAAATATATTTTATAGTCAAACATAATACAATGATCTTTATCTAGTACAGTATCATGAAAAATTATGAAATCAAATGCTACCTACATAACATATAAACACATTTTACATATTCATAAGTATTTCAAATACCAACTCATACTCTCTAGAATCAGAATTATTAACACGACTGGTCCTTTCTATATATATGCTCTATTTGTTTCATCATTTTACATCATTTTAGTATCATTTTGGTATTGTTTTCAATTGATGTTTATCAACAAACTGATATCAATAAAAAATTGATATTTTTACTCATAAACTGACTAAATAGATCATTACTGAAGTAATACTGATACGATACAAATAAGTCACAAATACTAATCCGATATAAATACAAATACCAGATACCAAAAAGAACTGCCAATACTACTCTACTATAACATCAATTTAACTAGCGATATTTTGGTATTGGCAGAATCGAGGGCAATCATAAGGCATTATGCAGCAAAGTATGCAAATCAAGGAACAAACTTATTGGGAACTACTTTAGAAGAGAAAGCTCTGGTGGATCAATGGCTAGAAGTTGAAGCACACAATTTCAACGAGCTAGTATATAAAATAGTGCTCCAGCTATTAGTATTTCCACGTATGGGCACTCCAAGCGACATGGCCTTGGTCGATAGCTGCGAAAAGAAGCTAGGAAAGGTGTTGGACGTGTACGAGGACCAGTTGTCGAAGAGCACCTATCTCGCTGGAGAGTCATTCTCACTTGCTGATCTCAGCCACCTTCCAGGCATACGGTACTTGATGGAAGAGGCAGGGATGGGGCATTTGATAAAGGATAGAAATCGTGTCCATGCTTGGTGGGAGAAAATTTCAAATAGGGCATCATGGAAGAAGTTGACGAAACTTCTTTAAGGTTTGGAAGTGGTGCAAGGAAAAAGGATCTATCGCCCATTGAGATGCATCATTTGGCGTGGCAAGTGGCTGGAGTAAGAATGATAAACTATGACAAATACCCTCGTAGGGAATAATAAACTATGATAAATACCCCTTTAGGGACCCTGTCTGTCTCGAATGAGGTTGATTTTCTTCTTGTTGCATATGGTAAAAACATGGTTTGTACTTTGGTCTTTGTAAAATTATATATTTGCCTTTCTTCCGTTACTTTTTTCTAAGTGGCTTGCATTATTGGATCTTATTTCAGACCAATTCTTCTTTCTCCTATCCCTTTTGTAGGGCTTGGATAAAATTTGCTAGGCCAACGTCACATTGCCACTGGGTTGGGCACGTATTGGCCTAATTCAATTTTTATTAAAAACCAAATTAAATTATAATTTAGGATTTAGTTTTTTTTTTTTTTCAGGTTTGAACTAGAAATTTTTCATATCATGGTTTAGTTCACTTCGTATTACATATTAAAAATCAAAATTTTAATTTAAAAAATTGTTTTAATCTTTTACATTTGTGCAAATATTCACATATTAAATTACTGCCACAAAGTTCAAATTATAAATCATAACAAACTTTTTCACAAATCCATTATATGCATATTCTATTGTTCACCATCACATCATTCAGTCATCAATCAATCATTTACCAACTAATTACATTCACATTCACTAACTAATACACACTGAGTTATAATCTATAATTTTTCACAAAACTATCCAGTTAATCATCTAAAAAAATTGAACATAAAAGATATCTACCAACAAAAGTTGTCTATAAATAAGAGTAAAATACTGGTCGAATCGATTTTACGGATTGATTTAGTTTACCCTAAGCAAATCATAAATTTGCATAATAGTTTAGATAGAGAATTTTATAAACCAAATTACTTTTTAAAAAATCATATTTTTGGTTTAGTTTAGTTCAATTTATGAAATGTTTCAATTTTTTAAGTTTTTTTTTTCCACTACTAATTAATAGAACCAAAAATTTGGTCAAAACAATACAAGAAAAGATATCAATTAGTACTATTATACCACGCATTTGATTTGGTGGTATTTAAGTGTCAAATTTATATTCATAAATAATGATGCCAGGGGATGAAATTTCCAATAACTACTCACATGTGTTAAATTTTGTTGATACTCATATGTCACTTGTCTTAATAGATAGCATGTTAGTTTCGCTAAATAAGGGCAAGCACAAATCGATTTGGTTCAGTTTTTCCTAAAACCAAACCAAATCCTAATTTATTGTTTGGTTTTTTTCCATCCCAATCCGAACTAAACCCTTAAGTAACAATTTGATATGGATTTGAAAATTTCTAAACCATTAAATAACGATTTAGTTTAGTTTAGATTATGGATTAAATCAAAATTCTAACTAAAATTTTCTTTATTGTAGTTTTTTTTTTATAATTGTGTAGATACTTAAATATTTATATCACTTTACAAAGTTTATATTATAAACCACGATAAAATACTTTATGAATTCATCATACTTTTAATATATAGTTCTTTATAAAATCAATTATCCACTAATAAAATACATTCTATATCCAATACATAGTAAGTCATAATTTATAATTTTTAATAGAACTATTAAGTCAATCATGTACCAATAAATTTAGTCAAAATAAAAAGATCATTTATCAACAAAATTCATCAACCAATAAAATGATTCACTGACAAAATACATTAAACAATTGATACATAATAAGAGTTTATAACTAAATAAATAAATTTATTTTATAAAGTTAAAAATTATTAAAAAAAATAGTTCATCACAATATATATATATATATTATATATCATGAGCCTAAAAACAAATTTAAAAATGAACAAATTTTTTAATTAATATTCACCAAATAAAAAAATAAAATAAAATCATATGAACATATATGACATTTAATAATCATCATAAAAAAATCAATACGTATAACTTACAAGTAAATTATTATTATATTTTTCTAAAACAGTTTGATTTGATTTTCATAAATTTACGGATTGGTTTAAATTGAAAAATTTTTAAACCAAATTGTTAGAAAAAAAAAACCATATTTATGGTTTGGTTCAGTTCATTTACGGATTGATTCAATTCAGTTGGTTTTTTTTTCCTACCTCAGTCGCTAAAATTTTTCTTAAAAAAAGGAAAAAAATTATTTTCACAATTGAAGACTTTCTCCAGTAAGGAATCTTTATATGTTTAGATGGGACTAGCTTTCGCTCCAAAAGAAATCATGTCATATTTACCAGTACTAGAAGAGAAAACACAGGCTGCCTGTAAGCCCCTAATTTTTAGGGTAATATCAAGTTCAAACCTAAACCGGAGAGTCAACCGGAGACCTTAAGTCAATCATTTTCCAGGAAACCCTAGTAATTTAGATCCGGCAATCCTATGTTCCTAAACCAAGAATTCGAAATATAAGTGAAGAATGTAGTTCGGTTCGTAATAATACTAGGATGTGTAAAAAGGTAAGATTAGTAAATTTTCGATCTATTTCGAACTCGATCGGATAGACTTTGAAAAGCGTATCCTGGGGCTTGAGATATTAAATATATAATATTAATACCGTTGACTCGTAATTTCATGAGATTTCCAAATATATCAGTTATATAATTTTTCGGATTATAAAAGTTACAGTTATAACTTTTGTATCGTATTTCAATTACTACTAGTACTTTAAATATCTAATCTACTTTTTAAATTCTTCTATTCTATTCATCAAGTACAATTACTCATGACCTATTTCTTACATCCTTACAACCTATTCATACTATTTCATCATTTTCCTTATAATTTACTTTTCCAATACAACTTTTACTACTTAAATTATTTATTTAATTTTAGCGCCTCGTCCCCCTCTTTCCCTCTCTCTAAATTGTTTTATTTTTCTTTTGTTTAATTAAAGTAAACCCTAATCCATTTCTCTATATATACCCCTTTATATCAACTTCATTTCACTTCCTTTCTTCCTTCATTTTCACTTTAGAAAATTTTTGCAAAACTCTCTCCTCCTCTCCTCTCATTGCCATGACCTCCCTCTCTCTCTACACACACACGCACTTTTGATTTCTTGAAGTTTTCTTAATCCAAACACTAAATAGGTAATAGATCTACACTTCATTCTCTTAAAAATATGTAATGACAAGATCATTCATGTGTGATTCCACTCAAAAATCCCCATGAGCTTTAAGCTTGGGATGTGGAAACACTTGAACATGAACATGAGATCCTTGCCATCACAATGTTATAGATCTTATTATTTTAGTCATTTTGCTATTACCTTGTTTTATTATAAAGCTATGTTGTTATCATTTATGATTGGTGCATATATTCATCATCTCATTATATTCACATAATCATCATACTGTTCATGCATTTATGACTAGTATAGTAAACTAGATCTAGTTGTTTTGAGTTCATAAATGCATTAGACTTTTATTTTATGTTTATAAATAACTTGTAGTAGAATGATGATAATAGGAAAAAGATAGAAAGCTCATGATCTACTTTAGTTTCAACAAAAATGATTTTTGAAAATTCGGATAAAAAAGAAACCATATTTAGAAAAGTTATTTTTCAACTTCAAAATGTGTATTTTACATTAAAAATGAAGGGCTTAGGGAATATATATCATCAATGAGTGATCTTGATGAGTAAAGCTTAGATCTACTAAGACATATTTTCAAAACAAGAAAAGTTTACAAAAGTTATGTTTCAATCCCAATAACAAGTTTTAAATTCGTAATAAGGAGAGCTTTAAGTGTAAACACTCAATATTCAACTCCAAAATAAGATTTTTATTAAAGAAATGGAAGCTTTAAGGAGTAGGTTTGATTAGGAAATGGTTTTTGAAAGACTAAATGAGTTTTACAAAGAAAACAACTCAAATGAAAATTTTAAAATTCGGATTTGAAAATGGCCACTATTTAAACACCTATTTCCAAATGCCAAAATGATGATTTTTACAGAAAAATGGAAGTTCTAGGGGATACATGTAATAAAGATCTAATTTTGACAAGGATAAGAGAGGTTTATCAAAGTATAATCCTAAAAAAAGAAATGGTTTCAAAGAATAGATTAAATAATATTTTCGTTCTTTAAAATTTTATAAAATTCATAATTAGGTAAGTCACCTATTTAAACATCTATTTTTTAATCCCAAAATGAAGGTTTATATTTAAATAATGAAGGTGATGGCTATATAGGTCATCAAGGTTGAGTTTTGATAAAAACAAGTGTGGTTTTACAAGAAGAAAAACTATTTTTTTCCTTAAGTCTAGTAAATTTCAAAAGTTTTGTAAAGCAAAAGTTTTTCAAAAAGAATTCATTGTACTATATCATTAAGAATATACATATAGATAGTTCATCTTATAATCTTCATGACAATAACTTGTAGGTATTGCATATATACATGATGCACTTGTAGAAACAAAGTTAGGAAAGTAACGTCTTATACTTCTTATTTAACATTATCTAAGCACATGAGAAATTAGAATTACCAACACCCATGAATCATGCATGATATTGAGTTATATATGTATATAATAGAGTCTTACAAGATATAATGATAGCTAAGTATCTATCAAAATTTAGTACGATGCTTGGTTTGAAATTAGGAGTTAAATTGTGGAATGAAGAATTCGTATAGTATTCTGTACCCTACTGTTCATGGACCAAACGACCTTGCTTGTTGGAATTAACTCTAGAAATAGATAGCTCTCGTCAAATAGGTAGAAATCGGCATATAATATGCGAAATTCCGAGTTAAAATGACCAAATTATGGCTGTTTTAAGTTAGAATTTCCTCTTAGACGAATTTTGACGAACTTGTTAGAATAGAATTTATAAGTTCATTCAAACTTCATAGAAATACTCATTAGAGTTATTTCTTTTGATTAGGAGACTTGGGAGACGAACTAGACCTTCTCAAAGACTATTACGATTAAGTGGATTTTCGCACCATGGTAAAGTGAGTTCACTATCTTTAAATTTCATGCTTGTGAATGTGCTTGTACTGTTAGTGGCATTAGAATTAGGGCAAGATAATAAATTGACTGTGTGTATATGAGTTCTTTTTGGGTGAATTGATAATAAGAATATCGAAATGAGCTTGTTTAAATATTTGTATGATTTAGTATAGAGTTGAATTATCTGCAATATCTATGATCACCCATAATTGTTAATTTAATATGACATGATCTTATAATCAACTTGGCCATGCATACCATATGTGAGTCACATTGCATAGGTTATTATACCTTTGTGGAAGAAAGCATAATACTGGGCAACGAGGAGCCTGTAAACTTGAATGTTGGCGTAGGGGCCACAATTGAAAATGTGTGTGGGTGGGCACCTGTATCAACCATAATATAAATGAGAAAAATTGAAACCTATGGTCATATGGACCTGAAACACCTAACCCCGAATGGAGGGCATAAATCCATTCAACATAAGATTTTTGAAAGATCTTATGTATTGTATGCTTACGCTTTTGTGCATTTCACATGATTGTTAATATAACTTGTCTATTATATATTGCTTGTTGAGCATTTAATTTTAGGAGTGAAACTCACTAAGCTCATAAGCTTATACCTCCATAGTTTCCTGTTGTCGTATAAATATTTATGGCTGTCCCCAAGAGGCCACTTTCCTCAAGTACAGCTTTTAGAATTTAAGGAGCTTTTTGAAGAAGTTGGGACCTAAATATAAGCATAGACTTCTAATTGAATCTCCTAAGTCGATATATATAATGATTGTTGCAATAAACTTTTGAGAACTTAAGAACTCTTAATATTTTGTCGAGAGGTATGCCCCTTAGATCATATAATATATTAAATCTAGATATAACTGTTATGATTTACATTCTTATTGCTATGTATGTCTTCTTAAGCTATTTCGATTCAAGGTATGGTTCCCTATATGTTAAACATGAGCCTTGCACCCGGTGTTTAAACTCTTAAAGTGACTTAGGTTGTCATACTTAAGTCTAGATATCGAGTGTAGTAGACCGTCGCATTTAGGGTACCTTTTGGGGCGTGACACTGTCTCAACCCCCTTTGATCTTCTTCTACATTCTACATCAAAGGTTAAACATGCCCCAGCCTTCACCTCCTACAAAGCTTTCAACTTAACACTAGCTGCTGCTACCACCACTGCCACCTTCCTTCCTAGAACCACCCTTGTCAGCAGCCACCACCACCACCAATATCACAGTTGTACCATCAGTATCACCAGTACATATAAGATTGACACAGATTATTTCGAAAAAGGCAAAAAGATTACTAAAACACTCAAATTCCACTCAAAGTTGACCTGTTGATGGTGTTGTGGTGGTTTCCGTACTCAAGTGGTAAAAGTGATGGTAGTGCCTCATGAATGACAAGTGGCGGTGATGGCTGTAAAGGAGGTGCCATGATAGTGGTAGTGGTACAACGTTTGTGGTAGTGCAAGTGCTGATGCCTAATACTAGTGATAGTGGAATTTCAACCTTTGCAAAACAATTAAAATATAGCGTACTTGGGTCAAAATCATGTTTTTGACCCATCTGCACTCTAAGAGGCTTAGGACCCAAACAATGCGTCTCGGCTATGAGATGAAATTAACATCTCCCTATAACCACACTAAAGTTTGAACATAATGACTATTGAAAAATAGTCCAGAAGATACTCGCAAAAAAGCAGTACATTCATCTTAAGAGCACCCATTAACACTTTTCACCTTTGAAAAACGCACTACTGTATAAGTATCATCCTTTTTCCCTTCTTCAAGCATTCTGTGGCACCAAACTTTGGCTGCAATCCAATCTGCAGGAAATTTACAATTCTATCTACTGCGACACGATGTTTGCATGAGGTGACTGCCTTGTGAGACACTTTAGGGATCCAGAGAGCAGACAAGTCATTTAACTATATGATACCATTGCCCTGATATAATATATTGAAGATACAAGCCACCTTCCTTGAATTATAAGTACATATTACATTTTGTTGTGTCACAATTTCTGATCTACATTTTTCCCTAAGTATCTCTTTCACGTGAATAAAAAATGGACACGGTGCGATTGGATCACACCTAATTGGAGGAGATAATTTTCTGGAAGGACCAATGAGTGACCTTGTATATGCCATAGGCAATGCTGCAAGTTTCTTGACTTTGCTAACGTACGCTCTCTTAGTGAAGTTGTCATAATCATTAGCTTCAATCTCGTCCAATATTCGTCGATAAAGAAGCAAAGATGCCCACACCTGCAGCACGCATGCAACAGAATTGGAAATTTCATTGCAGTGCTCACCACTAAGATGAGACATTGAATATTATCCTTTGTCCTATTCCTACCTACCACATTGTTAATCACTCTGCCTAACTTAGTACATGAATCCCAACAAGAAATCTTGAGCTCAAGCAATGCACCTGATACTAACTTTGAGGTATTGATTTGTGTCATTGATCTTTTAGACTATTATGAACTATATATTTTATCGAAGTGTTCGAGGAAACACAAATATGCAATCAAATTCTCAGCCTAACAACTAATACCATGAGTAACTTTTCCTAGATTAACATAATAAAGGTGATTTTAGCATTAACGTTCCAATAAAAAGCAGCAATCGCTTAAGGATGCTTTAGTATATTGAACAAAATAATTTTAATGAAAAGACAATATAGATTTCTAGAATCCTTTCCACACATTATGCAATAATTTGAAACTGAAAGTTACGATTATTACCGGCCATCTGCTAGCTTCATTTAGGTCTGTCACCCCTTTCTCAGCCTCATCAAAAAACTTTCTGGCCCTTTTAATTTGACTTTTCATAAAGTTTCTCCATTTATCTGTAACCTTTCCAGCAAATATATCATCATCTGAAAGTCCTGCTTGGGCTAGCTCGTCTTGCGGCAAATAAACCCTTCCTCTTCTTGCACTGGAAGAAAAATATAAATTCTTATTATAAACATCATAGAGATAATGTTTACTGTTGCCACAAACAATTTAGACAAAGGTTTTTCTAATGTGCTTTCACTTTGGTGATTATCATATTATAACACTAGGGCCTTGGCTTGGCTGATCTGATGGACTAGGATTCCATAATCCAAATTCTTTTGTTTTGCATGAAGATCTTGTGAGGATATAAGACAGGATGAAAAGGGTGTGACTTTGTAACTCCCAATGGCTTCAAATCCTTGTAAATAGTGGAAGAGAGGAATTAAGTTTTGAGGAATCGGGAGTTCCAGGGTCATACTTTTCACCATTCTACTTCATAATATCACTAAGTTCAGACGAAAGACATTATATAGTTGGATTCCTTATCCTGTTCTGTGGAAAATACCAGAAAAAGCGTACCTCTATTCTTAGCAAGACACTATGCTTCTAACATGGATTAAACGCTTTAGTCAGAAATTATTTTAAAAGAACAGGCCAAGCACCCTATCCTTTACAAAAGTGCCCATGTTAACCCTATCGTTGTTATGATAGATGAAACCAACCAGGCACAAGGATAATTAGGAGTGGCACTTACTCTTCTCCTACGTCCCTGAGTATGTTGGTTAACTGATTTGCTAACCCCAATGCCAATGCGGCATTGTAAACACTTTCTGTGGTTGCCTGGGAGTCAGGAGCAATGCCCATAACTGGAACACTCATTAAACCCACAGTCCCTGCCACATAGTAGCAGTAGAGATAAAGTTCATCAAAGTTTTTGTATCTCGACTTTTTAAGGTCCATCCTCATCCCTTCAATCATATCTTTAAATGGCTGCAAAAGTACAGGCAACAAAACTATAAATATATTATCAAAACTTCAATAAAAGGACAGATATGCCAAAAAACTAAGTACAGTGTTCTTTTTATGGTAATTCTGTTTATGCTTTTGTGTTCATCAAAAATTGCATTGATTAGAGAACTGGTGTTTCAAAAATTCATGCCATGTCAGACAGATGTGAGAAGTTGTTTCAAGAAACTTTCCAATATATCTGATGTATCTAAAAGACATTGGAGATGCAGTTGAAAATTCAAGAAACTCTCCCATCTTGCAATTCGTATTATCTACAATTATGATCCATCGAATAGGTGTATGATGAGGGAGGCATTTAAAAAGGTCAAACCTTCAGAAAAAAAAAAAAAAAAAAGAGCAAGATTTTACACCATCTAAGACATCTATCCTTTTGCCAAATTGGATGGTGACAAATACAGAAACATCGATGCCATTATCATGCAAGTAAATATATTTTTATGCTATTCATCTCTCCATGATATCTATTTCAGCAATCACAAGTTTGGGAGTGAAATCACAGACCTGGATGTCAACAGGGAATTTGACAACAGTGTCTGACAATGCAGCGTCAAGCATATCGAATGGACGACCTTGAAAGAGATCTTCCAGCCTTGATTCCCACCTATCTAAAGCACTGGGGGTTATATGTGTAGCATTCGGTCCATCAACGAGCTCATCTGTTCTCCTGCACCAAACTGCATGAAACATAGATATCTCGTAAGTGCTCCTTTGATGACCAGTATGCAAACGTTTGACTCATCTTATGAAGCAAAACTAGTCTTGTGATCCAAGTAACAACCATGAATTGATTGCCTGAACAAGAGTCTTAGAATTCTTCATCACTCGTAGGAAACATCGTAAAGCATTGTCAAGGTCTCTTTTTTATGTGAAATATGGATGTTGGCAAGAATACAGAGCCCATTTAATATTCAATAAGCCGTCAACATCAAAACATTTTTAACTATGTTCATTATAAACAGAACACATAGAGTAGGTTAACAAGCAGGAGAAGAATTCATATTTTATTTGAAAGCATTTAGGATCAAGTAAAGCTTGAACAAGAAGAACACAACAACAGGAACTGCCAAGCAATTAATTAATATAAATAGCATTTAAATGTTACAAGAAAAAATAGAAAGGCTGCAATTAGTTAGATTGTTAATATGCGGCTAAAGCAGAAGTCACTTTCAAGTGCATAACTGACAAACAACAGAATGTGATTTTTCTTTAGTACATCATTAAAAATAAAATATGAAAGCATTCAATCATAAACTTCAAGATCAATTGATGCAGGAGATTACGACCCCGAGTCCCTGTACAATCATTTCAACTCCATCTAGTTAATTGCTCCCTCTGATGAACTTCAGTTAAAAGTCACCACCCATCGAGTATGAAACCCCAACACGATCTTCAAGTTTAAACTTTTAAATCAATAAGCTGTGAAGCTAAATTCACAGTGCACGAAGGTAATTTCAAGTTCCTTCAAGGATAAAATTGTCGAGAGAATCTCTATCCGTGCTATTCCTAATCCGGTTTATGTAAATTTGACCCAGCAACATATTTAAATCTGCTATTATCCCCACTCAACATATCCACTAAACAAAGAAAGGGAATATCCCTCTTGAAAATTGTATAATTCAATTAAAACTCACCATATATTGCCCATATGGCCCTTCTCCTTTCAGGTGTCATCAGTAAAGTCCCTGTAGAACCAACATCAAGTAATTTAAAAACAAAAACAACCAAATATGCAGATTAAACATACAAGCAAGAGAAAGAAAAATGAGCACACGACCATTTAACTCGTTCTTTATAAACATTTTCTCGAGAAAATATCAATCATCGGTGAGAAAATAATTGAAAATATAAACCATTTAACTCATTCTTCATAAATATTTTCCACGATAATTAAATCATTTATCATAACAAAAATTGGAGGAAGAAAATCTGAACATACATTTTCAGTAAAGCAAGCACAGTAGAGCAAAATGAAGCTAACCCAGGTAAAATGTTTTGGCATATTCTGCACAGACTTCACCACACCGATCATAAGCCTCACTCAACAAGCTCAAATTCCCGGGAAGAACGGTATCTGGTTTAACCTCAACATTCCCTTTTGACCTCAACTCCCTATTCACCAGAGCTGCTTGCTTCAGTACAACACCGTACACCCTCTCCACGGAAGACACCGCCGTGTCTTCAACGGGTTCGCTACTACACTCGACACGGCTCGGACGCTCCTCGTCACCACACAGCACGAACCCCACTTCTTTTCACCACAATTCCTGACAGTACGGCCCCGGAACAAGAGTTTGGTCGAATCCAGAAAAGGGTTAGCTTCTCGAACAGAATCTATAAATCTAAGACAATTCGAAACCTCTGTACTAGGAGACACAGCCCCCAATAGAGTTATAGCCATGCTAAAACTTTACACTTTAACTAGAATTCAACTTCTTTTTTTCTTTTCCCTACCTTATCACTCCATCCAAGTACTTTTAACTACTAGTGACCCAGTACAGCATCTTCGAGTATAATGTAAAAGCCACAGTCGGTTAATGAAATAATGCGATCCTACCCAAATGACGGATTCCCAAAGGTACGAAGATTCGTGTTATGGTATGTTTATATGAATATGCGAAAGGTTGGAGAAATTTAAGTAGAAAGTTTGTCTTTATTATATCAGGAAATAATGGGTATGATCTACTTTTTGACTCAAAACTAACCAAACAAACTTTCTCCTGCTTCACGAGTTCGTTTTATATTAATATAAACAAGGAAAAGCTGATGCTATTTTAGGTTGAAGACGTGCCTATGCTCCTATGGTGGAAGACTTGCACCGTGTTGTAGAAATATTGATAAAATTTTAATGCCTATAGAAATATTGATAAAATTTCAATGTCTATAGACATTTAAAAAATTATATAATGTTATTTTTAGAAGTAACATCATAAATGATGCTTTTTTTTTTTTTTTTCCTTAACCAATGCCAGGGTGTTCAATGTGAAACTTTATCCTTCATATTTTAAATACACACTCACATAATTATTATCAAAATTTCACAATTAGGATTCCTAGTATGTGCTAAGTGCTCCCACAAATGATACTTAATTTTTGTAAAATATAATTAGATACTGAATTTTAAAATTTGATTAATTTAATATATAAAATTTATCAATTAATTTAATAATTAAATAATTTTTTATATACATCAATAATACCTCCATAATACTAATTAATATAAAATAAAATTATTTCAGGCGTTAAATTCCATATTTTACCCAAATTCAACTAATATTCGCTGCATCTACCATTATTTTTTATTTATTAATAATAATTACATTACACAACCGAACTTATTAGAAATGCCATAAATAAGTTAGATAAAGTTTGTGTCGTCAGACAAAGGTTAAGTAGTCACGTAACAACTACTAATTTCCTGGACACACACGACTCTTATTATATATTATATATTATTTTCTCACTTTTATAATCCCATCACAAATTAAATTAATTATAAAAAATTAATAAAAAAATTTGAGAAATTTGATCCAGGTTTAAACATTTGATTGATGTAACTGGATTGGTTCAGCTGTAACCGGATGAAATCGTAGAATTTTCTACTATTCTTTTTCTTATTTTGCCGACCATCTGTTTTATTGAAACCAGTATTTATCATACTATAATGCCCTCGCCAACCTCTAATATTCAAAGTACTGTATGTTTAGTAGGAGTGTATGACAATGAAATGTTAAAATAAATTGACAGAAATTTCTTTTTCATTTATTTAATTGATGTTATCAAAGAGCAAATGAGGCCAAATGAAATTAATTTTTTTTTTTAAAAAGTTAAATCAGTGTTCAATGCAATCTGCTACTATTATTATTATTATTATTTTAACTATAGTTGCTTAAAATGAAAGATTAAATAAAACTGAACATCCAACTAACCAAACAAAATGTAAATAATTAACCCAAAAAGAAAAAACAAAAGGAAGGATATTCAGTATCCACATTGTAATGAAGTGGAGTATCTTCTTTTATATGGGATGGAGGAGAAGGTAATTCAGATTGAATGAAAAAACAATGACAGTTAAACACCAAAGAAAACAGTATTATATATAATTTATTTTTAAAAAATGTTTTATAATTTAGTATTTTTTTTTTCTATCAATTTCTCTCCAAATAAAATAAATATATATATTAATCTTACCAATTTCCTCCCTTGTCCCTCAAGTTTCTTAGAACAATTACGTTTATGTCTCTAAATTTCCCTTCATTTTCACTATTTTGTCATTAAAATTTTAATTAAAATTAAATTGGACGTATTGTAACTTATTAATTTGCTTGTTTTGCTGATATTTCTTTTTCCTATTCCATTAAAATACTTCTTTTCTTTTTTTTAATATCACATTCCAGTTTATAAACCTAAAAAAAATTCAATAAAATCATATAATCTATAAGGCTCTACAAAATCCTGTGTAATTTTTTTTTTAAGTGAATTAGAATGAAAGTGTAAATAATATTATCATCTAATGGTATCTTTTCAATGAAAGTCATCGGTTGATACTCACCAAAAAAACAACACACTGGAACGGAGGCCCCGCTTCATGCACTAAAGCCAAGATGAATTTTCCCCAAATAATACCGAATATTCTTTCTTCTTCTGGAATTGAGGTAGGTTAACTTATTCGCTCTCTCTCTCTCTCTCTATCTCTAAACTTGAGGTGCTTAGTAAGAAGATTATATGGCCACAAAAAAAAAATTCAATAAGAATGGTGTTTTGTATGGTTTAGAGCTTGCGCTCCGTTGGAGCCTCTACTGAAAAAAAAAATAATAATCATTAGAAGTTTTAAACAATAAAATTACTATCTGCAATTGCCAGATAAAGAGATTTTATTAGTCTTTCCCTCGATTATTTCCATTGGAGCCCGACATTTATGCCTCTTGACTACTCAAACTGAAATTTTTCTTTTTCTCCAACCAGTTGGAAGAAAAACAAATATTGACTAAAGAGAATGAGAAATATCATAACTTAAGCAATAATGATGAGTTCAAGAAGGAGTCCCATCTCATGTAGCTGTTAAAGTATATTTCATAAAAAATTCATTGCATCATTCATATTGAATAATTGAATAAGGTCTTATTCTTTTTTTTTTTTTTTTACCTTATTGAAATGATGAACGTTATAAATGAAGGCTTTCAACCTGGAAAAGGAAGTTGGAGTGGGGCTTCTTTTTTATTATCACTATTTTTTAATGAGCCTTGCAAATTCGTCTCAAACCAACGATAAAATAGGTATATCCACATAGATTTTAATATGATGGCTATTTTCTTTCTTCGTTATAATAAAAATCGCCCTCGCACCAATTTTATTACTCTTACTATTGTGATTAAAACATAAATTTAACTACGCAATTTGCAAGAGAAGAGTTTTATGCAGTAATGTATGTTATCATGCATATCAAATATGATATAAGAGAATTTTATTTTTAAATATAAAAATTACTATATAATTATTCTTATTATATTTGGTTCTTACCATCAAATGCTACCTATAGATTATGATTTTATTAGTATTTATCCTTGTGCATGGTTAAAAAAAAAAAAAAGAAGAAGAAAGAAGAAAATTTGGTTGAATTCTAAAGCAATACGTTGCAGGGAAACGTTTGTCTTGTTTCCAATAGGGACAATGGCATCAATTCTACGGTCGACATAGTCTCTAATTGATGGTAACCCCGCAATGCAAACGATTCCAATAAAATCAAATTAAAATAGGCGATACGACAAGAAGTTAGAGTCGTTCTCATGAATAAGTTGAGAAGAGCGAAGAAACAAAACCGGAGTCCGGCACTCCGGCTTAATGTAACATTTTAGTACAAGACATGTGCCTTTAGTTCAACTACCTGTCTCACTCGTTAAAATATTTTATCAAACATTTATTTTTAATAAGGATTAGTTATAAACATGATTGTTGATTTTTGGATAAATAGATAATCCAAGTTTTATAAAAAGGTGTTAATATAATTAATTATTATTAGAAGGATATGTGTTAGAATTTTATTATACTAAAAAAATAATTTTAATAAAAACTATTACCAAATAAATAAAATATTAAAAATATTTTTTAAATGAGAAACTTTCTAAAAAAATGTAAAATTATTTTCATGACTAATAAAATATTGACACGTATCATTTTAAATTATTAAATTATATTGATATTTTTTTATGAAACTTATGTTTACAAATTAATTAAAATATAAGTCATATTTTTATAATTAATCTTTTTAATAATTATCTCATGAAATTACCTTATAACCAACCATACCCGAAACATTGACTTAAAGATTATCCGGTGGGAGTGGGCTCAGATCGGAGCATAACCCGTCCAGAAAAGCAAATTAAAACATTGTTTAATGAGAAATTATACCGGGATTTGGTCATACGATCAGATCCGGTGCATGTGAAAGGCTGAAAGCTGAGCTGAGTCAGCCGACGAGAGTAAGACAAGGACGACCAGGCAGCCACGTGGAAAGGCACCCGTACCCTATCAGTGGGAAGATGATAACGTTATCGACGAGCAAGTGCTGGGACTGGTGTATTGAGATGTTGGGTTTGCACACGTGGCCTCCTACCAGTGAGCAGTTTGTTTAAAAAGAATCTTTGGGATGGGCTGACCAAGTGTGTGGGGCCCATTGTCCCAAGGCCAATAACTGACAATGGATGCACTGTATCTGCAGCAGTGTGCAAAAATTATGGATGTTGGGGGGTCGGTGGTGGATTTTGATCTTGACTTAATTTGCTTGTGTCCACCCTTACATGACGCACCTACCGCTCTCATTTGTACATTTAATATAAAAAAATTTCCAAAATATTAGTTATACATCGCATTTGGACGATTGCTCAAGAGCATCTAATAGTTAAAGACTGAATATAATATGAATATTCTTTATAACGAAAACAACGAATTTCGCGTGTAGCTCCATTTAAAAGTTAGTATAAATTATATTAGAAGGATCAACATTTAAGGGTAAATTTATTTTAAGTATTAATATTTTATATGGAAAAAGTTAAATTAATGTTTACTAAAGTGAATATCAATATTTTATAAATTTATTTAAATTATCAATATTTTAATTAATTTTCAATCAAGTTTTTTTTAGTTTTCATTAATAATGAAATATTAATAGATTATTTTACTCATTTTATAAAAGGTTGATATCTCTTTTTAACCATTTAAAATGTTAATACTTTAAATAAATTAATCTTCAAATGTTGATTCATTTTCTTAACCACTTAAAACCTTAATATCTTAAAGGAATTTACTTTTAAACGTTGAAACATTTCAATGTAATTTAACCTTTAAAAATTAGCTTTAAGCTCAATCAACCTATAACAGCCTTGATAAATTTTAATTATTAATGTTTAATGATTTTTTATGAGTTAATGATAAAAACTTTATTTGTGTTTTGGTATATTTACAAACATATCACCTGTGGTAATTTTTTTTTCACAGTTAGAAGACTTGAGTTTCATTCAAATCTATCAATATTATCTAATGATTTTACAATCATAGGTGTTCACATCTTACTATCTTAAATAGTTAAAATTATATTTTTTTCAATTTTTTGGGTTATTAAATAAATTTTAATATTTTATTTAGTAAAATTTTTTATTAAATTAAGCTTGTTAGACCAATGAGACTCTAACATGTGTCCATCTAATCGCATTTAATTATATTGATACTTTTCGTAAAATCCAAGTCACCTATTTATAAAAGAAAAAAAATAACATAGGTTATGGGTTTGTAAATAGGCTAATTTCTCTCACGTACTTGAACTTTTTCAATTGAATAAAATTATACCTAAACAAAATTTTCTTACAAGAAAACACTCAAATTTTTAGGTATTTCACTTATGGTAACTCTGGACAGGTTCCGTTTATTTTTCCATCCACCTACTGGCGTGACAAACGAATTCAATTAAAATACTATTTTTTTCATTGACGTTTGTATTTTATATTTTTTAATTATTTTTACTTTTTTTCTCCCCTCCTCTCTCTCTTTCTCTTCCCTCTCTTTCTTCTTCTTTCTTCTTCTTCTTCTGTTCTCTTCTTCTTTTTCTTTCTAACCCCAAAGAAAAAAATAAAACCTTAAAATGCACCATCTTTTTATATTTGTTTTGTATTTTGAAAACAAGAATTCACATGAAAGAAGAGAAGAAAAAAACCTAAAGAAACTGAACACAAAAATCCGTAAGGAGTTCGATGACGCAATTAAGGGCGAATGCAAGATTATATGAGTGAGGGGAGGGAAGGGGGAGACCTTAATGAAATTAATTTTATTAATTATCTATTAATATTCACTTGTTGTGACAATTATATTACATATTATATATTTATAAGAATTTCATAATGATTTCAATGTGATTTTTTTTTAACTTCAAGAAAAAAAACCATTCAAACAAGGTAAGAGTATTTATTGCATTTCATAAGATGATATATATGTCACTTAAAAATTAATTTTTAATAATATATGCAGAGTTAATACCTGCATAAATTTTTCTTTCAATAATAATAAATCATAAAATATTTAGATAGGATATTCATTCAATATTTTATACTCATTTTCCTAGCATTATTACATGTAGAAAAAAAATGTTACTAGAGTAAATTATGTAATTAATATGCAATGTGATTGCTTTTAGTACAAATAGACCATAAAATATATGTAGATAGGATAATTATTCAATAATTCATGTATATTTAAATAACATTAATTAAAGAAAAAAAGTTACTAAATCAAACTATATGATTAGTGTGCAATAAGATTTAATCGTAATATGGATAATAATTATTATTACCGTAACGCCTAACCTGATGGCATTACAACCTGCCACATGTCCTTAACTTAGATAGATATGCTAAGGCCATGAAACACTAATCCACAAATATATAAGTCATATATATCTCCAATACTCGCATATAAGGATACTTTCGATAACATCATATAAATATAATAACTTCATAGCAAACTAGTTGGTATAAACCAAAAGCCAACTTATAACAACTTAAAACATTATAAAAATGGACGTCTCATAAATTATTCTCAAATTCATAAAACATATAAACTTCACATAGTCTTCAACTTAGTCTAATCCCAATCCATATAATCTAAACGTTAGCGGTGAAGTTCGGTCCGCTATCATCTTCTTGTAGTCCACAAAGACATCAAATCTAGACAAATCATATAATATATGATCTTTACCTATTCTTGAAAAAGATAATAGAATGAAAAATAGTTCGGTACACCAAACCACAAACACAAGCACATAAGCACTCATCATACATAATTACATTTAACATATTCTAATGCATCAAACACATGTTATTATCTTTTTAATAGCCAGCAAACATCATAGTTTAGAACGATCTATAGTCCAGCCCTAAATCTGAAGTAACTCATGATTCAAAAAAAAAAAAAACATGCAATATAGAAAATAGGTAATGCATATACATATATTGGTGTTGGGTACTCCTCACACACCTGGTGCCATCATCGCACAACTCCTAAACTACCGAAATCATTTCTATGTGAAACTCCACTAGGAATAATAACATACAGAGATCATCAGGGCATCAGCATTAGTATCACAATCTGTCTGGTCTTTACTAACAACAGGCAAGCATAAGCAGCAATCAAATTTGATTAAAAGCCAAATAGAATTAGGTCAAATTATCATTTCTAGCCTACAAGCACATACAATGAGCAAGATCTATCATTCAAATTAAGAGCAAGGTGTGGTTATAAGTTGTTTTGATTTAGGCATTTTGTTAAATATATACAAATAATCTATTGGTTGAGATGGAGTTCTGTTCATGTGATCAGGTTTTATGGTTACGATTTGAAAGGATTGTATTCAGGTACGACCTTGCCTTGTTTGCTGATTGTGCTTGTAGGATTAGATTAGACATGCATATAAACTGGACTAACCCTTGCAAGCTTTTAAATTGATTGCTGCTTGTATTTGGCTGTGGTTAGTAAAGACCTGGTAGACAGTGATACTAACGCGACGCTCTGATGATCTATGTGTGAGGCTGTCCCTAGTAAACTTGTGCATAGAAAGGATTCCGATAGATTGTGATGCAAGAACGGTACCAATTGGTCTATGGAAACTATCCTAAGATCGATATATTAATAAGTACTATTATTTTTATCAAGGTTTGAGTCACTCCGGGTTTAGGATTGGTTTGAAATAGTCCTAAGCTGTATTGTTTGCAGGTTAATCAAAGATAATAAACCTGTGGTTGTTGCATTTATGCATGTGATCTTGTTTGATGTTTGTTCATGCACATGTGTGTGGGGTATAACATTCTGAGTGTTTTTGCTCACCTTTTTATTTTTCAAGATTTGGAGATGAGCCCGTGGTATTCGATCTTTTCTGGATATGATATTTCTATGGACTATAGGGAGGATGATAGCACAACGAACTATCTTGCAGACTTTTAGTTTTTAGATTATATGAATTAAAGGAACGGTTGGACTATTAAATTATATTATTTTACCTTTTTATTAGATTTTGGAGATTTCAGATTCAAAATGTAAGCTTTAAGGATATTATCTGTTCTAGGATGTTTAATTTGTTGGCCTTTGGATTTTTATGCCAACATCTGACATGAGAATTTTATAAATATATTTTATGTATTTTTCAGTAACTCCTTGTGAGTTTTTTTTTTTTTTGAAGATTTATATATGTTATATTTGTGGTTTAGTATTTTAAAGCCTTTGTGTGTTTTGTAGAAGAGAGAACACGTGGCAGGTTATAATGCCTTTAGGTTTAGGGCGTTACAGAGTTCATAACTTAATATAATAAGATCAAAACCTATTACGCTTATACCACTTAAGCTGTAACGCCTTAACCTGATAGTATTATAACCCACCATGTGTCCTTAACTTAGATGGACACACTAAAGCTATGAAACACTAATCTACAAATATATAAATCACATATATCTCCAATACTCACATATAAAGATTCTTTTGATAATATCATATAAATATAATAACTTCATAACAAACTAGTTGACATAAACCAAAAGTCAACTTATAACAATTTAAAACATTATAAAAAGGGAGGTCTCATAAATTATTCTCAAATAAGAATTTATTTAGTTTGATAATTTTATAATAAAAGAATATAATTTTATTAGTTGTTATGAAAGAAAAAAGTTAAAAAGAAACATACATATATATATATATATATAGAGAGAGAGAGAGAGAGTAGCTAGTGTAAGAGAGAGAAAGTAAAAAAAAAGTACTCCCATGAGATTTTAACCCATGACCTCATAGATATAAAAGTAAATGCCTGACTACTAGACCACACATAGTTTTTATGTCATTGTTATCTCTTTACAATATACATATAACAATTTTTTCTTTTAAAAAAATGAATTTTCCCTGGTTTAGAGGGGCCGGAGCGCTCGCCAACCCCCTAGATTTACCATTGGATGCAACTCCTAAAGGTAGAGTTTCGACATACAAATGGGTAGGCTTTTTTAACCCTGACACTGTAAGTAGCAATCAATACTCATATGCGTTATGTTGTTGAGCACAACTTAGTCATATCAACTAATAGATAATAAATTTAAAAAAAAAATCCAACGACAAGCTTTAAGGTAATGGACCTACCAATTGCATAATAGAATTATTACAAGTGTCGTCATCTAAAATATGGATATTAAGTACTAGTATTACTGTTTCTCTACTATTTAACCTGAAAATCGAGATGATATTATATTTACTACTTATCTAACTAATAACCCGAAGAATCATTATGTGTCTTCTTAAAATAATCCAATCACAAAATGATGTCTCTTATCTCAATCTGCCCAAAATCAGAATTTTCAGTCTTTATAAGATATTAATTAGTAAGTTGTTTAAGTTCTTGAACTACAAAAATCTCTAATTTCATCAATTTCTCTTTCAAGATAATTGAATTCTAACCCTATATGTCTAATGAAAATGTCTTTCGCCATTAGATGCACACAAAATTTCATTAGAGTTCAAGATTCCCAGCAAATATTCAATCTTTATGCAGAAAATTTATATAGTTTATGTCCAAATCTACATTCAAACATCTCTATTCATGTAGATCTATTCTATTAGATGGAATCTCTTTCTATCTAAAAGAAATCAAACATGCAATCAATTCTTGCTGCAAATTAATCACAAGAACAATAAAAATGCGTGGATAGATTCAAGAACATAAACTTTCATTAATAAAACAAATTTAACACATAATTTAGGGTTTCACAGGACTTAAGGTAAAGAAATCTACTCCTCCATAAATGTTATAATCATAACATGAAATTTAGAAGAATAAAAAGTAAACATGATGTAATATAATTCTTTTAAACAAAGTTTTATGATCTTCAATGATGCCTTGACACTTTTCCTGTTGAAGCTCGTAATTTTCTCTCTAGGGTTCCTAGGAATAATGATGTACCCCTTTAATGATGAGTGAAGGCCACTATATATAGGAAAAGGCCAAAAATCTTCTACATGACCATCTTATAAGATCGTGTTCGAGGTCTATACGATTAAAATTGGCGAAACAATGGAAAATTAGGTTTGCATGACCTCGAGCATAACCCACGTAGGGTGGTTGTGTTAGTGTAAAATGTTTTTAATTATTTTCTAGCTTTTACGTAAGCATACTACATGGCTTGTGTAGCTCATTGAGTCTTTGTGTATGCTAAAATTGCGTGTTGGTCATTTTTCACTTTCTATACTAGTATTCTACACAGTTTGAGCATAAAGGTCATCTATGTTATAAATCTTTACTTTGCCCATTTTTTCATTAAAATCTCATTTAACTCATCTAAATATCTTCATAAAACTCATCATCTTCTTTTATTTCCAAAACTAACATTTTAAACAAATAAGTACGATTTTCTTTTAATAATTCACACGAAATCTATTTAATATGATATCGAAACAATATGAATAATAAGGGTCTTT
The DNA here is from genome assembly GCA_024138025.1 of Combretum micranthum. Classification (NCBI taxonomy): domain Eukaryota; kingdom Viridiplantae; phylum Streptophyta; class Magnoliopsida; order Myrtales; family Combretaceae; genus Combretum; species Combretum micranthum. The sequence goes on along the minus strand of JAMXBD010001131.1, from coordinate 127,841 downwards.
TGACACTTATTAGCCGTCTAGGAGGTGATTTCGGGTAAGCTTATGTTTTCAAAGATGGTGGATTTTAGAGTTTTATTTTTTTGATTTGGGGTTAGAATGAAGAAGAAGAAGAAGAAGAGAGAAGAAGAAGGAGAGGGAGATGGAGATGGAAGAGAGGGAGAGGGAAAAAGTAAAAAAATGAAAATAAAAAGACCAATATCGATGAAAAATGGTATTTTAATTGAATCTGCTTGCTACGTCAGCAGTTAGATGGAAAAATGGATGAAATTTGTCCAAAGTTATCTTTAGTGAAAGTTTTAAAAAGTTTAGATATTTTCTTATAAGAATGTTTTTTAGATATAATTCTGTTAAATCGAAAAAGTTTATATATCGTGAGAGAAATTAACCCATTTGCAAATAGGATAAAACACAGATAAGATTTTTATAATTAACCCGTTTTATACACCGAATAAATTGTTAGGAAAAGTTTCAAATATTAAGTACATATTGCAAATAATTGCTCTTATTGATATTATTAAACATGGTACCTGAACTTTGATAAAATATATATTTAGATACCCGAACTTTGGAATTGATCAATTTACTATATAAAATAACTTGTTATGCATACCAACAATATTTACGCCATATTGGTTAAAAACACTCTATAGGATGATGATGTTTGCTAATTTGACGGATGTATCATTGATGTGCATGAAAAATTTTTTTAGGGATTAAATTGATCGATTTTAAAATACAGGTATCTAATTGCATATTTTATCAAAATTTATGTACCATTCACTATATCAACCTTATATTTTAGTATAGCTATCGATATAATTAATAAAAAAATACAAAATTTATATTTAAAATTATGAAATAAAAGCTATAATTAATAAGGTCAGTATGAGTTGTTTTATGAAGATATGATTCTATTTGATTTTAATAAATGATAACCATTATATAAAAGAAAGTATTTTTAAAGTAATCTAATAAGCATTCTATTTGATTTTAATAAATGATGTACCCCTTTAATGATGAGTGAAGGCTGTTATTTATAGGAAAAGGCAAAAAATCTTCTACACGACCATCCTACAAGATCGTGTTCGAGGTCCATACGATTAAAATTGGCGAAACAATGGAAAATCAGGTTTGCAAGACCTCGAGCATAACCTATGCAAGGTGGTCGTGTTAATGTAAAATGCTTTTAATCACTTTCTAGCTTTTATGTAAGCATACTGCATGGCTTATGTAGCTCCTTGAGTCTTTGTGTTGCGTGCTGGTCATTTTTCACTTTCTATATAGTATTCTACACAGCTTGAGTATAAAGGTTATGAATGTTATAAATCTTTACTTTGCCCATTTCTTCGTTAAAATCTCCCTTAACTCATCCAAATATCTTCATAAAGCTCATCATCTTCTTTTAATTCTGAAACTAACATTTTAACCAAATAAGTATTATTTTCTTTTAATAATTCACATGAAATCTATTTAATATGATATCAAAATAATATGAATAATAAGAGTCTTTTGACACTTATTAACCGTCTAGGATGTGAATTTCAAGTAAGCTTATGTTTGCGAAAATGGTGGATTTTAGAGTTTTATTTTTTTGATTTGGGGTTAGAATGAAGAAAAAGAAGGGAGAAGAAGAAGGAGAGGGAGAGAGAAAAAGCAAAAAAAAAAAAAAAAAAAGAGACCAATGTCAATGAAAAATAATATTTAATTGAATCCGCTTGCCACATCAACAGTTAAAATAGGATAAAACACAGGTAATATTTTGTAATTAACCCTTTTTATATACTGAATAAATTGTTAGGAAAAGTTTCAAATATTAAGTACATATTGCAAATAATTACTCATATTGATATTATTAAACATGGTAACTAAATTTTGATAAAATATATATTTAGATATCTGAACTTTGAAATTGATCATTTTACTACATAAAATAACTTATCATTTATACCAACAATATATCCATCATATTGGTTAAAAATACCCTATAAGATGATGATGTTTGCCAATTTGACAGATGTATCATTTATGTGCATGAAAAATTCTTTTAGGAATTAAATTGATTCATTTTAAAAATGCAGGTATCTAATTGCATATTTTATCAAAATTTAGGTACCATTCACTATGTCAACCTTATATTTTAGTATAGCTATCGATATAATTAATAAAAAATAAAAAAAAAATTATATTATTTAAAATTATGAAATAAAAGCTATAATTAATAAGATTGGCAGGAGTTGTTTTATGAAGATATGATTCTATTTGATTTTAATAAATGATAACCATTATATAAAAGAAAGTATTTTTAAAGTAATCTAATAAGCCATTTATTTATAGGATTATTTATCATTCTTAAGTAATTATAACAATAGGCAAAAAAAAAAAAAGCAATCATAATATGGATGGGATCCGAGGATGTAATTCGATAACTATGCAATGCACACATAATATATTGCACTGAAACTTCTGGTTTTGGTTCAACGTATTCCATCAATTTTAGTGTTAGTGATGAATGTGGAACTTTGAGCGCGACACGACGCGCTTCGATTTCCTTGTCGGGATCGGAAGTGCAAGCGTTAAAAAAAGGTACCAGAAGAGACCACATTGCCGGGGCCTTGTCCACTCGTTTACTTTAATGCATTGCGGCCCAACCAGACGACACGTCTCTCCTTCGTTATATTAAATTACGGGTCAAAATGCTGTCGCCGGATAAGGAATATATAATTACACACGGAACTCAACTCAGCATTTTTAAATGAGAAATTGAAAGGTACCCTTAGCACTTTGATAGGTTTTTCTCTCTTTTTACTCCATAATTGCGATAATTGGACAATTATATTATTATTAAATTTGTTAGGAAGATCGAAAGAGATAAATACCTTTAAATTTTCTTTAGGAGAAAAGAAAAAGCAAAAGAAAAGCATTTATTAAAATAGTTACATTGTTTCAATTGATAAGAATGAAATTAATATTTTGTTTTTATTATCATATAATAGCTATTCTCTCGTTTGATTTATAAAAGATTCTATCATAATAAATGTCTATTCCGTATAAGGTGCAATAGATAAATTTTTTTTTTCAAAAACACCCAAAAAAAAGGTTATTTGTGAACCAAGTGTGATTTCATAGATTCAAGAATAAGGATCTTATTAGGAGAAATAATTGATTGAATATGATACATCACGTGCAATAATTAGTGAAGTATTACATCAATAAAATTATTTTACGTGACAATTTTATAAAAGCTATGCAATATCTTGCTCCAAACACATTTAGATTGGTTCATCACTAATCAAAACACGTCTCATTGAAATGTTTTGTCGTTTGCATGCTAGATCATGAATTCACGACCATGCATAGATGCCTTATGCATATGCTAACTCCACCACTAAAATAATATATGTAAAGTAATAATAATAAACGAAGGTTTAAGACCTTTTATTAACTCCTGTAGTGATCTTATAAATTATGTGTGAATTTATATGATGAACTTATGAACATCTGAGCTAGTTTACAAATCGTTATGGAGAATATAACAATTTTTTTTTTTTTGGATTTAAAGTAATTTTACTAACCTTATAAAAGATTCTTGAACTTCAAGTAAGTTTATGAAAATTGACCAATTTTTAAAAATATATTAATTTACGAATATAACAGCTCATAAAATCAAAATGTTAGTCACGAGCACAAGTGCACAACATTAGGAATGTTGGCACGATTCGAAATTTTTTAGTGTTTTGACAAACTTAACGGAAATTATGATTTCAAAGTAATATAATGATGATTAGTGTAAGACTAAATTTAAATAAATAAATTTATGAATTATAGTATAAATTGTCTAGAGATGTTCAGGGAAAACCTAAAAGGGCTTTTAGTAATAGAAAATTTATGATAAAAAAACAAATTAGATATTTTCATATGAAAGTACTTTACTATTGTATGTTTAAATCCTATGTAATCTAAAGATATGCACTTATATCTCTCATTAAATATATTTACAATGAATCTCTCCTTTACCCCCATCTAGAAAGGTTTCGATGCATTTTATATGCACAGTAGTAAGTACTAATATTTTTTAACATATTATCGTACTAGTGGCTAACACACATGCAAAAGAGAATTATTTTAGATTGAGAAGTAGTATTGAGGATGGTTGTTATGGGAAAAGAGAGAAAGGAGCAACTATCCAATAAGAAAAAATATTTAAAAAGTAATTATTATATTTTAGTTTTTTTTTTTTTTTTTTACACAAACGAGGGATGCTCTTAATAGTGATAGATTTATAAATTACACATGACAATTGTTATAGAAACTATCCACTATTTTTTTTCTTTTTTTTATTTGTTAAAATATCATTGGTAATTATTCATCCTGATTATAATGGTGCTGAGTCATTAACAACATATTCGTTTGACATGAATTACTATTAATTTCCTCATCAATGCTATTGGATGTTCACTTGAAAGGAATGACAATTCATAATAAATTACTATTACATAAAATGATGAATAATAATTCAGTAGTTTATTTTTCAACTTTGTCATAAATACTTCTATCGTGAAAATACCATCCATACCACCATATAATAAGAATAAATATTTTATCTTTTACTTAAATAATTATTTATTTTATTTTTTATAATAAATTAATATTATAATAATTATTATAATACTATTATATTTCTATTGAATTAGAATTCAATTTTTGGCTTATCTATTATAGGAAGTGAACGAGACAAATCACAAATGTTTCTACGCCTCAGTCTGCACTACACCGCAATCACCGTAGCCAGGGCCCGATATCATCCATTCTTTTATAACTTCTGACCAGAATACACCATTCAATCCCTTGTTAAACCCATTTTAATCAATATGATTCTTCACTGACAGTTAAAGCCCAAATGGCCAAAATTTTGGGTTTCGAAAAGTTTGCCCAGCCCAATCTTGAAGTTAGAGCGCACCTGATGGACCTGAACCTGGCTAACCAAAGCCCGTCGGACTGTCGACTGCGTACTTCCTGAGCTCCCTTCGAAGAAGGCAGAAGTAGAATTAAAACAAGTGTGCTAAAAAATTCGAAACTTCAAAAATGGAACGTGAAGAAGAATCAGAACATGATGAAGTAAAGGAAAGACTTGAGTGTCTGTTGAAATGGGGTTCGGAGCTTGGAATCTCAGATGCCTTGACACAAGAAGAACCTCGTGCTTCCTGTACATCATGTCTAGGTTTGACACTATTTGTCTCTCACTTCCCCGATGCCGGAGGGTAATTCTTTTTCCATCCTACGATGAAAATTCAGATCCCCAGATGACTCAAATCGTTTCAAGTTCGTTCCCTTTTTTTTTTTCCCTGTTGTGTTGCAGGAGAGGTTTGGCTGCAATTCGTGACCTTAGGAGAGGAGAAATGGTGCTTAAAGTTCCAAAGTCAGCCTTGATGACCACTCAGAGTCTTTTGCAGATGGATAACTACCTCTCTTCTGCATTCAGTGCCAGTGATCATCTTTCTATATCATCTACTCAGGTACATAACTAAAACAAAGGAACTTTCATTAATCACTTGAGTTTGGTTTTCAATTTTATATTAATTCTTGCGCACTTTGTTATGTTTTTAAGTGCAGAGATTGTGTGTTTGTTTGCTATACGAAATGGGTAAAGGAAAGAACTCATGGTGGTACCCTTATTTAAGAAATCTTCCCCGTAGTTATGACATACTTGCAACTTTCAATGACTTTCATGTCCAAGCTTTACAGGTAGGATCTCTTTTACTGTAATTACGAATGTATGTTTCATTGAGAATCTATCGTGGCTTCTTTCGATGCATCGAATAATCAAAGCTTGATAATTGCCAATGGTGTAGTGTTAAGTTCAAGAGATCGCAAATATTATATAGCTTTTATTTGGAAGTCGCGGCAGAGACAATGTCAGGTGCAAGTCTTTGGTGAAGGTGGTGGTTGATAGCCGTATAAAATACCAATACAATGGGAGTTCACTTTTCCAACTTTTTATGTATGTCATTCATGATGGTGAGCTATTGCCATTGGCTCCACCTTTGCCTTCCATCTTTCGCTTGCCACTGAAAGCTGCTAATATCTATAATCCCTTGAGATTAGTACAATAATATGCTAGGTACCAATACAAAGGAAAGCCCAACCCAAAAGATTAGCTTATCATATGAGAGAACAATTTAGGCCGAAGTACCATTTCATTATTTCTTAGGGAATCGATGTGGGATCGTAGTATTACCCATCCCTTGAAAAGCGATGCCCTCAACAGCCCACTGTTGATGGCTTACTCTGGATGATTTTTACTCTGGGTGATTACACTCTAACCCTTTTTCAAGTCGCTTCTTCCTAGATCGCTTTTTCCGCTAACGTCAGTTTCTCAACGAGAGCATCAAATATTAGGTACCAAACCAAAGGGAGAGCACAATCCAAAAAACTAGCCTGTCAGGTGGGAGAACCCTCTAGGCTTAAATATCATTCCATGATTTCTCATGGAATCGATGTAGGATCGTAACATAATAATTTAGAATTGTTAAGTTTTCACTGTAGAGACAGTGGTTGCAGCAAGTCTTTGGTGAAGGCAGTAGATAACCATATAAAATACCATATGATGAGGAAATCACTTTTCCAATTATTCCTGTACATTATTCATGATGATGAACCATGGCCACTGGCTCCACCTTTGCCTCCCATCATTCGCTTGCCATTATAAAGCTGCTAATACCTATAATCTCTTGAGTTTAGTATGGTAATATTTTTGAATTGTAAACTTTTCTCGGTAGAGACAATGGTAGCATAAAGTCTTTGTTGAAGGTGGTAGATGACCGTATAATATACCAATACGATGAGGAAATCACATTGCTGGTTTTCTATGTACATTATTCATGATGGTGAACCATGGCCACTGGCTCCATCTTGCCTCCCATCATTCGCTTGCCATTAAAAAGCTGCTAATATCTATAATCTCTTGATATCAGTACAGTAATTTTTAGAGTTATAACATTGTAGTTATGAGGATTGATGAGATAAGTTGGGAAAATGTTCCTCTGCAAAATAAACACAACCTCTGTCTTTGTTGGTATTGCTTTGTTTGTTTTTTCAGTGGAATTTGTTTTAGATAAGTTGCGGATGCATTTTTAGGTAGAAGATGCAATATGGACGGCCCAAAGGGCTGTTTCAAAGGCTAAGTCAGAATGGGAAGAAGCTTGTTCACTTATGGAAGAACTCAAATTCAAGCCTCATCTTCGGACATTCACGTCATGGCTTTGGGCTTCTGCAACTGTAAGATTACTTGCTGTTGTTAAACATTTGTGCATTAGAAAATGTTAGCTGAAATTATCAATAATTCATGGTTCGAATGTTAGAACTGTTCTCATTAATGCACTTATCTTATGTATGTTCGCAGTTTGTGCTCTTCCATTTTTTTGTTGCAAAAAATATAGTTTGTCAGGGTTCTACTGGATGGGACTCTCACCTATTGTTTTTATGTAACTGTTGTACTTTTAGTTTAGTTTTTTTAATTTACTGCACATGAGAACATTCAAAGAATTTGATCTTATTTAAGATATCCTCAAGGACATTGCATGTACCGTGGGATGAAGCTGGGTGTTTGTGTCCTGTGGGAGATTTATTCAATTATGCTGCCCCTGGAGAGGATTCAGATGATGCGTTTAATGTTGCACCTCCAAGGTCCTTGCAACCTGCCTCACCCTGCAGAAATGATTTTGAACACAAATTAGATCAAGATATCAACCAATGTGATGAGCTTGATCAAAGGCTGACGGATGGTGGATATGAGGAAGATGCTAAAGCATACTGCTTCTTTGCTAAAAAAGGCTATAAAAAAGGTGAACAGGTAAAAGTGATAGACCTTTGTTTTTCCTTTTATATCTTGCCTGATGATATATATGATCTATAAAGTTTTGCTCTTTCTTTTTTACCTTTTCTTCAACAGAGGCAATGCAAAATTCTGTTAGGGTGATAAGACATCAGGTAAAATGTTGGGTTTGATATACCTAGCACATGGGATTATATATCATAAATGTGAAAGTACAAAAATACACTTGACTAACACAAATGACTTGCTCTCAACATTTTCCTTTAAGCTGTAGGGTATATATCTTATGCTCCTGGCTCATTACAATTCATTTGAACCCCTCAAAGTTACTTGGTGTATGATTGTGGGCTTTCATGGTGGTGGAGCTTGGATTTTGTGGTGGCAATAGAAAGTGGGAACCATGGATGGTGTTTGGTTTAGTGTTGGGGATGAAATGTTTAGGTGATTAGTGATTTGCTAGTTGAGACCTTGACTAACGCAGTTAGGATCTATTTGGATTATCTGATTTTCATTGTATATGATTTGCATCTGTATCTTATATGTGTTTGATTTATGTCTTGTCTGTTTGATTTATTTATAAGTAAAAATATATGTTTTTTATTTATATTTGTTTTTTGACAAACAATTCATTTGAAAACAAGATGTTAAAACGATCAGAATAAAACGAACCAAATGACCAAAATAGTACTATGTTGTTTTGGGTTAAATAATTATAACAAAAATACCTTTGACTAACATTAGCTTATTTTAATAAATATAACATTTATGCTACATTTGATTAATTGGAATAGAATAAATATGGAAAGGAATTGTAATTATTTTGATAATGTTTACTGGGGGTATTTATATTCCATAATGAATAGCAATTGTTTTAATCATGAGAATAAATAAGAATACCTTATCTTCCATATTACATTGAACGGTCATTTTTTATACTATGACTTTTTTCAAACTAAACAAGGAATAACAATATCACAATACTAAAGGCAAAATGGCAATTGCATTCCAATCAATCAAACGCAACGTTATGGTGGTAACAGGAATGTCCTTTTATATGGCAGTTTAAGAAGGCACTACAAACATTTACATTAATCATTTTTTGAATTTTTGAGGGAGCACCTATAATCGTTCCTTTTCTCTCATGTTCTGTTGCAGATATATCACATGAAGTGCTGGTTTATCTTATACTCATTTACATTTTAGATAAAAATGCTTCTGTCTCACTGACATTTGCAGATTGCTTGCGTTGCTAATTTTTCAAGTATGTTTAGATATCTTAATTGATCATTCAGGAATGTGCTTGGAGGTGGTCTTAGAATCTAGGGCCTGTGATTTAAAGAGAGGATGCAAGCATCCATAACTGTTAGCTTTACTTCAAGGATTACAATTACAACCCCATACATTAATGGGTAGTAACAAGTGTAGAATACATAGCTTGGCTTGCAAGAGTAAGACAGGAATGTCTTTCTCAAATCTAACTGACAGTATAACCAAATAAAGGAGAGATCTTGGTAATTTAGCTATCAATGATTAGTAATGCTTGTATCGTAGATCAAAAAAGATTCAAATAACAAGAAGAGCAATCTAAAGTTCTTGCAGCCCATTACCTCGGACCCTTTTCAATCACTAATCTATTCTCTATGATATATTATGTTAGCTGTGATTTTGACGGGAAAACATATGGGCTTGTGTTAATGCTCTTTGACTGTGTATTATTCACCATCAACAGGTTCTTTTAAGTTATGGAACCTACACAAATTTGGAGCTGCTGGAATATTATGGTTTCTTCTCGACAAAAACCCAAATGACAAAGCATATTTTTCTTTGGATCCTGAAATCTATTCCTGCACTTCATGGACTCGAGAGCTTCTTTACTTACATCAGAATGGCAACCCCTCTTTTGCATTGCTCTCTTCTCTGAGGTTATGGGCAACCCCTCCAAATCAACGAAGATCTGCTGCACATCTTGCATATTCTGGATGTCAAATCTCCTGGCAGAATGAGCTGTGTGTTTGGAATTTGTTAATACAATACTGTGACAGCACTTTGAAAAACTTGCCAACCACTATTGAAGATGACAATCGCCTTCTGAGTAAAATTGATAAGATCTATGATATCTCTACCTCTATAGGTCTTCACAGTGCTTTGTCGATGCTTGGAAAGGAGGGTTCTGCGTTTTTAGAATACCATAACTTGCAAAATGAAGGTGCACAGGCAATCTCACGGAAGATTAGACGGTCAATAGGAAGGTGGAGATTAGCAGTTCAATGGAGACTGAGATATAAGAAGACACTTGTTGATTGTATTTCTTCTTGTTCTGTACTTAATAGTCCAGCATCCTCTAAGAGTATATCAGTTTTGGATGGTCCTATCACTGATACTGATTTCTCAGATAAATAATTACTTTGTGCCCACTCAAGTTCTACAGGTATGTTTTAATGCCTGTAGTTATTTTCTCCTGATTCTACAAAAAGAGGGATCAAGGCAGAATTTATTACAAGAAGCATATGAGAAGAATAAATTACTCGCCTCTTTTCTGTATAATGCTAGTAAAAGTCTTAATTTGATTAACATTCATGGTATAGCTCATTTGGTTTTGTTGTTTCACTAGAACCAGTTAAGCCCTTGTGCATATATTTGGAGCATGAGCATGACACGTTACACACTGTTCTTTCTAAAATTAAGGAACAGGGCTTCTAACATTTTAGGTGTTGGCACTTCACCGTATGGTATAAGGAGGAAATTGAATTATAATTCATTGGTACTGTGATAGAATTGTAATAGCTATTATAATGTTTATTTGAGTGTAATAAATAAAACAAATAATTATTGAAGGAAAAAGTAAAATATTTATAATGCTACTTATCTTTATTATAGAATGAGGATAATTGTATAGGTGATACTTTTAAAACAATAATATTTATGATAAAGTTAGAATATAAGCCATTTAATGATAATTCATGAGTGGGATATGAATTACTATTCATCATTCTATGTATTAATAATTCATTATGAATTGTCATATTCCTCGAATGAATAATATAATAGTAGTTTTACGTAAAACGAGAAAAGAATAAATAGTTATTCATGTTATTTTTTTCTTTTTTTGGCCATAATAGTTAGTTAGTTAGTTATTCATGTTAAGTGAATGGATTGTTATTGTTTTAGTATCTTCCTAGTTAAGGATTTTGGAAGTGTAAACATTTAGTTAACCAATGACTTTTCTGAATATTACTTAAATATGGATGTTGAAATCACATCTAGGATATCAACTCAATGCAAGTTATGGGTATGGTCACCCATCGGCCACAGCCTTGATATGGCCTTTCGTGGCTCCATATCTTCATGCGTGGAAGAAATTCCCTCATTTTGTAGCTGTGCATGATTCTCTTTAACTTGATTAAATCCTTTATACCGCAATGAAATTCTTGTTTGTTTAACTTATATTCAATTGATTAATATTTCATATTCTTACGTATATTGAGAAGGGATAAGAAAAAGGGCCGAAAAGTTGATGCAGACAATAAATTGAAGTGGCATGGCCCGTTACTGATCTGTTATGTTGCCATTCTAATTAATTAGTAGATGTACTTTAGGTGAGCAGAGTCCATTTAGGGTTTGTTTAGTTATTTGTTTTCAGTCATTTTCACATCTTATTTTTATATTTTTTAAATAAACTTTCAGAAGTAGATATAAAAAAAATAAATATTTTTACTCATAAATATATAAAATAAACTAAATATAGATAAAATATAAATAAAATATGATCTAAATAAATATCGAATACAAATAAAAATTAAATTATCCATCCAACTAACTATTATTCAACATGGCATTCACTGGAATATATCGGCTTGGCCTCCTCCTTTTTCAGTTATGTCCTATGTGCCTCTCTAACATTTTGAGAAACTCAGGCAAACGAAGGCCATAGATGTGTCCACCGTCCCAAATGCTAATTCTAGCTAAGTCTCCATAACTCGGCACACGGTATGTTGATTTACTGTTGTTATCATTTGTGATCATGGTATAGAACTAGAAGTCGTGTTAACCTCAACAGCTTGTTTCCTCTGCGTAAAGCATTTCGCAGCAAAGTTTCCTCGTCACGTCAACAGAACTTCGGACATTTAAAATTTTTGCATCAAGTGGAGATGCCATGTAGAACATGTACGCAGATGTTGTAGTAACGGCTAATAACTTATCAAAATTCAGAAACAAAAATCCTCTTATGAATAATTATTTTAACAATTTTTCATTAGTAACATTGGTTATTGATTGTTGCTAAAATAAAATCCGCGAACACAACAGGTCGTGCATATAACGATTACAAAAATTCACAATAATAAAGATTTTGGCATGTAACAGAATAGAAAGTTTCACATTGAGGATTTAGAGATTAAAAAAAATCGCACATATAAAAATTCAAATCGAGATATGCGTGTATATTTAACTTTTAAGACAAAATAGGTGTGTACAGCACACGTGCGACGAGCAATATAAGTCCCAAAATATACTATTCGCAAATCCCATTAAATACAGAGAATGGGATGCAATTTTAAAGTTGTATTTTAATAATTAATTTTAATTAAACCTTCTAAACAACAGATATTTTTGGATCAGAATAACAATAGCCAAATTAGATAACTAATAATTTGAACAAAATAACAATATTTTTTTCCGGTCACATAATTTACAATATCAATGGAGTCGGAGACTTACGATCCGAACCAACGGATCTCCACAACCAAAGAAACTTCATATGTCCCCTTATTCCTCGACTCAAAAGAAACAATATTTCGAAGTCCGCCGCAGGGAGAATCCCATAAGCTTCATTATGCTTAAAACTGATCTTAATCTAACCTCCCCCATAATATTGAGCTACAAACATCCACCTCAACACTTGAAATTGAAACAGCAAACTATAAACATATCACCGTTAAGGAAGAAATTAACAGGCATCCATGTTTCTCCTCTCTTTATCGTTTTCCAGGGATATCCCGACCGTACCCTGTTAGGAGCCTACCCTCTACACACACCGCTTTTATATCACAACGAAAACGCTTGCACCACGGAACCTGACATGCATCTTCATTTCAAATATGAAATAGAGCATCTACAAACACCAGCAACGACAATCTGACATGCTCTGATTTTTATGGAAAGTCAGATATCAATTTTTCTGACTAACAAGGAGTCCATATATTTCAATGTCTACACTAAGATCTTTTAACTAAATTCTCAATTAAGGACAGTGATATCTTTCAATAAATACTATCTCTAAATTGTACGTTCATCTAATTCTTGAATCAATTATGAAAATTCATAATTGAAAAAACAACAGGATGTTTAGTTTAAAAGATGTAAGATCATATTTAGGATCCATTTGGTTTGTCGCTTTGACATTGACTTAACATATCTTTCATGTCATTCAACCAGACTATTTATTAAATCCAGATACAGAAACAAATTGAAAAGAAAACGAGATGAGTAGTGCTTATTTTTAAATGGACCAGTTCCATCTATTTATTAAGATGCATATACTTAACAGACCCTTAAATGAGCATTCCATCTATTTATTAAGACGCGCATACTTTTAACTCTTGCACTAGGGTGCAAGTCTAATTTTTGCTCGTTCGACAGAACTACTACAAGCATCAAGCATGAAGATTGGCCAGAAAAAGAAAAAAGAAAAGAATGAAAATTTACTAATGTATAAGCATCCGATTTTTCAAAATCCTAAGTATAGAAAGACAAGCAGATGGATCAGAAATCTGGCTTGATTCTTGCAAAGAGAATTGAAAAATCGCACAGTCGAATCAGCGTCGATCATTTGGGGAAATAATCCTCATTTCCATCTTTTTTTTTTCCTTCAATCCAATTAAACATATAACTCGAAAAATTAAAAAAAAAAAAAGACAAACAAGATCAAAGAAATGCCTACTTTGTTAGAAAATACAACTTTCATATTTTTAAAATCCTAAGCATAGAGAGACAAACAAGAAGAGAGTGACAGAGATGGATCAGAAATCTGGCTTGATTCTCTTGAAGAGAATTGAAAAATCGCACGGTTGAATCAGCGTCGATCATTTGGGGAAATAATCATCATTTCCATCTTTTTTTTCCCTTCAATCCAATCAAACATCAAACTCGAAAAACTAAAAACAAAAAGAAAAAGAGGAAAAACAAGATCAAAGAAATGACTACTTTGCTAGAAAATACAACTTTCCTATTCTTATTTATTGTCCCTGTCGATAGAAAGTAAAATAAACTAATACAACTTAAATGAAAATATCGTCACAAATTTAATGAAAAAACGACACCAAAAAGGAGGAATTAGCTGATGGAGGATAGATCAGACAGATTGGCTTGGTTCCTCAGCGAAGAGGAACATAATAGATCGCACAGTATAATCAGCGTCGATCAGTTGGGGAAATAATCATCATTTCCAAACTCCACAAACCAAACAGCACAAAAACCCTAATCTCATTTGTTTTTTCAAAATCGTAAAACAACCGACAACCACAAAGTTAAGAAAAGAAAAACACATAAATCAGCAATGTCTCCACATCCGCAATAACTTTATAAGGCATGAGAAAGGGCCCGACAAAGCCGAAACGGATGCAGAAATGGACAGAACTGTGGCGTCTGCTCATACACAACGCCCACTTGTTTTTGCTACAAGAGCGATGGTAATCAGTATAAGACGCTTCAGATTACAATTCTAGATAGTTTAAAGACGAAAACAAAAAGGAAGAAGATGAGAGCGAATGAGAGAACATGAAACGACGCATAGCGGCTACTTCGTGAAATGCCGAGTGTGCCGGCGTGTGCGATGGAGGAATGATTTTGTATTGTATATATAGGAGGAGAGAGTTGCCACTTACTAAGAGCCCAATAGGTTTATAAAAACCCTAGCCGCTACCCCGGCTATTTTTCTTTTTCCCAAATTTTGGCTCCAATCCTATCTTGAAAAAGAATATATATATATATATATATATGCTACCCCGAATTAAATAAATAATAATATATTATACCATGATTTAAAACTTCCAATTTTGGATGTGTAAGTGATGATTGCACGTTTGTTATATATATGTATGTATAAAGTAAATTATACCAACAAGTTATAATGTTTAGAAGTCAGGCCACTTAAAAGCCTATTATTTATGTTTTTGGACACTATTATAAAAATCTCATTAAATTTCACACTGGTAGACACATAGATAGGAAAAAATTATAAAATATAAAACTTATGATATTATTTGTCCCAATTAAAAGAATGCACACATCTTGACATCCTCATTCAAGTATCCCCATCATAAAAGAGAAAGATACCCCTAAAAAACGCCCCTACCCTCAAAGAGAATCATAAGCCTAAAAACACCTTAAATAATTAAGGTTTTTACGTTACCCATTAATAATTTGGGTATTTCTATACATTAGTATGAAAGAAATCATGTATTTCTCTCCAACAATGTAAGTAATTGAAATTGGGGTTTTCTACATTATCCATTAGCAATTTCAAAGTGTTGCTTAAACTAGCATGTTGGGTATTTGTTGATGTTGCTTAATTTGTGTTGTTCGTTTTGTTGTTGAAGTCGAATCGTTTTGATTTTGTGTTTTTTCAATGTGTTAATTAGAATTATCTTGTCGGGTTGTTTATAATTTTGGGGCGAAATCTAGTCAAGGTTATGGTAGTAAATTTTGCATATAGTATATTTTGGGGTGTAATTAATGTGGGGTTATGGTATTTGATAAGTGTCATTAGACCCTTAATATTGGTGCTATTTGAACATTCTTGGTATGTAATTTTTGAGATTTCATGGAGAAAAGGACATTTATTTTGTGAAAAATTCATTTCTTGGCTTAAAGATCATTTTGGAAGTTTTTATGATGGGTCAAAGGAAATTAAAGCAAATTAAACAAGTTTGAATCAATTTTGTTCAAGAAGGAAGTTTATGTTTTCATCCTTTTATTCATCCTTGGCAGGGAAGAACTGGGAGGAAGAGGTCAGAATGCAAAAGAGTTTTAATCTTCATCCTTACCTTCATCCTTAGCCAGGAAGGACGCGAAGGATGCGAACAGTAGCTACACATGAAGAAAAGTTTTCAGCCTTTTATTCATCCTCGCCAGGGCTGACAGTCAAGGAAGACATCAGAATGCTTTTAGGCAATTTTAGTTATTTTTGCCTTCATCCCTGCCCCGATCCTGGCCAGTGACGCCTGATGAACTGGATTTTTCCAAAAGTATAAATAGAGCTCTGTTTTCTTGTTTTACTTTTAGATCATTTTTTAGGCTCTAAACAGAAATTACGAAGGAAATTACGAAGATTGCTAGGGCATCCATTGAAGATCTCAAGACATCAATTAGGGTTTATTCTTTTATCATGATTTCCTCTAGATCTTTTGTTCTTATTATAAATCTCATGGAGGAGTAGATTCTTATACTCTTCATCTTGTGAAACCCTAACCATACGAATTGAAATGTCTTTTGATTAATGAATGTTCATGCCTTTGTATCTATTCATGTGATTCAATAGTCTTGTGATTGATTTGTGCACAAATTAATTGCATTGATTCTTATTGGATTGAAAGAGGTTTCATTCAATTAGATAGATCTTCATGAATAGAGGAATTGCTAATTTCACCTAGAGGTAGGGAAATTACGATTTTCTGCTATAAGAATTTAATTCTTGTTCAAGGATCATGATCTTTAATGCAATCCTATGTGATGTTAGTAAGGGAGAGGTCTCTACTATCTCATTTAGGGTTAGGAATTGATTAACTCGAGGGAGGAATTGATTTACTTGTTGAGATCCGCAGTGCAAAGCATGAATGATTCATTAATCAATCTTTTATCATAAGAACTTTAGGTTTAGGGTGGATCAAGGTGGAGAGTATGTCTTGTGATTGAATTCATCTTTGAAAGCAAACATTAGTTGATCTTAGAGCTTGCTTAATCTTCTGCTTAGTAGTTAATTGTAGATTTCTCTCCAAAATTTAGGCTAAATAGTAGAGAACCGGTAATACTAGTACTTGTTCTTCAAAATCCCTGAGGACGACCCTAAAATCTATGCTACATCGAATAGGTGCGCTTGCCTAGCTTTGATCGTAGATTTAATCGGGTTTATAAATTTTAGAAATTAATACGATCGGTAAAACATCATCAAGTTTCTTGGCGCCGTTGCCGGGGATTTTGAAAAGCAATATTAGGAAAAGCCATATTATCTACTACTTTAGTCATTTTTTTTATTTTCTTTTCTGCTTTTCAATAATTCTGATTAGTTCTTGTGTTGTTATAGGTGTATGACAAGGAGCCTTCCGACAGATCTTCTCGATTTAGACCCTGAAATCGAGAGAACACTCCGTAAAATTAGAAAAACGTTGCTGAACATTCTGAGCAATCATCCAGCTTAAGCAAGAGGAAGAACAAGTCATGGCTGGAGAATATCCTAAAACCAACTTGGAGTATTCAAGGCCTACTCTTGATGGCACCGGTCCAACTATTGTGAAGCCTCCCATTGGGGCTAATAACTTTGAAATTAAAGGTGTTGTCATCCAACTTTTGCAGCAATATTGTCAGTTTGATGGACTTCCGGATGAGGATCCACATGCACATATCCAAAGTTTCTTAGAAATTTGTGAAACTTTTAAAAGCAATGGAGTTGCTGATGATGCCGTGCGTCTTAGACTTTTTCCCTTTTCATTGAGAGGGAAAGCTAAGAATTGGTTGACTTCCTTAGGAGCTGGAGCTATTACTAGTTGGGAGGATATGGTTAAACAATTTTTGGATAATTACTTTCCTCCATGTAAAACAGCCAAGCTAAGGAATGATATCTCTTCTTTTGTTCAAAATGATTCAGAAACTTTGTATGATGCATGGCAAAGGTGGAAGGAATTGTTAAGGCGATGTCCACATCATCAATTACCATCATGGATGCAAGTGCAAACCTTTTATAATGGTTTAAACACAACTACAAGGCAACTAGTGGATGCCTCAGCTGGAGGTACTTTGAATTCTAAGACACCAGAGAGTCCTTGAAGCTTTTTGAAGATATGGCAGAAATAATTACCAATGGGGAAATAACCGAGGCAAACAAAGAACAGCTGGATTGTATGAGGTAGATCTCATGACCTCCATTGTTGCTAAAATGGATGCTTTGAGTAAGCAAGTTGCTAGCATCAAGAACACATCAAATCCTATAAACCAATTTGGAGAATCATCGGAAGATCATAGCAACTTCTTTGATCATCAGGAGCATGTTGATTATTTGGGAAACCAAAATAGGCAACAAAATAATCCTTATAGCAACACATACAATCCGGGTTGGCGCAATCACCCCAATTTCAGCTATGGTAATGCAAATCCTCAAAGGGCTAATTATCCACCTCCGGGATTTCAAAGATCAAATCAACCTCCACTTCAACTTCCACTCCACCTCCTTTGCTGCAACTTCCAGCCCCACCTCAACCAGAAAAGAAATCAAATCTGGAAGAATTGTTGACAAATTCATTCAAGGCTCAGAAGCAAGGCATAGGAACCAAGAAGCTTCCATCCACAATCTTGAAAATCAAATTGGTCAAATGGCTAAGTTGTTATCTGAAAGGCAATTGGGTTCTCTTCCTAGTAACACCGAGCCTAATCCAAGAGAGCAAGCAAAGGCCATCACCTTAAGAAGTGGAAAGGAGTTGCAATCTGAAAAATCACAGGAGCAAGAAAAAGAAGAAGTTCCAAAGGCTAAATCAGAAGAATTGAAGCAAAAAGAAGTGGAACCAGCAAAGAAATCACCATCTTCCTGTGAAGGAGTATGCACCACGGATTCCTTATCCTTCCCGCCTCAATCAAACAAAGGACAAAGAACAATTTGGTAAATTTCTTGAGCTTTTTAAGCAATTGCATATTAATATTCCTTTTGTTGAAGCTCTTTCACAAATGCCAAAGTATGCTAAATTTTTAAAAGATCTCTTGTCCAATAAGAGGAGATTGGAGGATGTTGCTACTATGGAAGTTGGAGCTAATTGTTCATCCATTATTCAAAATAACTTCCACCAAAACTTAAGGATCCGGGGAGTTTCACAATTCCTTGTGTGGTTGGTGATATCACTGTTGATAAGGCTTTAGCGGACTTAGGAGCTAGTATCAATTTGATGCCCTTTTCATTCTTTAAAAAGCTAGGTCTTGCAGAACCAAAACCTACGGATGAGTTTACAACTTGCTGATAGATCTTTGAAAATTCCTAGGGGAATCATTGAGGATGTTTTGGTAAAGTTGGAAACTTCATCTATCCGGTTGATTTTGTGATCCTAGATATGGATGAGGATAGGGATGTTCCTTTAATTTTAGGAAGACCTTTCCTTGCAACAGCCAGGGCATTAATTGATGTAGAGAAAGGAAAGCTTACTTTGAGGGTAGGAGATGAAGATTAGAAGTGAAGATTGCCCCAGCCTTGAAATATCCAATGAGTATGGATGATTCATGCTATGCAATTGATGTGGTTGATTTTTCAGTAGAGGAGCATCTTGAAGAAATTTTGTGTAAGGATGAGTTACAATTGAGCTTAGTGCATAAAGAAGGAAAGGATGTAATAAATTCAGAGGTTAATTCAATGATATCACAGCTTAATTCAACAAAAGAAATTACACCTCAAAATGAATTTGAAGAATTGAAAAAAGAGAGTGTAGCAAGACTTAAAACTTCCATTGAAGAGCCTCCGGTTTTGGAATTAAAACAACTTCCAGATTATTAGAGTATGCTTTTCTAGCAGAAAATTCCAAATTACCGGTTATCATTGCTTCGGATTTGTCTTGTGAAAAAACAACAGCTTTTGAAAGTTCTTCAAGCACATAAGCAAGCCATTGCTTGGAAAATTTCTGATTTAAAAGGAATAAATCCATCTTTTTGTACACATAAGATTTTGCTTGAAGAAGGTTTCAAATCTGTTGTGCAACCTCAAAGACGGTTAAATCCAAATATGAAGGAGGTTGTCAAGAAAGAGGTGATCAAATTTTAGATGCTGGGTTAATTATCCAATTTCGGATAGCTCTTGGGTTAGTCCAACTCAAGTAGTCCCAAAGAAAGGGGGAATGACTGTGGTTCCCAATGAAAAGAATGAGTTGATTCCAATGAGGACTGTCACGGGATGGCGAGTGTGTATTGATTATAGGAGACTAAATGATGCAACTAGAAAAGATCATTTTCCCTTGCCATTTGTTGACCAAATGCTTGAAAGACTTGCTGGACACATGTTTTATTGTTATTTAGATGGAATGTCTGGTTACTTTCAAATTCCTATAGCCCCGGAAGATCAAGAGAAAACAACTTTCACTTGTCCCTATGGTACTTATGCTTATAGGAGGATGCCATTTGGGCTTTGCAATGCACCTGCCACTTTTCAAAGGTGTATGCTTGCAATTTTTGATGATTTTTGAAAATATTATGGAAGTCTTCATGGATGACTTCTCAGTTTTTGGTGATTCATTCAATGACTGTTTGGCCAATTTAGAGCAAGTTTTGATCCGTTGTGAAGAGACAAACCTAGCACTTAACTGGGAAAAATGTCACTTTATGTGCAAGGAAGGTATTGTGTTAGGACATAAGGTTTCTCACAAGGGAATTGAAGTAGACAAGGCCAAGATAGATGTCATTTCAAGGCTTCCACCTCCAACCTCTGTCAAGGCCATCAGAAGTTTCTTAGGGCATGCCGGTTTTTATAGGCGTTTCATAAAAGATTTTTCTAAAATTGCCGGCCTATGACAAGGTTGTTGGAGAAGGATATGCCTTTTGATTTTAGTCAAGAATGCTTACAAGCTTTTGAACTTTTGAAGGAAAAATTAACAAATGCTCCTATCATGATTACTCCGGATTGGAGTCTTCCATTTGAAGTCATGTGCGATGCAAGTGATTTTGCAGTGGGAGCGGTTCTTGGACAGAGAAGAGAAACATTTTCAACCAATTTACTACGCCAGCAAAACACTCAACAATGCTCAAGAAAATTATACAACAACAGAGAAAGAATTGTTGGCGGTAGTTTTTGCTTTTGAGAAATTTAGACCTTATCTTATTTTGTCTAAAGTTGTTGTTTTTACAGATCACTCAGCTCTCAAGTTCTTGTTGTCCAAAACTGATGCCAAGCCAAGACTTATTCGATGGATTTTGCTTTTACAAGAATTTGATCTGGAAATTCGTGACAAAAAAGGAGCTGAAAATTTAGCCGCCGATCATTTATCTCGGTTGGAAAATCCATTCTTAGAGGAGCTCAAGGAAGATGATATTGATGATGTTTTTCCTGAAGAAAAATTATTTGCAGTTTATGAGCTTTTTAATGTTGAAACTCCTTGGTTTGCTGATTTTGCAAATTTTCTTGCTGCAGGGATCTATCCAAATGATTTAAATTTTCATGCTAAGAAGAAGTTCTTTAGTGAACTCAAGCATTACTATTGGGAAGATCCTTTTCTTTTTCGTGTTTGTGCAGATCAGATGATAAGGAGGTGTGTTTCTCATAATGAAGGTTGGAAAATTTTGAAGGACTGTCATTCGGGTCCAACCGGTGGTCATTTCAATGCTAACCGGACTGCTCATAAAGTGTTGGAAGCTGGTTTTTATTGGCCTACCATATTCAAGGATGCTCAACACTTTGTAGCTTCATGTGACAACTGTCAAAGAACAGGTAACATATCAAGGAGGGATGAAATGGCTCAAAATTACATTTTGGAGTGTGAAATTTTTTATTTATGGGGTATTGATTTTGTTGGGCCACTCCCTAATTCTTTTGGGAACAAATACATATTAGTGGCAGTTGATTATGTATCTAAATGGGTTGAGGCACAAGCTTTGCCTACCAATGATGCCAGAGTAGTATGTAGGTTCCTAAAGAAGCTCTTTTCCCGGTTTGGAACTCCCAAAGCTATTATCAGTGACAGGGGAACAACTTTTGTAATTCTCAGTTAGAAAAGATTTTGAGGAAGTATGGGGTAACACATAGAGTTGCAACATCTTACCATCCTCAAACCAGCGGTCAAGTTGAAGTATCAAACCGGGAACTAAAGCGCATTCTTGAAAAGACAGTTGATCATCATCGTAAATTGGGCTGATAAATTGGATGATGCCTTGTGGGCGTATCGAACTGCTTTTAAACACCACTTGGGACTCCTTATCGTTTGGTATATGGAAAAGCATGCCATTTGCCAGTTGAAATCGAACATAAAGCATATTGGGCAATAAGGCAGATGAATTTTGATTTAGCAAGTTCAGGGATCAAAAGAAAGTTGCAGCTTAATGAACTTGAGGAATGGAGGATGTTGGCTTATGAGAATATGAGAATTTACAAAGAAAGAATGAAAAAGTATCATGATTCTCATATCCGTCACCCTAAGAAGTTCAAAGAAGGTGACAAGGTGCTGCTATTCAATTCTAGACTTAGACTTTTTCCCGGAAAGTTAAAATCTAGATGGTCCGGACCTTTTGTTAAAAGAATTTTTCCACATGGAGCAGTTGAGCTTACACATCCAGGGCATGATGATTTTAAGGTCAATGGACAGAGATTAAAGCTTTACTTAGGAGGTGAAAATGAGATGAAACCGAGAGGAGTTTAGACTCCTAGCACCAGATGTTTAAGCTGCAATTTTGTAAGATAAAGTCGAGCCAACGACGTTAAACAAGTGCGCTTCATGGGAGGCAACCATGTCTAACTTTGGTGTTTTGTTCTTTTTGCTTTTCTTTGTTTTTCACCAATTCTAAGTCCAAAGTTTTGTTAAAGTTGCAGGTGTTGACAGTGTACAATTTCAAGAGAAGATGAGAGTAATTTTAAGTGTGGGGAAAACACAAATTGAATGAAGTTTTATGCAGAAAATTTTTACTTCTGATTTCATCCTCATATCCATTCTTGGCTATGGAGAAGATCAGGCTCGATCAATGTAGTTACTGATTTCATCCTTAGTACCTTCCTCGCCCATGCTGAAGCTCAGCAGAATTTCGAAGTAGCTACTGATCTCATCCTTGCCCCGATCCTGCCCTAGGATGACGATAAGAAAGAAATCTCCTGGAGTTAAAATAGCTACTGCTCTCATCCTTGCCCCAATCCTGCCCTAGGATGACGACAAGGAAGAATTCCCTGGAGTTTAAACGAGCTACTGATCGCTTCCTCATCTCCATCCTCGCCCATGGTGACGGTATGACTGATTTTCAAGGGAGCTGCTGATCCCATCCTGGCCTGATCCTTGCTTGAAGAGCTGAGGATGAAAATTCCCTACGAGTTCATTACTTCTGACTCATCCTGGCCTGATCCTGGCAGGGAAGGGGCGGGTGACTTCAGTCATTTTTTAAAAAAATATATATATATATAAATAAAATAAAATAAAAATAAAAAATAATAAAAACAAAAATAATAATAAAACTTTACTAATAAAAAAAATTTAAGAAAGAAACGAAAAATGTAAAACACATTCAGGTTTTAAAAAATAATAATAATAGAATAAAATAAACTTTCTCTTTCTTTTCTGCATTTCATTTTCCCTCTCATACCATTTATTCTCATTTGCTTTCTCTCATCTTCATATCACAATACATTTTCGCATTTTGCATTTCGAGGATTCTCTTGCCATTGTCAACAACAAGTAAGCTTCTTTATTCTCTCTTCGTTTCTCTTCGTTTTTTCTTCGTTTTTCTTCTTTTACATGCATTTTACTTCTGCTTCGTGTTTCTCTTTATGACGCATTCTGCTGTTGTTTTTAAAACATGTGCGTTAGTTTGATGTGTTTACATGCTTAGTTCACTTAGGGATTGAAGTTTCTATGATCAAAATATTGCATGTTTGGGCTTTATTTTTGTTGATTTCAGTTGTCAACAAAATCATTCTCGTGTTGAAGCTATGTCCCTAGGTTCTTGTCGAAAATTTGATGATCATGAAAATTAAGGCTTTTACTTGATTCGTACAATTACATACTTCTCGAGCTTTAATATGCAATTTGTTTTGAAAAATTTTGGCTACATTGTTCAGATCATGGAATTCAGATTCATTTCTGTTCTATTTTGGGAATTTAAGTTTCTTGCTGATTTTTTGCCGCATTTAGGGTGTTCTACACTTTGTTTGAACTTCCCTTTGTTGTTAGAAGTTTGTTCCCGGTCTTCAGCATGACTTATTTCCCGCGCTTGTGCTCAAATTTAAAATCCTTATGTTTCCCATTTTGAATTGATGCTAATTGATGTTTTCTTTTTGCTTATTGAGCTCCCGCCTTATGGGAAGACTCTTATTTTTTTTTTATGGAACCATGTGTTTTTTCTTTTTGGACTTAGGATAAACTTTTCTTGCTTTTCCCTGCTGTTTTTGTTTGTTTTTGTTTTCTTGCAGGTGTTAACTTCTAACTTGGTCGAATCACAATTGATTTGCTGCTGTTGATCAACTCTATTGCATTTTCTTCCTTCTTTTTCTGGTTTTTCTGGTTCTGCAACTTCATGATGACATCAACACTAAACCAGGGAAGTTCTTTAGTGTTCTTTTCTAATAATTTCTTTCTTGTCCTTTTTCCTTGCTTGTGCGTCGCTAGGAAGACTTTGAGGACAAAGTCTTGTTTTAAGTGTGGGGAAGGGATTTTATAAAAGAAAGTAATTGTTTGGGTCTTTATTTGAGTTTCATATTGCATATGCTCTTGTTAATCAAAATTCCCCCATTTAAGAGTTTGCTAATGAGCTTTTAATGTTGATGATGTAATATGTTAGAATCTTGAAATTATACTCAATTTTTTTAGAAAGATAGCATTAAAAAAAATGAATGATGATAAAAAAAATTTAAATAAAAAAATAAAAATAAAATGAAGAATAGTGACTTTGTGTGCCTTACTCACCTATTTTGAACTTAGTTTACTTAGTCAAAATTTTGAAATCAAATCTAAGTGAGGTAAATTTACTTGCTATTTAATGATTGAATTTAGGGTTATGAAAGAGATCAAAGTCCTTAGTCTAAAGTTTAATGGTTTTGTTTCTAAGCTTGTTAGTAGTATATTTGCTTTTCAATCACTTTGAGAGCTCTTCTAATTTTTTTGTGAAAGGGGCATATGAAATCTATCACTTAGTGATTCTTCTTAAATAATCTCTAAAAAAAAGAAATAAGCCTTTACTCTAATGACTCAAGTATTTGAGTTATGAGTATTCAAACTTGAACATTAGAGTGAGTAGAGAGTTCTTAGGGGTCTCTTTAAAACCTGGTCACTTGGATGATGAGCCCGGGATGTGGCGACTCGATGAACTCACTATAACGAGAAGGGCGGAAAGGTAAAAGTTCATCACATGAACTTGAAAAAAAATATATAAAAAGCTGAAAAGAAGTGGCAAAAACCGTCCAAAGGTAGATAAAAATGGAGCAAAAACCTTCCCTCTGAAGGCTTAAAAAAATTTAAGAGATTTAAAAAAAAAAAAAAAGAGGAAAAAAAATCTAGGGGAAAGATGGATGCCATATACTTTCACTTAGGATTGTTGTGTTTAGAGAGGTGATTGAACGGTTTATATGCTTGCTAGTAAGTGGTGAGATGTGATCATGCACTTTTTGCTTTGTTTGAATTTGTATCTCCTTTATAATTTGGAATCGGTTATTAAATGGCGAGATTAACAATTTGACTTACTTGGATTAGTTCTGAATTTTGATTGTAGTGCTAAGTGCAAGTACAAATATGGTAGGTTTGAGCAATAGGCACTAATGAGTCACTTTGGCTTGATAATGCTATGTTTGATGTGAAATTTTCTTATGAGTATAATTGATGATAGATTCTTTTGTTCTTGTTTTGTTTGCTTGTATGAGGACAAGCAAACGATTAAGTGTGGGGAAGTTTGATAAGTGTCATTAGACCTTAATATTGGCGCTATTTGAACATTCTTGGTATGTAATTTTTGAGATTTCATGGAGAAAATGACATTTATTTTGTGAAATTCATTTCTTCGCTTAAAGATCTTTTGGAAGTTTTTATGATGGTTCAAAGGAAATTAAAGCAAATTAAACAAGTTTGAATCAATTTTGTTCAAGAAGGAAGTTTATGTTTTCATCCTTTTATTCATCCTTGGCAGGGAAGAACTGGGAGGAAGATGTCAGAATGTAAAAGAGTAGTTTAATCTTCATCCTTACCTTCATCCTTAGCCAGGAAGGATGCGAAAGGATGCGATCAGTAGCCACACATGAAGAAAAGTTTTTAGCCTTTTATTCATCCTCGCCCAGGGCTGACAGTCAAGGAAGACATCAGAATGCTTTTAGGCTGAATTTTAGTTATTTTTGCCTTCATCCTTGGCCCAATCCTGACCATGCTGACGCCCTTGATGAACTGGGATTTTTCCAAAAGTATAAATAGAGCTCTGTTTTCTTGTTTTACAGTTTTAGATCATTTTTTAGGCTTAAGATAGAAATTACGAAGGAAATTATGAAGAAATTGCTAGGGCATCCATTAAAGATCTCAAGACATCAATTAGGGTTTATTCTTTCTATCATGATTCTTTCTATTTCCTCTAGATCTTTTGTTCTTATTAATCTCATGGAGGAGTAGATTCTTATACTCTTCATCTTGTGAAACCCTAACCATATGAATTGAAATGTTTGATTAATGAATGTTCATGCCTTTGTATCTATTCACGTGATTCAATAGTCTTGTGATTGATTTGTGTACAAATTAATTGCATGCTTGATTCTTATTGGATTGAAAGAGGTTTCATTCAATAGATCTTCATGAATAGAGGAATTGCTTATTTCACCTAGAGGTAGGGAAATCACGATTTTCTGATATAAGAATTTAATTCTTGTTCAAGGATCATGATCTTTAATGCAATCCTATGTGATGTTAGTAAGGGAGAGGACTCTACTATTTCATTTAGGGCTAGGAATTGATTAACTCGAGGGAGGAATTGATTTACTTGTTGAGATCCCACAGTGCAAAGCATGAATGATTCATTAATCAATCTTTTATCATAAGAACTTTAGGTTTAGGGTGGATCAAGGTGGAGAGTATGTCTTGTGATTGAATTCATCTTGAAAGCAAACATTAGTTGATCTTAGAGCTTGCTTAATCTTCTGCTTAGTGGTTAATTGTAGATTTCTCTCCAAAATTTAGATTAAATAGTAGAGAACCGGTAATACTAGTACTTGTTTTTCAAAATCCCTGAGGACGATACCCTAAAATCTATGCTACATCGAATAGGTACGCTTGCCTAGCTTTGATCGTAGATTTACTTGGATTTATAAATTTTAGAAATTAATACGATCAATAAAACATCATCGGTATTAAAATTTTCATTTGTAAACTATGTAAAGACAACAACACAATCACGTACATTAGTAAAACTTGCACATGGTATATCTGATCTTTGTTTTTTCTATGCTCTGTGATCATTGAAAATTTGGAAAATGGAAGATTTTGTGTTCTTCATGTGTTGATTAGAATTTTCTTCTCTTGTCTTCTAGGATTTTAGGATAAAATTAGGTTGGGTGATGGTAGTAAAATTTGCATATGGTGTATTTTGGGTTGTAATCAGTGTGGGTGTCACGCCCCAACGGATACCCTAAACGTGACAGCCCACCGTACATAATATTAAGACTTAAGAATGACTACCTTAGTCACTTGGAAGCTTTATATTAATACAAGGTGTATGTTTGCTGTCACCCATAGGGTACCCTAAACGTAACAGTCCGCCACATGCCATATAAGATTCCCGAATTACCACCTTAGTCTTTCGGAAGTCTCATATAGATGTAGGCGTACCTTTACACAATAGAGTACAGTCCGAATGGAGATAAAAGCTTAATTTGGCATGCATGGGCAATAGGATATAATTCATGAACATAAATGAATATTACATAATTCTAAGGGGCATTCCCCGCAAAAGAATATTCAGCGATCCATTACAGTCATCCATGTCTTAGAAGTTTCTTATGGAAGTCTAATACAAAAAGGATTATAACTTCTAGGGAAAACTCCTAGCTTCTGTACTGTTCGGGCCGGGTCTCTTCGCCTAAGCCATAAATGCGTAAGCTGCAAAAGGAATGGTCTGTAGGGATGTAAGCTAACTAGCTTAGTGAGTGTAATCTCCCACAAAAACATTTATATCACAACAATTCAACCAAGTTATTAATCAAGCAAGTGTATGCATCAAACACATGAGTTCAACATACATATGACCAACCGGAAATCATATGTGGATGGAATTGCGCCCTCCATCCCGGGTTAGCAGATTAACGAATCCTGCGGTACGACAATATCCCGTTTATGGCTCACGGCTAACCTACGATTATCGATGTCGTTTATGGTTCACGACTAACCTACGATTATTCGATGTCGTTTATGGTTCACGACTAACCTACGATTATTCGATGTCGTTTATGGTTCACGACTAACCTAATTACGATGTTGTCGTTTATGTTCACGACTAACCTACGATTATTCGATGTCGTTTATGGTTCACGACTAACCTACAAATGCTCATGCTCCATCCCCTTGTGATATGCACATGTCAAATTATCATTTACTCAAGTAGTTGATTAAGCCAATTTACTCAGGCGATCAATCAATTTATCAGACAATCCATCATAGCTAACTACACAATCAAAGTTTATCACCGTTTCGATATTCTTAATTTGTTTCTCATATCAACAACAATCATATAATTTCCCAATAATCCCCATTATTCATATTCTATTCAATTGACCTACATTCTAGTGCACTACTTTACAAGCACATACAATAAATGAATTGGGAAAAAAACTCACTCCGCCATCGTACTCCGTCTTCTAGTAGTAATAGTCCGGAGGTAACTCGTCACCGTCCACGGTTCACCTATTCATATAAGAAATTACCCTAATAAGTATTCTATCAACTTAGGGCACTAAAACTCTAAGGAAACTTAGTGAAATCGGAATTCGCGTCATTTCCGAAGTTCCGTTTTAAAATGGCCATAACTTGGTCGTTTTAAGTCGGAATTTCGCAAATTATATACCGATTCCTATCTACTTCTTCGGAAGAGCTTTCCAAATATGAAGTTTAAATCAAGTTTTGAAAATATCTAAGCCTCGGAATTGAGGGATCAGATCTGTACAGCGGGTTCCTTGATTCCAAAAATGCGGTTTTGATGAATGCATTTGAGATTCCTAATTATAAAATGATACTAAATGCAATGGTAATGATTTTCCCTATCAAATGATGATGTGAACTTTAATGAGTCTATGTTCTTACGACTTTTTGGATTTAAAGGACTTTACAAATACTTTTCTTAGAAACCATTTCCTCTCAATATATTAGTAAATGAGTTTACTACATTTGACCACATCTATATTTACAAGGGTTTCCTTTGGAAAAACTCTACTTTATTTAAAGAATTTTGTTCCTTATATTAGTTATATCCTAAGGCCTTTATTTCTTTAATAAAATCTACATTTACAAACTTTTAAGTGGGTCTTTTACTATGGGGTTTCCAAAAATCCGAATTTACACAAGTCCATTTTTAAGTTGATTCCTTTAGAGAAAATTATTTTATACTTGAAACTTTAAGTATCTATTATGCCTATATCCTAAGGACTTCATTTATTTGAGGAAATATCATTTTTGAAGTTGGAAAAATAGTGTTTCTAACCCTTCATCCATTATTACGAATTTGGTTTTTCATAACTTTTAACTCAAAACTCCTATGGACTTCATCTCTTGTTTTCAACATTTTCTTTAGCAAAAACTCCTTTAGACTCATGAAAAATACTACTAAACATTATCTATTATCCATAGGCTTCATTTCTCTTATGAAAAAACATGTTTAGAAGTAGTTAAAAGTGTTTTTGACCTTGGTTTTCAAAGTCATCCGAATTTTCAAAAGTCTTTTCTTGAAAAGTACTTTTCTTTTTGACTTCATGGACCCATCTATTTATAGATCTATATGATAGAAAAGTCATTTACTAAAGACAAAAGTGTTAAAGACTATTTATGCACATATGAACAAAATAATAATGAAACTATAAATGCCTACATGCTCATGAGTAACAAGATGATGGATCTACTTTATCAAAAGCTTAAATGAGTTTTGAAAACATAAAAACCATATTTTTATAAAAGATCCTTTGTTTAAAAGACTTTTTGATGGATAAAGGTAAAGCTTTTGGTATAGAAACTCCTTTAAAAGATAGATCTACTTGTAATGGTTCGGGATTTTTTTTAGATATCTCATTGTTCCTACTAAAGATCATGGGAACAAGAGTTGAAATATCCAAAAATCACTTAGCCATAACAAGTTTTATGAGTTGGAAGTAGTAATCATAACTTACTTGAGATGGATGGAAGATAAGAAGAGAAAATGAGAAGTTGTATGTGAGTGTGTGGGGCTTGATAGGTTTCGGCCAAGAGAGAAAAGAGAGCTTTTGAGAGTTTTCCACTTTCTAAAAGTTGAGAAAAGAAGGAATGAAGAGAGAGAGAGAAAAAGTAGAATATATAAAAGTGGATTTAGCTTAAAGAAGTGGAAAAATTTTTGAAAAGGAGCATGGATGGGGGGGCCAAATTTGCGCCGGTTTGGAGTGGAAAGGGGGGAGGAAAACTTGTTTGTTTCATTTTGATGTAACCTTGATTTGATCCTTGCTTCCTTGTCACACTTTGTAAGATATGAAGTGACAAAAGTTATGGAGAATGGGTTTGACTTGATTGATAGTAAGATTTAGGCTTGTAGGTGGCTAATAGGTAGTGTAGGTGTACTTTATGAATAGTGAAGAATAGTTGACAAGACAATTTAATTTCCGGTAGTAATGAAATACGAATAAAAAGGCTATAACTGTATTTTTCATAAACGGAAAATTATGAAAAATATATTTTTGAAATCCTTATTTATTTCGGTTCTAATGAGTACTCATAAGAATATTTTTGAAATTCTAGTTTCGGGGCACGTTTTTCTATAATGGGTCTCGGGATGACCCGGAATTGAAATTTTCTTAAAATCAGATATTTTCTTAGTTTGAAATATATTCAAGAACTATAATCAAAATTAAATTTTCTTAGAAAAGTTTATTAATTGGAAACCGAGGAAAAGCCGGAATTAGGGTTTTTAGTTCTCCTCTCCAGGCTTGAGCTATTCCGTTTAGGGTTTTGGTTTCCGGTTCTAAGGTTATCTTAGCTACTTGAAAAACCGGGGTTTACATTTGCAACAAAGGGAGACCGATGGAGTTATGCATTTTAAGATAATGGCAGTGGAACATACAAACTAATGCTAATATGATTCATCAAAATATAAAGTTCTACAACTTCTACGGGGCATTCCCCTGATAATCCTCATAATAACAAAGTCTTACTAAGACAAATACTAAAGTTATAAGGTTTTAAAGGAAATCTAATCTAAGACTTCAAAACAGAATTCCTCCATAAGCTTCCCAGAAGCATAAGATCTACCTGGATGGACATGGTGGTTTTGGGTGCAAAAACAACAATCCAGCAACATAAAAAATCTATTGGGGAATAAGCATAACTAGCTTAGTAAGATAATCCTTACGCAAAAGTACTCATAACAAGCATTCAAATAAGTTCATTAAATAAGCATATGATATGTAAGCAACCATATAATCAAACAATACATACGATTATTTCGTTTCGTATGTAAGATGGATTTACCCCTTCATCGGTGGTTAGAGAATGATTTGAACTGGGCCTCAATCAACCTCCTTGAAAAGTTTGCACGCGTCTTGGGGTCCAATAGATTGTATTACTAGTCCCCGGGCTTTCTTTACCCAAAGAGATCAATCCGACTCTGCTGCACCTTGAGGCTGTAATCCCCGAACGTCCTAAATCCTCGAGATGTAGCTAGGCAGCTTACCTTTCCGGTCCTACACTGAGGAGTAGTAGTAAAATGCGAAATGATATTCTAAGTAATATGCATGAGCAAATTGGTTTAAGGGAATTTCTAATTCGACATTAATTTATTTAAGGTGATCAATCAATATTTGCACACATAGCAATATACATAGAAACAATTATAACAATCAATAAATCGAGCTTCAATATTCTTATCATTCATTGATCACACAATTCACATACATAACTCCCATGATAACCCACATGCATATTGATTTTTATCTTTTCCTAATATCTAGTGCTATATTTATAAACATATGCGCGATACATAAACGTAAAGGAAGACTCACTCGGCCATGATGATCTTCTATCAGTCGAAGTAATCCTCGGGAAAAAAAGATCTTGGTCCTCAACACCTAAACAAAAGAAATACCCAAAATGAGTATTTCATCCAAGTTCTACTTAAATTCTTTAATTCCACCTTATTGAATTCATCAAAATTTGTATTAGTGGAAATTCCAACTTAAAATGGCAATAACTTGCTCATTTTAATCCGGAATTTCGTATATTATATACCGTTTTCTACCTACTCGAAAAGGTCTATCTATTTCTAAAGTTATTCTTGTCATAAAAATTTGCTTGGGTCCTGAAACCGTGAGGTACGGAACTGTTACGAAAATCTCAGCTTTCAAAACAAAATATTTCTAATTTTTCTCCATCTAAAAATTCTTTTACAAAGATATAGATATTTGTATAGTTGAAAAATCTTTTGAATATATATATGTAGACTCATATTGTATGCATGAATTTAGTGGTGCTAGCTCAACAATGATTTTTGTAAAACAATGTGTCATAAAGGTTAGAAAATGCTAAGACTTAAAAAATTCACTTTAGTTTTATTGGAAAATTTTCTTAAATTATTATAAGTGAGTGTTATCTCCTTTCAACTTCATTTCTTAATCTTCGAGAGTAATTAAATTTTCTAAAAATAATTTTAGTCCTTTTAAGATCCCTTCAACTTCATTTCTAATGGTTGAAAAAAGTAGTTTTTCTAATATTTCTTGGTAAGACAAAAATTTCCTTAAGGTAGTCATTTTATGTGTTCTTAATTTTCCTAAGGTTATTTCCACTTTAAATAAATAATAATGATCTTTTAAGTTATTTACTAATTTTATTTCCTAAGTAAGACTTATCTCTAAAAGATTATTTTTGATGATTTTGTAAAACTTGTGTAGACCTTAGTATTTTAGAGCGTTGGTGGAAAACTCAATAAATGAGTCTAAGAAAAACCTTTGTTAAACAATGATTTAGCAATATTAAGTTTTAAAGAAACTTTCTTATTTCTTGGTTTAAAAAGAGTGTATGCGATAACTTTACTTTATGTATTCCGTGATAAAATCCCATGTAGTATTATTACTAAAACTTGTGATGAATTTATCTAAAGTTTGGAAAAGATTTGTTAAGATGAAACTTTAAGCTTTATGGAAAACTATTTTCTTAGATGACAAAAAATTATTTTTTTTCAAAGAGAGTTCCTATTTTTCTTTATTCAAGAAAAACTCTTTTTTTTTTTTTTGTTGAGCCAATAGCAACATGTTCATACATGATTATGAATATGTAGATATGAGAAACATAACAATATCAAATAATAAGATAAGATATATATAAGAATAAATAAGAGCATAATAATAAGGTCAGGTATTGGAAGCCTTAACTTCATCAAGGCAATTCGATCAAGTATTGGTAGCCTTAGCTTTATCAAGGCTTCCCGGACTAAGAATGGACTAGTCCCAAAAGAAAATTAAAAGAAATAAAAGAAAAGGGCATAATAATAAAAGTAATAATAATAAGATGTTAGGTTAGTGAGCACTTAGGCTCTAGGAATTAATATACACATAAATATACATAATATCATATAAAGTTAGATTAGAGCAAATAATAATAATAATAAACATAATGGAAATTTAAACATGAACATATTTTTGCTTCTTTAACTTTTATGAGTCTAAAAAACATACATTAAGCTTATACTAAGTTACATGAAATGATGAGTAAATATAAGAAGTTCTACCTAAGGTTATAAATTTGTTGAAGAAGGAAAGAAGTGTTTGTAGTACTATGTGGGTAGTGGTTTTTGTGGAGAGAAGAGGAAATTTGGGAGAGAATTTGAGAGAGAGAGAGTTTGTGGAGTGAATTTGGTAGAGTTTTGGTAGGAAAAATGAGATGTTAAGAATAAAGGAGGAAGAGGGTATTTATAGAATTTTGGAGTGAAAATTAGATGTAATTAAATAAAATAAATTGAGAGTGATGAGAGAGAGAGAGTATGGATGACAACAAGAGGAAAAGGAGAGAGAAATTGACTAAATTTGTTGTTTTGTAATTAAAAGTAATTAAAATGTAAGATATGATGTGTGTAAGGCTTTATGGGAAAAGTAAATGTAAGAAATAGGTATGATAGAGTGTAAGGAAAAGTAGAGATAGTGAAATAGTAATGAATAGTAGAAATAGTACTATGAATAGTATATTAGACAATTAAAACACCGGTAGTAAAGAAAATACGCGTAAATGACCTATATATGATATTTTTAGTTATTGAAAAATTCTAAAATTAATATTTTTGAAAACCTTATATTTTTATGAGTCTAATGGTATTGTCAAAATATTTTCACTATTCACTGTACCGAGGCACGGTTTTGAAAACTGATCTCGTTTTGATCCGAAACACACTGAAAATTAATGAATATGATATTTTTGAGCTTTCTTATATTATTATGAACTATTATCTACAATTATCTCAATTTTATTATTTAGGGTTTAAGAACATGGGATTACTGAATCTAGATTCATTAGACTAAACATAGAATTATGTTAACTTTATGGTTCCGATTTGAATTTCGGTTCTTAGGGTTTACTTATATATACTGAAAAATTTAGGGCTTACAGTGGATTATGGTATTGAATTTTACATTCGTAAATTATGCAAAGATAACAACACAACCGCATACATTAGTAAATTTTTTACATAGTATATCTGATCTTTGTTTTTTCTATGATATATGATCATTGCAGATTCGTAAATGGAAGACTATAATATTCAAAGAAGGTCAACAATGAGTTGTGCAAGTTCTAATAATGTCCAAGCATCATCTAGATCTATTGGAATCTCCATGGATAGCACATATTGTGTTGATTTATGCTTTTATGGTATGCCCACTATTGAGCAAACTAGCTAGACAAGACAAAACCTAGGGCGACGATTCTACGATTTCCTCATTGTAGAGTGAAAGGCGTTATGTGTTCTTCAAGTGGCAAGACCCAATGTGCCCGATTGTGCGAAAGAGGTGATCTTGTACCTTCGTAATCGATTGAGTGCAATGTCCAACTCAAATGTATATGCCCAACCAAGCTTCAATGATGTATGTATAGGATAAAGTGCTTGGCACTTACGTTAAATGTGGCAAAGGAAAAATTGGCTTCCATTAACATAAGTTTAAAGTCCGAGAAGAAAGAATATTATATTAGGTCATTGCTTGATTTTGTCATAGGTGTTACTTGCAATTTTTGTTGTTATTATTTTCATTTTGTTGAAGGAAAGAGTGTAAGTTTTATTGGTGCTTGTATTCCTCGATTTCACTAGAGGAATTTATGTATTTGTTATATGATGAATCGTGATCCTCAAATATAGATGATAGAACTCTAATCACAGATGCGCTTTTTAATGTAATATCTTTGAATTCATTGGAACTCTAAAGTTAAGTGTGCTCTATGCAAAATAATCCCATAATAGATAAGCCCTTCAAAAGTACTAGCACCAAAAGAACAAAACGGCACAGCAAGTTCTGGGCTTTACAGGTATCAGAGCAGTTTACTAGACGAAAGTGGAGGAGTATGTCTTCATTACCTGGTGTAGTTTTGGATATGTATAACGAAATTGACGAGGGCATTAGTTTTATAAGTAGAGGAGTATATAATACCCCTTAAATATAGATATTGGAACACTAATCACCGAGATACCTTTTATTGTAATGACTTGGAGTTTGTCTAAACTCTAAAGTTAAGCATGCTTTGTACAGAGCAATTCCATGATGGGTAATCCCTTAGGATAAGGCTATAAGTGAGTCAAGACAGCTCATGAGCTATTCGAGTTGGACTCAATGAAAGCTTGAATTCAAGTAGCTTATAATCGAGTCAAGCTCGAGTTCGAACTACTTGAGTAGTTACCAAGCTTGAGTTCGAACCTTAAAATACTCAGCTCAATGAGCTCGCGAGCTTAATCAAGTTGAAACGAGTATTAAATCGAGGCAGGTTGAGTTCAAAATTATATTAAATACTCTTTATAGTTAAAATCAATATTTAAAAGAATAATCGAGCTTAATTGAGCGAGTTCGAGCTTATCGAGCATTAAATATAGTTGAGTTCGAGTTTAAAAATCAAAGCTCGATCAAGTTCGAGCTTCAAGTTTTTCATTCAAGTTGAGTTCGAGCTTGGTACTGTATCAACTTGACTCGACTTGTTTACAGCTTTACTGGGAAATGTTGACACCAAAAGGATAAAATCATGTAGCGTGTAGCCAAAGCAGATAATACCTTAGTAGGCGGAGTTCTAGGGCATTACAGAAACAATGTTTGAAGGTTTTATTGAAGAAATTTTTATTCATCCCTTTCCTTTTTCTCTCGGTTACACACTTTATTAAATTTCTCTATGACATGAAAAATATTTCAACAGCTAGATAAATCACCTTCATACAAGCCATTATGAATGACGTTAGACACTCATACAAGAATGCCAAATTCTATTATATACTGTCAACATGAAAACGAGATTGGAGCTTTATCAGTCTTTATAGCATCATCAAGGAATGTGTTTCATTAATTTCAAGTCTTAGTACATGAACATTTGTTGTCTCTTTCAAAAGAAAGTCTCAACTTTATTTTATGCTTTAGATCAATATGAAATATAAGGATATTGATACAACAACTTCTTAAAAAACGACTAAGTATACATGAAAACCCAGAAATTCCAAAGACAAATGTTAACATCATGAGAGCCAAAAATGCAAGTTTCAAATAGGTAATCACATCCCACATTCTTAATACACAAGCCACTGATAAATAATTTATAGATCATGTTATTGATGATAAAAAAACAATTTGTAGACAATTTGATTCCACCCCGTTATCTTATAGCAGAGCAACTTCATTCAAATGCTTGATAA
This sequence comes from Combretum micranthum, assembly GCA_024138025.1. Classification (NCBI taxonomy): domain Eukaryota; kingdom Viridiplantae; phylum Streptophyta; class Magnoliopsida; order Myrtales; family Combretaceae; genus Combretum; species Combretum micranthum. The sequence goes on along the minus strand of JAMXBD010001131.1, from coordinate 91,018 downwards.
GAAAGGAAAATGACAAGCTTTATTTATTTATTTATTTTTGCCATAATGAAAAGCTTTATTGAGTTCATACCTTTATGACCAAAAAGTCCCATAGGGTTCATTAGTAGCTTAGGAGGACAAGAATATGAAATTATTATATGTCTTAAACCTAATCACATTCCAATAAAAAGTTAATAAAAATGCTTGCTTTCCTTTTTTATCACTTCAAGAATTAATAACCTCATATTACAAGACTTAATTTACTAAGAAAGCAAATCTAGATTAGACACTAATTACTTTTCTAACAAATTCAATTGCATTTGTTATGGACTATGCTTCCATGGCAAATGTGAAATGTTTTATTGTATTCTCAAGATGTGGCATCATATTGGCTTCAGCTATAACCGTCAATGAAAGACAATAGTAGCAGCAGCTAGCTAATGGTGGTTAATAAACACATAACAAAGAACACTGCATAAAATGATTTCCACTTTCCCAAAATGATGATTCATACAACTCTAATAAAACCAAGTGCAAAGAAAGTGCGAGAACATAAAAGCTGCAACCACCTCCTATAAGTGAACTATTGTTCACTAAAATTTACTCCAAAAAGCAACCTATAAGTGAACCATTATTCATTGAGATTTTCTCCAAAAAGCAACCTATAAGTAAGCCATTGTTCACTTAAATTTTCTTTGTAAAGCAACCATTTTCTGCAACAGAAACCATTGTTGTACAAGTGAACATTAAGCTATACAATAAATGTAAAGACTATATTGACAAAAATTTTCCGACCATTAAACTTATATAAATGTCAATCAAAATAAACTGTCCAAGCACTATCTTTTTTTTTTATAAGAGTTATCTAGCCAACATTAGCATAGATAATATAGAGCCTCACCACTAAAAACATAAGCTATACGAAATATAGGGACATAAGCAATAAAAAAGTGCTAATTCTCATCGTTTACAAAACCAATCTAGCAGAAGTTTACATGCTTCTCAAAAGAACTTTTCTTTATGCCAGCCTCATTTCTACCATTTTCATGAAACATGGATTTCAATCTTTTAAGTTGACAACATACGGCTATCCATTGCTCCTTGATGGTTCCCGAGGACGTGTGAATGTAAGATTTAAGATTCTTTGGCTCCTCTTAGTTAGTGTTTCTAGTCCTCTTCTAATCGGTTGCTTGGGCTTACTTTTTGGAGAGATTTTGGGTTTGCAAAGCTACCTGTTCATGTGTTATTATCTCAACTTCAGGTTCCCTTTAACTACCTAAGGATAGGAAAGTGGAAGTAATCAATATTAAAGTAGTTAAAAAGTTGGTGGTTTAATAAATTCTATACGTCGCACCATTTTTAGCCACATTAAGCATCATTTCTAAGCACCATTCCACCAAGATCTACCACATCAGATAACATGGTATCGGGGAACACTCACATTGGAACATTCACATTAGCAACATAGTGGAAATTCACATTAGTAGCACTACATAATACTAAAAGGAAAAAACAATAGCAAAATTCACACTAGCAGCATAGTCACACCTGCACCTGCATTAGTGGGAGCTCTCTTGTTGGCCATAACTCTTCCACTTCTTGTGCTAGGCTAGTGAAATGCATATCATCATTGTTTATTTAAACATAATTTATAAACAAAGAACACGAAGACACATTATACACTCACATTTAACGCCATTTGTTGGTTTTGTTTGTCAAAGTAGATTCCATAATCACAAGGCTCTTTCTTCATTTGAGATCCAAAAGGCATGCAGCCATTTGTGGTGGTTTCGGTTTCTCAACCTATGTGAATGAAACTTTCATAGCAAGCTCACTAATAACAATCAAACATTCAATGACTGGAGACATAATAAAACATAACTAGACATATTTTCTTACAAATTGCAAAACATAATGACCAAATACACATTATAATTAGCAAAATTGCCTTGGAGGTGGAGCTAGTCACTTCTAACCCTTTATACCCTCTCTTGTTGTGACCATGATCGCCACATTTAGTGCACTTTTGGACTTGCCCCCTTTGTGACACCTTTAATCCCATACATTCAATTGCCTTTTTCTTTTTCTTGGTTGGCCTTCGACTATGTCTCTTGATAGGGGCAAGTAAAATGGGACCAAGATGACCATTACTCTCCTAAAACCGCATTCTAGGCACAACTAAAATGCTAAACTAGTACGATGCCAAGAATGCATCCTTCTTGTAGGATAAATCAATATGGTTCTCAACGTCTTTGTTTAGGTAATAGATGGCTAATATACCATGCAGTCAAGGTATCCCTTTAGCTTGCCATAGTCCATATGTGCAAGTCCTAATGTCCACATCTACTATATATATGCCATTTCGATATTCATTTTCAAAACCTTGATCTCCCTCAAACTTTACTTTGCATATTTAGCTTTCATGGTAGGTCTCATCCAAAATTTTCATAGCTCGAGGTGAACAATCATGTACCCACTTTAATGCTTCATCCTTTTTCTTCTTCATGTGTATTATATCATAAGTCCTTATACCCTCCAACATTGTGATTATGGACTTTCCTCAAAATGCAACGATCTTCCCATTGAATGATTCACACATATTATTCTTGACACTATCACACGTTATGCATGTTCAGAAGTAAGCCTATACCTAATGACAAAAATCTACTTCTTTCAATGCATTATGAGCTGTAGGAGAATGTGTTTGAAGGGGCTCCATGTTACAATGAAAATTTGCCTTGTTTGCACTTTTGACACATGCCCAAAACACTATATTTAACTTCCTTGTTGGAAATAATCTTCTTCAATTCGCATTCAAGTGGCAAGCACAAAACTAATGTTCACTCTTACAAAAATTAGGGTTAGGGTTTCGAGTACCAACTCTCACAAATTCAGAACCCATTATACACTCCTCTTTATGAATTCAAAGTTAGGGTTAAGGAGCACCGATTTGAATGCATTATGTAATTTCAACGCATTATGTTTGTCGCATGACTTGGAAACATTCACAACAACAATCACAACATGTACTAAAGTTTCATTCTTTTTTCAGGACATTTGGGATATTGTTCTTAACAAATCATGAAAATCTTAGACAATAGAATCAAAGATAGTATTTTGATGAATACCTGAAATCGGAGCTCCGATAGCATTTGAGGTCGAACTAGGGTTCATAATGGCCGAACACCACAAGGAGGTTAGTGTTCTTAAAGAGGAAATTAGGGAGGATAGCAATTAGGGTTTCATTTGGAGCATTTCCTGATTTTATACTTTGGGGGTTTGGTTAAATATGATTTTTACCATTCTTTATATGGCTATACTTCGTGTTTTTAGTATTGTATAAAGGATCTTAATTGGATAGGAAACTTTGCCTTATTTAGATAATATAATGGGCTATATTTTAATTAAGAGAGTATATTTTATTATTTTTCCTATCCACGTGCCTACCAGCATGGGATTTAACAGGAATTTTTATAATGGCGTCCAGTGGCGTGAGTAACTGGTCGTTACTATGACTTGAAATGGACAACTTGACAAAACATTGTTATCTATTTTTAACCACTTCAAACATTGTGACATAAAATAAACTTATCCTTAATGTTGTGACCTATTAGTGTAAGTTACTATATACATTTCTTTGAGTTATTGTTGATTAAGGTTATAAATTAACCAAATTGGTACATAAACTACTTGACCTAGGCTTGATATTTATTCGAGAATAGTTGATTTGACCCCGAGTTCAAGCTATTTGAATAGTACTTCGAGCCAACTCAAGCTCCTTACAGCTTGATGTTCATGAGCTTGATCGAGTTATATCAAGCGTGGGTTGAGTATAAATGTTAATCAAATTCGAAATGAGTTTTAGGTGTTAACGTTGTTTTCATAAAAATTAAAAGTATATATTTTTAATAATTTGAGCTAAATGAGCTTAATCAAATCAAGTACAAAATTGTATAATGTTAATTTGAACTGAACTCAATATTAAAATCTTATGAACCAAGTTCAAGTTTTGATTGTGTTAGTGTAATGTAATCTATTGTGTAGTGCCACTTGGAATGGAAGCATTTTGATTAGGATTATGCATCAATTATTTTCCACTAGTATTATGTTAAACTAACCGATTGTATATTGCAACTCACAATTTAAGTCATAATTTTTCTTTAGCATTTTAGTCCATAGAGTTTTATTATTTGCTTCTAATTCTCAGTTTGTAAATCGTTACGTATTAAATACAAGATAGTTTACGACTTATGAGTCTGGAGTTTTACCTATTTAAAATATTCAAACATTATCTATTTATCTTAATTTTTCATTATTAGAAATTTTAAAATTTGAATTTTTATTTTTTACATTGCAAATTTTTCAATATCATGTTTCGGATTTTAACTCATAATGATAAAAAAAAATTCATGAAAAAAATTTAATCTAAAATAAAAAGAAAGTTGTATTTCATGTGTGCATCAAAGCCCATTTAAAAGCACATGGATGGCCTGTTCTGGTGAGTTAGACCCGCTAGGTCTTTATCGAGTATTTACAGAACCGAGAGAGGCCCATTATAACAAAGTGAAAATGTGTTAGGCCTTTGCTAAACCTTGGTTGAGTTGTGAACTGGGCTGGGGTCTTTGCTAACCCTTGGTCAATTTGAACAGACATGCCCGTGAGAAGAATTTTCATATGCCATATAGTTCACTGGCCGAAAGAGATAAAAAAAAAAAAAAAAAAATCATATGCCACTGTTTGTAAGAAAAAGAAAAAAATAACAATTATAATAAATCTCGAGTTATAGAAACATCATCATCAATCAAGGTCCTCATAAAAATTTACTCGCAAGCTATAATTGTTGGTTCCAAAGCGACAGAAATGTCTCTACTGCACATGTCAGAATGAATGCTCACGATTCCTTCTCCCTGAATGACACACATCAACATATATCAGTCCCAAAATTTTCAGACTCTCTTTGATTTACGTAAAATAATTTCCAATAACACTGCGCCAACGTTAAGGATGCTTAAAGAATAATAATAATTAAATGATCTATGAAATTGTTTGAATAATAATAATTATATATATAGAGATGTTTACCTTGGCAATATTTCTCAAGAAGGTGGTTGTGTAATTTCCAGTTGGAAATAAAGCTTCCATAAGATCAGCAAGAACAACTTGTGGCTGGGACATTGCTCCATCAAACCAGTCTTCAACGAAGAAATAAAAGGCCAGTTAATGTCAAATGGACCATCAAAATTCAAATGAACAAAAATGAATTTTGCTAGGAATACAAATGGAATAATGATATCATCTCTAAGCGATATTTAACTTGGGGTTCTTAGCTTAATTTCTTATGTTAAAAACCTTTCTATAGAAGTTTTTTTAAACGTAAAATTAGGTTTTAAAATAAACCAGTTTTTAGTTGAAGATTAGTGCTTAGCTATGATATTAATTATATCATTTATTACACATTCAGTGATGGTAAATGTCATCATTTATGGAACTTGTCACAAAACTATACCATCACTAATATTATAATTAATTTTTTTATAAAAAAATAGTATTAAAAAATTTTAGTAACTAAATCATAATTAGAATAGATCTAAATATTTCAATATCATAGAATTTTCCATCATTTATATATAGAAATAAGCATTATTAAAACTTGTTTTAAGAATCTGATGAGTAAAATGTTACATCCTTACAAAAAAAAAAAATCCCTTAATTGTTGATTTATAAAAATAAATATTAATAGATTATAGAGGGCCAAATTGACTTCAATCTAAAATGTATCTGATACAAACTTAGAGCCCTTAACGACATATAGCATGTATAAGAAAGGGAAAAACAAAAGTACGACACATTAAGCATTTTCTAATTATAGCAGCATATAATCATGGAGCACGTGATGAGATTGAGGACATCATTTCAGGACAATGAATCATATTGGGTAAAATTAGAGTGGAAAATGCCTTACCAAGAGTGGTGTTGCCCTGCGTTCTTTTGTCATATCTCCAAAGGCTTTGATTTGCAAAAAATGCGAAACAAGAGTGATCCTCAACGCCTACATATTCGAGGAACGTCGACGATGTGTATCCCATAGGATCCGAAGTGTATGTCTCGTCAATAACGACATCCACCGTCTGAATTAAGAAAGAAGGATACACTGATCAGTCGGTAACAAAGCCTTAGTAGCTGGATGCTGGATAATACACGCTGTATGTAATATACACATGGTGTCTGTCGATTATATTTTTAACAAGTAATTATATGCATAAATCATAATTATTTTAAAAATTACCCATTATTTGTACTATGTGTTAGAATAATGGTAAATACCCGCTACTTAGATGTTCTGTGTACGTATGTATATTTCCTACTGAATCTTTTTTAATACATGGAAAGGTCGCACATCATGATTAAAGCTAATACTTACACATAGGATGGCATGCAACGCTTCCAAATCATCTGGATTGGAGACATTGTAGGTAATTTTGTTTATTGATCCATCCACATTCTCTCCACCTGCATCCTCAACATACTGTGAAGAATAAATGTTTCACTTCACACACAGATCATGAATGGACCTTAATTAACAGCGATGAAGAACTGCAAAAGACACACAACAAACTATATAGAAACACTTGTAACTTTTTTCTAGAATACACAACAAAAAGAGCACTTGCTTGCATATGAATTGAAATTTTGATAGAGACAGCCATATGACCTAAATGAAATAGATTCTATCATATTCTCGTTATTTTGGTATCACATTTTTGTCATTTTCAAACAGATCTTTGTTAAGAAATAATTACTATTGAAAAACTGACTGTTTTACTCATAAACAAACCAAACAGATACGATGTAGATATGATATAGATATGATATAGATATGATACAGATATGATACAGATGAAGATCAAATAATTCAAACAGACCCTAAATGACTAGGGTCTTAGTAGTAGAGACATACTTCCCAAACTATGGATAAAGCTTCAAAATTGTTTCTACTTTCTAGAAGAAAGGTGTTGGAGAACGATTGTGCTAATAGTGTGGTGAACTATCTTGAAAATCCAGCTGCTTACCTTCATTTTAAATGCTTCTGTAGTGAAGGACCATATACCCTGTTTGTTGCACGGAAGAAAAAATGTCATCAGTTTGACCTTGTAACAAAAACATATGCTATTTTCTCTTGATTATTGCTGAAACTTTTCTCCAGTTTACTCAAGGGGATGCTTCGAATACATCAATTTTTTGAAATTTTGAGATGTTCAAACCATTAATTTGCAAAATCATGCTAAATAAAACTGCAAAAACATGAACTTTAAAAACCTGTATATAGTAAAGGTATAGATGTACCTCTACATATATGTAGAACCTTGTAACATTGCTAAAAGAGTGATTAGCATCAATAATCTTAGGCATTAGGGATAATTAGAAGACTGAAGGTACGTTTTGTAAATATAGATCACTTATTGTTAAGGTTAACATCACAATCATTTAATCTTAAAGTTTAAACTTATAGATATGGAGTGGGTTATAATATATATTACATAAAACTCCTTTGTTTTTGTATGCGGGCTTTGATTTTAACTAAGGCCCATGGATTGTAATGAGTACGCACAGATTCGAACTTATGACCCTGCTCTCATACCATATAAGTTTAACACCATAACCATTTAATCTAAAAGATTAAACTTGTAGATATGGTATAAATTACTATATATATATATAATATAAGGGTTATCGATCTCTAACCAATAATTTAGGAGTATATTTGCAACTACCCTTAAAAGATTTAGATCCGAAAAGAGCAAGTTCTGTTTTAGGTAGTTAATTATAAGCATTTACATCTTACATATGGATATGAGCAAAATGCAAAGTGTAAAAGGGCTAGGATTTAGCATACAGACATTATCAAACTGCATCCAAGCAACAGTAGGTCTAACCGATGCAGCCTTGCCTATTGCAGTCTTGGAAAGGCACAGGTAGTTTTCTTTAATCTGCAAAGAACATTTAATACACATTCAATTAAGAAAGGAAGATTAGGGAAAGCTGAGAATAAGGTCAAAAATTTCAAATGAAAATCCATTTAGTAAGACAAGTTTGCGTCTAAAGTAACAAATCCAGCTCCTACTGATAATTTGGAAATATTCATTTCATGTTGTCATTATATTTATATTGCTTAAATATCATGCATCTAGTTTTTGTGTCCCCTGTGGTGGTCTTAGATACATATATCCACTGATTATATATTGTCATATATAAGAGAAAAATTCTTCCCGTATAATAAAACATAATGATGAGAAGTTTCGATAGTTAATACACACCATGTATGATGTACACGTAATAAATATCAGCTGCTCGTGTTGTACTTACAGCGCTGTAAACTTGATTGGCTCTGACTTCCTCATTTGCAAAGACTCCCAAATACTTGATCCACTCTGCTCGCTATACAGTGATTTGAATGAATAACGAAAATGAAGTGCATCAATAAAAATACAAGAGAATTCCTTTCACTGGAATTAGTGCAATAAATTTCATGGACATAGCAATAAGTCACAACCGATTACACCTATTTTTAGTTACACGTTCCATTAATTCATTAATACATAGGTTTTCATAACCGCTTGATCTGTGTCCTTATATACCGAAATACAGCAAAAGATGCATCTATTTCAATATACAATCTATTGGTTTGGATAGTTACCTGCAAAGGGGTGGTCTCAGAAGATGAAGCAAAGCTTGCAAAATTACAACCTCGGCCATCTTCGGTGTTGCTAGTGAAGTGGGCGGCAAACTGGCGGAGCTGTTGGATTTCGGTCTTGTTAATTGTTTCAATTTCTCCTTCCTCACATAATTTAAGTACACACTCTGAAGCAACGGATGCGGCTGTAATTCCTTTAATGTCCCAAGTAACCCCAAAAGCTGGAAGAGAAGAAGGACGTTCAGGCCTTTTACAATCCAAACTAGGATAACAATTTCGAAAGTTGACGTAAGATGGAGGGACTCACCTCGAAAAAGGAAACTGTGACATCAACCAGGTAGGCAGAACATGTGAAACAAAGAGGAAATGTCAGCATCAAACAAAAGAATCATCATTGGGGAAAAAGAAAAAAGATGTAATATTTGCTAGTGACTTTTTTTTTCCTCAACCTGGAAAAAGTTCAGTGGCTACAGAATAGTTGGATAGAGGGATGATAAAAGACTTGATCCTTGAGGTGCAATATTTTGTCCTCACTGCCATTTTTGAGTTGTTCTGTTCAATGCACAAGGAAAAGGAATCATATCTCAATAACCACTTTGTTCCAGTGGTTTGATTTGTTGAAAAGAAACGGGATTTGATTACTGAAAAATTTCATAATGTGTTCCATATATTTATGTATTTAATTATGTTTGCTGAAACCTGGAATCCAATTGGTCATATATAACTGAAAAATTTCCAATAGTACAACAGCCATCTCATGATTCCAACCTATTTAAAGCAAATAGGTGTATGGACAAGAGGATTTATCATACCTTACACCCATTTTGTAATGCTACATATTTTATTTTTTACTTAAAAAAATATATTCATATTTTGTTTTACAAATGCGGCATCCGTATTTAAAGCAAATAATCATACCAAATAGGAATGAATACGGCTTATTTCTTATGAACCAAACCAAATCATAGAAGTACTAATACAAATTGTTTTCTTATTTCAATTTAAGACATGGAAGTTTGAAATTCAAAAGAATATAGAATAAATTTTTCTTTGTGTTTTTATTTTATATTATTTTTTTTTGGTAATTGAACTGGAAAAATAATTTAATTAAAGGATATGACGATAACGATAAAATAATTTGAAATATGTTTTATTATAACTTGACATGACAGGAGCAAATTATACTAAAGGAGGTTTTGAATTCAATAAATTGATATGTCTTCACAATCAAATAAAATTCGAAAGATGTTCACAATGATTCAAAGAATCAATGGAATCCTAAGGATTTAGAGAGAATCCTCTAGAAAAGAGATTTTCATTATTCAACTTCTTTAGTAACTTATTAGGAATCATAATCATTCCCATATAAATAATAAACCTAACTAATGACAAATAAGTCATATAATAACGTTTCATAATAAAACATATAAAAAAATTACAAATTTGTTGTAGGCACACCGTCATGTTCTCAACCACTTACCTCTTTATCTTATAACACAACTCAATGAATAATTCACATAACACAGGAAAAAACGTAGGTGTGTTTCTGGGTATTCCTCTCTTAATGCATTATTTTTCTTCTTGAAAGCATCTTTTGATTATTATCAAGTGCCTTTTGTTTTTGGTTTTGTTTTGTTTTTGTAACTTTGAACTAGACTGTATGATTTAAATGAATTTTCAAACAATAAAACTTCAATATGGTTTACGGATTATATTAGAATTTATTATTTAGAAAAATATATTTGGATAAAATATAATCTAATAAAAATATTACTAAATTTATTTAGTAATAAATTTAGTATACATGCCAACATTATTGTTAAGCTATTTTAGATATGGGTCTTAGGACTAATTTGACTTCCTTAGACCTCGGACCAATCGATTTAGACCATAATCCAACCTTTTGGGGCCAATGCCTGATCTATGTAGAACCTTGGGGAAAATTTGAGAAGGTGGACCGAACCACTTTGCTAGGTAATGGCTTGCTTATCTCCTGCGGTTCGTCTTAACTCTATAGGTCATACTTAAGCTGTATGATTGATCTGATTGCCTCGTCGTCTCTATCATACTTCTAGAATATTAAATCGCATCTTCATAGGGAGTTACATTTTCCTATTATATTGGGAGTTTTAGTCAACTAAAGGTAATCGTTTAAGATAACGGCTCAAAATAACTACCCAGCATGATTGTTGGGTTTTTTTTTCTTTTTCTTTTTTTTTTTTTTGCAATAAAGTCAGCCTAAGAGTCAGCAATGAGGGGTTGATATACATATTTTAGCCCCCTAATTTGCTTCTATGATCTTTTGTATGCCCTACTAATTCAAGTATTGAAATGTTTATGCGGAATGATACCTTAACCATTCCTTTCACTCCTTTATGTTTTAAAGGTCTTTTACTAGCAACTTAAGGCTTCCTTAGCTCGATCCAGTACCGGTAAGAATTAAAGCAAACAAGCCTAATGATGTAAAAGGGTGAAGTTTCATGAAAGAATGATTAATTATTGTATCAGATACTACATACATATAGATATTATTAAATTCTTATCATATATAATATACGTAAAATATGGATAATAGCTATTTTGAAAATTATCCATTGACATTTCTATAGACGCATGATTGCATAAATTGTCAGTCTTTGGCTCGACATGTCACGAACTGCACTTATGCTGGCCCATATGCCTATCATGCTCAGGCCGGGCCCGACTGCCGTCATTATATTTTAATTTTCAACCAATATTATGGCGCTCTCCTCTCCCAATGATACAGTGCTCTCGTGCTTTGTGAGCCAATTACCCCTAAGCTTCTTAACACTTCTATACATATTTATATGTACGTAAAATTAAAAAAAGTAAAACCGATAAACTAATCGCATGAAAGATGAATTAGTTTGCAGGAAATAAATTATCGAATTTCATTAATAATTAACACTTTGAAAATTTGGTAAGTTTATATATTATATAAAAATTAAAAATTCTCCTTACTTTTTTTACCAATAATATAGACATTATGATAGTTCTAGAAAATTTTTAAAAAGGTTCCTTGTATTTCAAATCTAATATTACGCTTGGACCATCCAATTTTAACAACACTCTTCATTAAAGGTGTATCGAATAAGATTATAATACAGCAACGATTCCACCTTTGCAAAAACTAAGTGGTTCAAAGGCCTACTTGATAGAAGTTGTCCCATATTTTTGTTTGATTTAATATTTCTACTCCCATGAAAACTTTCATCTTCCATCATGTAATGATGAAGAATCTTTTCACCATTTTGGCTTAAAGAAACTCACTTCTCAATTTCATTCCTATGATTGTTAAAGGAATTCATTAAAATCTTTTATAATGCTTGTAAAACACTAAAACACATATTAAGAAAAACATAAAATAGAAAAAAAAAAAAAAATTGCAACCCAAAAAGCAAAACATGATTTGACAAAAGGTCATCTAAAAATCATCCATCCTTTTATCCACAGAGTTCACAAGGCTCCAAACTTCAATGTTCGGTTTAGCTCATTTTCCTTTAACTCTTAAAAAAAAAAAAACGAAAATGTAAACTTAAAATATATGTTTGGATGGATGAAAAATCGCAGAACAGGAAGTAAATGGAATCAAGATTAGTGTTTGGTAACTTAATTAGATAACGGAAATGGTTGGAAGTCAAATAAAATATGTATGTTACTTCGTTTTCTTATTGCAATACCTAAGAAACAGAGCATACATCCATGAAAACGCAGCCAGCAAATGCTAATAAAAACGTATACAAAAAGGAGGAGAGTAAGAGTAGAAATTGGAACCTGGATGAGAAGAAACTCTCACCATCAATGCCATCCTTGATAACCTTAAAAGTCTGGCCATAATATATGTGGAAATATTGTGCATCCTCTATCTTTGATATGCTTCCAACCTTAGGCGAGAAGGCCGAGGTTATACATGGAACGCATCCGCAAGCCAAGCACCATGCTGCTATGAAGATCTAAACCAAACATGGGAAGAACATAGGCAGGACGACATCTCCTATTCCTTTGTGAATTATTAGGCTGTAATAGTGTTTAGCACGAACAATAATGTGTTTTATAGAGCCAGGAATAGCAATCTAGATAGAATATTCTGCCAACAACTTTCACACATCCGGGAAAGAGAAACTGAAGTCTAATAAAAAAGAGCAGCTTTTGAAGAATATGATTTTTTTTTTTTTTGGCCGATGAAATGTTAAATTAAGTGATGGGAAAAAAAAGAAAAAAAGTTTTTTCACGTTCCCATCCATTGACTTTTCCGTGAAATGTACCACTTTTTATATTTTTTATATTTTTTAACGTGAGAGTTTATATGGCTCTTAAGCTCTTATTGATGACCCTTTTGGGAAAAAAAAATATTAGTTTGCATTCTCAACGAAAGGCCTCTAGTCTAATTATATTATTCCCGATCTCTCAAGCGAGTGTTGCAATGAAAATAAATAAATAAATAGGCCTCCTCGGTACTTATTGATAAATTTTATTGAAAAAAAGAAGAAAACTCTTCTCCATTTTGTGGATTTACTTTTGCATAATGTGTATGTCTTTTCTTTAAACGCTGACAAGTGTCTAATATATTATCAGTCCGACAATATATAAAAAGTGGGATTAGTTTGATAGACCTTGCAGTTGGATGTTTTTGGTTCAAAATTGTAGACATGTGCCCGTGAATTTATTTATGGTACGATAGTTAGTGACCCGTGAATAATTTTGTCTCTTCATGCACCATCTTTTTACTGTTTGTCCATTTGCTATTTTTGATAAGCTAATCTCACAAACACGAAAAAAGATGCACTCGCACTTGCTAGAATCTAAATGAGATGAAGGTGCAAGATAATGGCATGATTTAAAATAGAATTGTAAATATAATAGATAAATAATAGATTATTATCTTATTTAACTAAATACAAGTATGTGTGGCCCAAAAAAAAAATAAAATAAATACAAGTATGTATTTTGAATGGATAGTGGATAACTACAACAATTTTGAGATATTAGGATATTATGTTTTATTTAAGAGTTTACGAAACACAAAATCTATTGGGATACAAAATATTTGTATCTTATAGTTAGTCATAGTAATAGACTAATGAGACACATGTATATCTCAATAAACAATATTTATTGTGATGGATTAAACCATCCCATTATATTTAGTAATACAACAACATATTTTGTTTCAATATCTCATTTAATTGCTTTTATTCATAATTAATTACACAATTTTGACACTACATTGTATCCCAAAAGATTATAGTAACACAATGTTGTGTCTTTATATAATTTAGAAGGATACATATATGTCTTAAAATATTCTAATGCACTTTTATTTATCATATTATGATGTACCTTTGTGTTTTGAAAAGTTAATAGGACACAACATCATTACTATATTAATTTTAATATTTGGATTGCATCTTATTAATAAAAAATATTAATTTGAGATATACTATTCTGACACATTTTGATATGTTAGTGGCCAATGTGTGTGTTATCTCCTAGACATTTCCTACATTTTTTCAGTAATAATACATAAAATTACAAGTAATTTGAGAACCTATAGTATCCATACCTTACATAAAAAAAAAAAGAATTCATAAAACAAGATAGTATATTAAATGTTTGTGATACAATCATGTTTCAAATTCATAGTAACATTAATAGAAAAATTTAAGAATTAAAGTTGAAACTAAATAAGAGAATATCATTTTAACAAAAAGACATTCTAGTAACACTAAAGATGTATTAACTAAGTAATTGCTAATATGCACATTCCATAAATTGTCCAATCATCTTCAAGTTGGTTTCAATCATATCTAACTCTAACCTTCATCTTCATTCAATGCAAGCTACAAAATGAAGAACATATAAATATATACAAAACAAAGTTTATACCAAATAAAATTATAGGCTTTGGAAAATATAGATTATATTTGGTAAAACAAGTAAAAAATAAGTGAGATCAAGAAAAGATTAAGGAAATTTAAAGAGTAGAAGATACAAATATATTGAAAAAATGATCAAAGTTATTGCCAAACTAATTCAAATGTTTAGTGCTAATTCCCATTTTCTTTGACCATCTAGACCACTGACTATTATTTGTAGAAGCAATGCCAGAGTAAGACCACTTATACTGTCTGCCAATATTAATCATACAAATTCTTTTAGTAAATTATGTAAAGTTTTAAAATGTCTAAACTTGAGAAACATGAAATTATAATATTGAATCATGAAATGACCTAAAACTTTATATAGGCTAATGTGTATATAATTCTCTTTTTGCAAAAGCTTGGACAAAAAATGAAAATGCTAAGGGACCCTTCTATGTTTCTGTAAGTGTGTGCTATAACAACATGCACATAGAATACTTTCAGCAATTAAAGTTCAATTATTTACCTTAAGAACCAAACTTTACTAATCGACACATCAAATTTGTTTATATAAAAAAAAAATACTCATTTTGTAAAATCAAGTGGAAACTTTTATCAAACGCATACAGTGTAACTTACAAAAGATAGGTAATTAAGAAAAAGGTTTAATAACGAAAAAGGTACTTGAATTTTTTTAAAAAAATTAGGTACATGAAGTTGGGGTTTGAATAATTTAGTATCTAAATAAAGTTTTCATTGACTTTTTTCATATCTGAAGTTTTGTTTTGACAATTTTAGTACATAAACAAACTTTTTGTTGACTTTTTTCATACCTTAAGCAAGTGAAATGAGGTATAAAGAAAGTCCACAAGGTTTGCTCAAGTATAAAAAATTTCAAAACCAAACTTCATGTGTGAAAAAAGTCAACAGAAACTTTGTTTAGGTACCAAATTATTCAAAACCGAACTTCAGTTACTTAATTGTTCTTTTTGCGTAAGTTCATATATCATTTTTGTTATTATCCCTTAAGAAAAATTATGTAAAATTTTATAAATCTAGAGTTTTTCCATAATAAAGTATCATCATACTATGAGAAATAAACGTAATAGAAACACTCCTTTATAAAGATCTTCAAAACATTAAAAAGACATCACAATCATCACTACCCCTTTTGATAAATATAAGTAAGACCAAACTTACCAATTTAATTGATAATGATGATGAAAATGATTCACAATGATAAAAAAAAACCCTATTCATTTTGTTAAATCTAATGATTCATTGTGGAGAGAAAGCACTTACCAAAGTATGCTGTTGTCGGCTAGGGTTTTCTCGTAAATATGAGACTCTGCTATTCCAAAGGAAATCCTTGCTTGTCTTTGATTTTTTGCTTTGACATTATAGATGGTGTAAGACGTAGACATCAGCAAGGTTCGGGTCAATTCCGGACCCAAACCAGAACCGCCAGAACCAGGGCAGTTCACGGTTCTACGGATTCGCTAGTTCTTACGTTTCTGTTTCGGTTCCAGTTCCAAGTGAACCGTGAACCAGGTTTGTGTTTTTTTTTTCATAGCCCCCCCCCCCCCCCCCCCCCCCCCCCCCCCCCCTCAATTCATTCCGTGTTTTGTGTTTTTTTTTTTTTCTTTTTTTAGTTTCTATATATGGTGGTTTGAAACGCGTTGAACCGCCGGTTCCGCGTGGACGAACGCTAAGACCTGCCAGTTTTAGTGAGTCCTTCGGCGGTTCATAACCGTCCCTAATGGGGCGGTTCTGGGTACGGAACCGTCGGGGATAGTTTGGGTGGTTCGCGGTTCTGAACCACCCGTGCCGATGTCTAGTAAGACGAATTTACCTCTAGGGTTAAGGAATTTATCTTGTTAGGGCTTTCGTAAAGATCTACATCTTCATTGTTTAGAGAGATCATGGAGTTTGAACTAATGGTTGCTATTAAAAATTTAGGGTTTCAATGTCCTAATTTTTTTATATCAAATTTGATTTTGCTATTTATGATTTAAACTTATATATATATTATTTTTAGAGAGAGAGAGAGAAAGAGAGTAGAATGAGGGCATGACATTGCATAAAAGTTTTAAGTAATAGAAGGAAAGTTCAGAGGGGCATGAAAATAAAAGAGAAGGAAAAATTGAAGGGTTGCAACATGTAATTTTATTTATTATGTGTCCTAATAAAATAGGTATGTCAACACAATTTTAGTTGTGTATTTTTATGCTCTTTAATGCTACAATTAATTATAATTTGTCCTTTTAGAGTTGTCATAATAAATTGTAATTGTTGTGATGGACAAAATTAAAATTACAATTTAGTTTGTTTGGATTGTAATTATTTGATCTGCATTTATATCTTATCTATATTTGTATATGAGCAATCAAATCTCCATCTTTTTTCTATCTGTATTCTAATAAACATCAAATTGGAAATGATTAACAAATCGATGTTGAACCAATGCTAAACCAACGAGCCAAACATCCCTAAAATTATTGGAACCAATGACTAAAACCCCAAATAAATAGAAGGAATTATACACATACTGCCATGGTTAATAGACTGCTAGAAATGGTTGGTTTGCTCTTTTATGGGTAACTAAGTGATTAATTTGATAAGATGGGAAATTGTAATTCTTTTTTAGCTAAAATGAAAATTTATTAGATTATGATCATATTCAGAGTTTATTTGACTTCAACCTAAGAAATATTATTTCATCAGATGATCTAGATTACTATAGTTTTAGTAAAAGCTTAATCATATAGTTATAGTTACAAGAAAATATATGTTCTTAAATTTTTTTTTAATAACTTGCTTCCTCTCTTTTATTTGTCATTTGAATTCGAGGATTCAGAAGCCACGAGTTATGTTCAATGACAACCATCTTTACAATATAACTAAAATCCCATTAAAAATAGCAATTTTCGATTCCACTTTTGTTTGGATTGTTTAATTTTTATCTGCATTTTATTTGTATCTAATTTACATATATATTTTATCTGTATCTTATATATTGATATGTATCTCATCAGTTTGATTTGTTCATAACTTAAAAAATTTATTTTTTATTTGTATTTGTTTTTTGATAAAAATTCTATTTGAAAATAACAAAAAAAAGATTTCAAATTGACCAGAATAAGACGAACCAAATAGACCCTAAATCATGGCAAAAAAAAAAAAAATTTCCATGAAATCATATTTTTTTAAATTAGCCAAGCATTTAGAAAAATTAGTGATTTCCCTTTCCTTTGCTAAGCATAAATCCTTAAAACTTACATTATTGCGAGAAGCATGGAAATCTCCATTTCTTCTCCTTTAATTTCCACCAATTTTTTTCATTAAACACTATCGCGTGTAATATATTGTTGAAATTATAAAAAAAATATTGGTGTCACAATAATGATAAAAAGTGATTCAAGAATTTAGGTAATTTTAATTCTTGACTTAAAATTATATAGAAACTAAACGAGCAAAAATGGAGAGTGTTGAATCATCCACTAGTAAGGATAGCATCTCATGCACTTCATTAAATAGCGAGATAATGGAATTCCTATTACCCTCTACTTTATAAGACGATTTAACTACAATGTTTACATTATATGAACATCTATTCATTGAGGCTAAATATTCCACTGAATATTATTCAAGTTATTTATATATTAGACCCTATAAATGGCTAATCTGATACATTCCTTTATTACTCTCCATTTTCTTCTTCTTCATTTCAACCATAACCTTAATCTACCCAGTGTAACCACAATCAACATGACTTGAACCTAATAGACTCACCATCGCTACATATGGTCGAACCCGTAAGATTTACTATAGCTACCGCCACTTAATTTATTAATTTCTCTATGTATCTTTCTCTCTCAAACATTTTTTCCCTTTTTACCCTTATCATTGCTTCTAGATTTAACCTCTATAGGGCATATTCAAAAGAAAATAATATATCAATCAAATCAAATAAGTATGATTTGGAAGTTGTGAACTTCATAATGATCATAAAAATTAATTTTAGCAATACTTTCTATTGCATTATAAGTTAAAAATGTGATAAATGTAAGCCGAAGAGCTTCTAAATATGTAAAAAAGTATTAGAGCTAAACTACATGAGTGACAATCTATAGTATAAGTGCATCTTGAGAGTCCTGTGTTAGTTGTCATTAATTACAATTGGTAAAATGCCTAAATACAAATTTGTATACATTTGATTTAAGACGATTGTAAACCCCTAAAATTTTTTA
Source organism: Combretum micranthum (assembly GCA_024138025.1). Classification (NCBI taxonomy): domain Eukaryota; kingdom Viridiplantae; phylum Streptophyta; class Magnoliopsida; order Myrtales; family Combretaceae; genus Combretum; species Combretum micranthum. The sequence continues at coordinate 72,215 of JAMXBD010001131.1, read as the reverse complement.
TAATTCATAGAAAATAATTCTAAAAGTTTAAAATTTAAATTCGAAAAATCGACTCAAGTTAAAACCAAATTCTAAATCAAGACAAACACCAGAAACGAAACCCTAAAACGCAAACCAAGTTAAAACCTAATTCTAAATAAAGATAAAAAACGAGATTTCTTAATTTGAGAAATAGGGAACCCTCAAGAACAAAATGGAAAAACCCAACTATCGGTCGAAATAACATTCGTACATCAATCAAATCACCTAATCGTTTCCTAACACGCAAATCAAGACAATATATCCAAGTACCGATCAACAACAAAATCTTAAAACCCTCGATAAATTTCAGAATCAGAAATTTCAATTTTCGCCAAAAGACAAATTGAGTCAACTCATAACCCTAGACTCGGTTAAACGATCCCGAGAACTAAAAACTATTAAATAATCATGAATAAAATAAGATAAACCATAGACGTCAAGCTAGAAATATAAAACGATCAAAACTCAAAAATTATACGATCTTACGAATAACTCAGTAAAATCGGAAATCAAAATGAAACCCTAAAAGTCAACAAGCCTATAACGAACCCTAGTGTTTAAGATCCGGCAATCCTGCGTTTTCAAACCCTAGAAAATGAAATTAAGTTAATGGCCTAGAATAGTTCGTAATAACGTAGGGTAACATAAAAATATCAGATTCACGAATTTCGAGTGTCCTTCGGACTCAAACGGGATCAGTGCTCGAAAAGCGTGTCCCGGAGCTCGGAATATTAAAAATATTCCGTTTATACCAATAGGCTCGTAAAAATATAAGGATTCAAAAAATATCAGTTTTAGAATTTTTCGGTAGTTAAAAATTTCAGATATCGCATTATTACGCGTATTTTTATTACTACGGTACTTTAATTGTCTAGTCTACTATTCATAGTACTTTTCTACTATTCATTACTATTTCACTATCTCTACTTTTTCTTACACCTATTTCTTACATCTACATATCTATTTTCTACCTTTTTTCATTTCCAATACAACTTTATTCACATCAACTTTACACATTACTTCTTTATTACACAATACAAATTAAAATAAATCAATTTCCACTCCCCATAAAGCAAGGCCAGCGCCTCCTCTCTCACTTCCAACAAATTATTTTTCTTTTTGAATTTATTTAATTACATCAAAAATTCACTCCAAAAATTCTATAAATACCCTCTTCCTCTTTCACTCTTTCACACAATTCATTTCACTACCAAAACTCTCTCAAAATCTCTCCACAATCTTCTCTCCAAGAATTTTCTCTACCAAAACTCTCTTAAACCAATTCCTCACAAAAACCATTCCTTATACATAAACTATCTACCACATATCATTACTCCCATAATACCCATTTCATCTACCACCTTCATACCATTTATACACTTTAGGTACATATTTCTTCCAACTATTATTCACTCATGTCATGTAACTTAACATGACTATGGTGTTATTTTGAAACTTATATGAGTAGTAAAAGTAACAACATGTTCATGTTTTGTTCTTGTACATAAGCTTCCTATTTTATTTATTGTTATTATTATTGTTATTATTTGCTTCTAATCTAACTTATATTATGTATATTATGTATATATATTTATTTAGAGCATATAAGCTCATTTGTTATTTATTTACTTTCAAGTTATGCAATTTATTTATTTCATGTTATTATTAAGACTAGTCTTTCTAGTCTTAGACTTGTCCATATCAAGTCAAAACAATTTTTTATTTATTTTCTTACAAGACTAGTCCATTCTTAGTCCCGGGATGCCTTGATGAAGCTAAGGCTCCAATACTTGACCGGGATACATTGATGAAGCTAAGGTTCCCAATACTTGATATTTTATTTTCTTGCTTATTATTTGTTACTAGTATTTTCTTATGTTCTTATTATTTCATATGCTCATGATACTTGCATCTACATAATGTTAATGTCTCAACTAATCTAAAAGTAGAATTTCATTTTATTAAAGGAACTCAAAACTAGATTTTCTATTATGTGATTTATCACAAAATAAAGAAGTTATTATCAACAACATAAGACTAAAGTAACACAAGTTTTCTCAAAGTTTTCTTAAATAACAAAGATAGTTTACTTAGGAAACATAAGGAATAAATATTTTCTTTGAATAATGCGGTAACCTAAAGTTTTAGTAAAATAGTTTACAAAAGCTTAAGATTTAAACTCTTTTAACTTCATAACAGAACTAAGGAAACAAACTAGTTTTCAAAGATAAGATGAATTTAATCCATAAAGTTAAAACCCATTTAGGAAAAACAATGATTCTCAAATTCCTAAAAGAGAAACTAATTTCAAAGAATATAAATAAGATTAGAAACAAATGATTTTATTAATAAAATTAATCCTTTTCAAAAGAAATGAAAGAATAAGTTTTAGAAAGCAAAAGCTTATATTTTAGAAATGAACATAAGAAGACAAGACTTATTTTCTAAAATTATCCTAAATACAAAATTATGAAAAAGGGTTTTTCATCAACTTAATATACTTTCGATAAAATTGATCTTTTATCACTAGGAGTGAAATTTATGAAAAACTAAGGTTAAAAGAAGATTAAATTGTCCATGGAAAAAGAATGAAGAAAATAAAATAAGAATATACTCATTTATAACAACTTAGGAAAATATAAAGTTTCTTTAAATACTTAAAAAAAAAATTTCGAAGTTAAGGTTTAAATGAATTATTTTATGAAATAAATTGTTGAGACACTACCATTAGGATTTTTGCATGCAAAGTGAGCTTACCTATATATTCAAAAGTGTTTATCGAATATATATTCATATACTTATATTGTTATAAAAGGATTTTCTTTAAAAAGGAGTTGAGTTAGAAAATGGATTTTTGCAAAAGTTTAGAAAATTCGTTTTAAATCTGTACCTGATGTTTTCGGAACCCAAATGACCTTTTATGACAAAGATAACCTTAGAAATGGATAGATCTTTTCGAATAGATAGAAAACGGTATATTATATGCGAAATTCGAAGTTAAAATGAGCAAGTTATGGCAATTTTAAGTTGGAATGTCCTCTTATACGATTTTACCGTGATTTTAAGAGAAGTTTAGAATCTCCAAGAATAGAATTTCATGAAAGACTTATCCCGGGTATTTCTTTTGTCTAGGTGATGAAGGACATGATAATACCCTACCCGATGATTACTACGACTAAGAAGATAGCGAAATGGACGAGTGAGTTATTCATTCTAATTTCGTTACCTTGCTTGTGCTTGTAAAGTAGTGGCATTAGTATACTAAGAACAGATAAAATAAATATATATTTGGGGAATCTGGGATTATGTATATGTGATTCTATGTTTATGTATGAAATGAGAATTAAGAATATCGCAACTTCGAACTGCTTGTTTAAATAATTTTGTTACTTACTGGTATGACTGTTTATTGTTTGCTAAATTGATTGATCGCCTCCAATAAACCTTAAGAAGGCTTGGCTTAAGAAAACTAAAACGCTCACGCATAGCATCTATCGAGTCACATCTATTTCAGAAGGCTGCTACTCCTACGCGTAGAGTTGGATTGGCTGTGATCGTGCAGTACCACGGGCCATGTTCCTTCATGGAGAATCCAAATCGTTCAGGGAAAGCGACTCTAGGTTCGAAGCCGAGCCAACCGAACGCTGTGGGTGAGGACCTGGAGACTAGCAGTAGAAGGTCGAGGACCTTCAACCCCGATTCCCTAATCTTTGATACGGAGGGGTAAATCCGTTCTATATATGGTTTCCAGATAACTGTATATATTTGCGTAATCACGTGGTTATTGCATTGAATGCATAGCATATGTGTGATTAAATAAATAAACTTGTTTGAAAATATGGTGCGAATGAAAATGAATATCTCACTAAGCTAGTTGTAGCTTATACCCTTATAGATTTTGTTGAAACAGGTATATCCGTGGCTTAAAGTGAGGATCATGACATTGAGGAAATCATGGAAGGATGGTTAAGCTTCTATGAAGGAAATAGAATCATAAGATAAGTAATTTTGTAAGGTTCTTTACATATAATGACTTATATGAATAGTGATGTATATTTATTTGAAGATAATACATGGACATGCCCTAAGAATTGCAATGCAATATGTTTATGTTTTATGATAAGTATTCTCTTTGCCTTGTTACTTATTTATTATCAATATAAATTGCGCTACTCCGATGCGTTCTCTTGGTTGTGCTGTACGCCTTGTACATGATATGGAAGCCTTTGCGTGACTAAGGTAGTCATTCCTAGGCTTTAGTATTGTGTACGGCGGACTGCCACGTTTAGGGTACCCCTCGGGGCGTGATAATGATAAATTTTATAATTAAGCTAAGATGCCTCACGAAGCATAAAGTTAGGGTTCACAATACTTCAGTTTTGTTTAGGAATTGAACTAGAATCCACTTGAGAGTGTACACACACACCCACACACACACATTTATATGCTTAGGGCAAATTACACGAGAATGTATTAACATTTGAGGGTAAGTTCATTTATGTTATCAACATTTCGAGTACATAAAAAAAAAAGAATTATATTTCTCAAAGTGAATTAAATGACATAACAACATTTTGCAAAGTTGATATAAGGTATCAACTTATATACTAGTTTTCAATTAAGTTTCATTAATTTTCATTGTTGGTCAATTATTAATATCTTATTTGACTCACTTTGCAAAATATTGATACCTCTCTTAAACTACTTAAAAGACTGATACCTTAATTAAATTTCTTATCAAACGTTGATTTCTCTTTTTAACTATTCGAAACTTTAATACCTTAAATGAATTTACTATTTGTCGCGCCCCGAAGGGTACCTTAAACATGGCAGTCCGTCGTACGCAATATTAAAGCCTAAGAATGACCGCCTCAGTCACGCGAAGGCTTTCATACTATGTACAAGGCGTCTAACACATGGAGGAGACACATCGGAGTGATATCTTTTATGTTGATATAACTCGAGTAACAATGTAAAGGAATTTCAATTTACTATACTCCAAATACAAAACATTATACTTCAATTACAATTCATCTAAAGATTCCACTACATAAAAATATTACAAGGCAAAACATAAAACCTAGCTAATAACTTCAAGCATTCTCATTCCTTGTCAGAATCCCGAAGTCATTCTCGGCTCTAACTATCTCGGTTCCCGTTTAGCATTCTTGAGATGACCTGTTCATTCAAACATCTATTGGGGTATAAGCTACACTAGCTTAGTGAGAATTCCCTTAATTCCGTACCATAATAAGCAAGTTTTAATCATCCATATGCTATGCATGAACAAACAATTATGTATGGGTATCCGGAACCCACACACAGAACGGATTTACGCCTTCTGTATCTTGGGTTAGGGATGGTATTGAAGTCTACACGACCGCTGCTAGTCCCCAAGCCCTAGGCTCATAGCACTCGACTCGGCTAGGCTCACCCATGGAATGCATCCCCAGTGCACCTTAGTTCCCTATGAATGAGCTCTAGCACCGGTCTCGTTATCCAAACGAGTCATCGTCAGACCATACTGATCGACCTGCGTAGGAGTAGCACGCTACCAAATGCAATATGTCCGATGCGATGCATGACCAATTTAATTTTTGCTTAGGTCAAAATATTCATACATTCTTTAGAGTGACCAACCAATATCATACACATAACAGAAATAATATGAACAGTGCAGTTATCCAATCGAATCATGGTTTTGATATGCTTTTGTATTCTTTGGCATACATTCATCACAGTCTCATCATATATCCCATCCCCATTCATATCGATTTTTATCTTGTTCCTATAATTCTAATGCTACTAGCTACATGCACAAACAAGGTAACAAAATAAGGAGAAAACTCACTCGGCCATTGGATCACCGGTCTCTTAGTAAAAGTAATCCGGTGGTAGGGAATCATCGATTTCGGGATCATCTAAGAAGGATGAAATTCTCTAATAAGTATTTCAACTCAAACTAATCCAAACGATCTTATACTGTAAATCCCCAAAATTTTTGGATTCGAATTATAGTTTAAACCCTAATCGGAAGTCAACTGGATTTCCAGGGTCAACAAAACCCTAGTTTACCGTAACCGTTTAACTCCGGCATAGCCGTTTTCTTTGGCCCTAGAAAACGAAGTTGGAATAATTAGCTATAATAGTTCGTAATAGCTATAGGTTTTATAAAAATATCAGTTTTGCAAAATTCGAGTGTCCTTTGAACCCGATCAGACACGACTCTTGAAAAACGTGTCCAGGAGCTCGGAATAGCAAAAATATTCCGAATATACCGTTAGACTCGTAAAAATATAAGATTTCCAAAAATATTAATTTCGTAATTTTTTGGTAGCTAAAAATATCAGATATCGCATTTATATGCGTATTTTCTTACTACCAGCATTTAATTGTCCTGTCTACTTTTACATTACACTATTTTCTACTGTTCTACACTATTCACCTATCTTTACTTTTCCTTACAAACTACTCTTACTACCTATATACCTATTTCTTACACATTTTCATTTCCAATACAATTTCAAATATTTCATTTCTTACTTTTAATTAACAAAATAACAAAAATTAAAATTTCCCTCTCCCCCATGCATGAAATTTGCGCCAGCCCCCTCTCAATTTCTCTTAATTTGTTTTGTTTTTCATTTATTTAATTAACACAAATTATCTTCCCCATTTTCCTTAAATATTCCCTCATACCTTCACTTCTTTCACACCACTTCTTTACTAAAGTTACTCTCTCAAAATCTCTCAAGAATTCTGTCCAAGAAGTCTCTTACAAGAAGTCTTCTTCTTCTTTCTTTTAGGTAATATGCCTTCAAGAAATTCCTATGTTCATCTACTTAGTATGAACTTAGTGTGTGTTTTCTAAAACCATGAAGGTTAAGAAAGCAACAATAGGTTCATACTTTGTTTTTGTTCATAACCTCAACTACTTTATGTTCTTTTATGTTCATTACTATCTAATATATCTATATAGCTATCTATAATATTTAGAGCATATAAGCTCATTGTCTTGCAATTTATTTATCTTTCATGCAATTTATTTACTTCATTGCAATTTATTTAATTTCAAATTGTTTTAAGATTAGTCATTCTAGTCTTAGACTTGTCCTCATCAAGTCAAAATAATTCCTTTTCTTTTCTTTTCGGGACTAGTCTTTTCTTAGTCCCGGGGTACCTTGATGAACCTAAGGTCCCAATACTTGATTTACCTTCTTATTTGCTTAATCTTTCAAGTTATTATGTTCCTTTATATTTCTATAGTTTATGATTCATATTCATGCATGAACATAATGTTTTTGTCTCAACAAAAATAAATGAGGAAGTGTTTTCTTAAACTAAAGGTTCTTTTTAAATAAATGTAGAAAATATATTTCTTAAAGAACTCATGAACATGCTTAGAAATGGTTTTTCTTAAATAAACAAAAAAAGTTTTATAAAAACTTATTTTTCATCAAGTATTAGAAATTCTTTTGGATTCATTACAAGAAACAAAAATATCATTTTATTACTTTTAAAAGTTGTTAGAGTCTAAGTTTAGAAAATAAAACCACTCCTTAGGAATTTAAAGTAATCACAAGAGATTAAATTTAGAAAAAGGAATATTCATCTCAAATAACTCAAGATCTTTTCACAAGTAAAATGAATATTCCAACAAATTTCAAGTTCAACATCTTTTAAACTTTACTTTTTCATAAGTGGAGACAACTTCATTTACTTCGTCCAATTGTTATGAGTCAATACATATATGTATATATATTCCAAAAAGTTTATAAAAATACTTGAAACATTCATCTCTTCAAGTGAGTTTTATTTAAAAAGAGGAACTCAAGTTTTTACAAATTCGTGGAGAATCTGGTCGCTACCTTTTTGGGACCCAAACGACTTAGTTTTATGAAAATAAGCTTATAAATGTGTAGATCTTTTCGAGTAGGTAGAAAACGATATTTATACGCGAAATTCCAAGTTAAAATGAGCAATTTATGGTCATTTTAAGTTGGAATTTCCTCTTATACGATTTTACTGCGATTTTAAGAAAAGTTTAGAATATTCAAGAATAGAAGTTCATGAAATAATCATTTTGGGTATTCTTCTTGATTAGATAATCTCGAGGAGGATTGTTCATATCCCAAAGATTACTACGATTAGTGGAAATCCTGAATGACTCATCCATTTCCAGAAAGGTATGGCTGAGTGAGTTTACTCCCGTTATTTTTCATACTCTTGATTGTGATTGTAAAATTAGTTGCACTAGAATTTAGGCAAAATCAAAAGGAAGTGTATGATAATATGTTGAAAGAATACTAAGTATATCGAAACTCGATTTGTTTGTAATAAAGTTGTATATGCATTAATATCTTGAAGTGTTTGAAATTGGTTGATCACTTGAAAGAAGTTAAATGTAACTACTAGACTATAATTAAGAAATTATTCATGCACTTCATATGTTGAGTCACATTTCATTCACTACTATACAATTGGTGGGACAAGTGTATAATAGTAGTGGTAGGCAGAACCAGTATATCATGTAAGTGGCGAGTAGGAGCCGATAAAAACTACAAAAATTAGTGGCTAGTAGGAGCCTGTAATAACTACAAGTTTTTGATGGCGTATAGGAGCCAGTAAGATCTATAAAAGTGTTTAAAAAAGTTGTGGCTGTAATTGGCCTGAATACCCAACCCCGAATGAAAGGCGTAATTCATTCAACATATGATTCCCGGAAAGTCATATGTCTTGTATGCTCACGTGGTTGTTGCATTTCATATGTTTGAATAATAAACTTGGTTGATAATTTACTTCGAGTATGAATTTTGGGATTTACTCACTAAGTCCATAAGCTTACACCCCTATAGGTATTTGTATTCTCAGGAACACCTATTTTTGTGCCCGAGGCCTCCCCATATCCGTGTAAGTTTTGTATATTGAAGCTTTTGGAGGAAATCTGCTCGAAGACTTAGATTAGAATTCCTTTGAAATCTTTAATGTAGTATTTTGGATGTTGTAAAGATTACCACGATCATTGGGATTAGCGGGGGTATGCCCCTAAGAAATCATGTAATAGACCTTTGGTTATTAATGATATAATATGTTTTATTTCTGGATTCTTGTATGTTCATTTTTACTTGCTTAAACTATGCTTCCCAAAAGCGTCTCCTATTACCGTGTTAGACGCCTTACATGTAATACTAAGGCTTCGCATGACTAAGGTAGTCATTCTTAAGCCTTGATATTATATGTGGCGGGCTGCCACGTTTAGGGTATCCTTCGGGGCGTGACATATACAAACTATCAAATTCGTAATTCTCGTCCTAAGCGGGAATTCCAACTTAAAACGGCAATAACTTGGTCATTTTAACTCGGAATTTCGCAAATTATATATCAATTTCTATCTACTTTGAAAGATATATCTATTTATAATATTATATTTAAGTTTTGAAAAATTTGAAGATTCGAAAAGGTTGGATCAGATCAGAACAGTAGCAATTTCAATTCCGAAAATAGTTTTGTAAATGTTTGTAATGTTCCTACTATATAGATTAGCTATACATGCAATATGAATGATTTCCTGACATAAATGACATGAGATGAGTTTAATGTATGCATGATCTTGATGATTTTTGCTGAAAGAAAATTTTATAACTTTTTATTTTGTAAGACCACAATAACAACTACTTATGAAAAATCTAGTTTTTTAACTTTCACATTACACTAGTGTTTTGGAATTCATTCTTAGGAATTTCTAGTTATCTTAGTTAAAATTGAGTCTTCATAACATATACTACCTAAGGTCTTCATTTTTACATAAAAATTTGCATTTTGCACTTTGCAAATATGTTTTCAAATAGGATTTACTCAAAAATCCGAATTTTTAGAAATCCACTTTTTTGAATGATTCCTTTGGGAAAAATTTGTTTAATGCATTAAAATTTAAGACTTTACTATACCTACTACTTAAGGACTTCATTTAATACATAAAACTTTTATTTTGAACTTGGATAATGTGTTTTCATGGGCATCATCCAAAGTTACGAATTTTACAAGTTGACTACTAACTCAAAATTTTCCATCTTGATTCTACTTCTTGTTTTACACATTAATCTCAATAAAACTCATTTCAACTTGTAAAAATCACCACTTAATGATACCTATTACCTAGACCCTTCATTCTTCATAAAACATGAGTTTTGGAGTTGATAAATGGGTTTTCAAAATTGGTCTTGGTTGAGATCCGAATTTACAAAATTTATTTGTGGGCATATCTTTTGATAAAATCTATCTAAACTTATGAAAATCCATTCCTTACATATCATATCTTAAGAACTTTTCATATCTTGAATAAAAACTTCATTTTTGAGTTGGAAAACATGTTTTTAAAATATGCCTTGGCCTAAATCCGAAAATGAGATTTTTATTTTGAAAATAACTTTTGAAAATCACTTTTGATTCTTGTAAAAAAGTCTTGATGATATACATATATTAAGCCTTCATTATCTCAAGTAAAATTTTATTTTGACACTTGAAAAGTGGTTTTTAGATAGGGGTCTTGCCAAAATACGAATTTCACTATTTTTGTTTGAGTTCAAAACAAAGATCTACACTTAATATGAACATAAATCTAAAAGAAACCCATGGTAGTAAACTATAAACTCATAGATCTAAACTTTACTCATCAAAATCTTTCATTCATGTTATCTATTCCTAAGCTCTTCATTTTAAATGAAAAATACACATTTTGAAGTTGAAAAATAACTTTTCTAAATATGGTTCATTTTTCATCCGAATTTTCAAAAATGATTTTTGTTGAAAATAAAATAGATCTTGAGCTTTCTAAAACTTTCCTACTATCATCATGCTATTACAAGTTATTCGCGAACATAAAACAAAAGTCTAATGCATTTTATGAACTCAAAACACTAGATCTAGTTTACTATACTAGTTTTAAATGCATGAACACTAAGATAGTTATGTGAATGATGAATACATGTATAAATCATAAGCAATAACAAAAATAATAACTCAAATAACAAGATCTAAGGCATAAACGAAAATCAAAGCTACAAAAAGTTAGATCTATAAAATATAACTACTTTTATCAAGAAAATAAGAATGATACAAGAGAATAATCATAGAGAAAAGGAGTGTTTCATTTTGGCATCATCATCCTTAGCTTTTAAGCTAATGGAATGTCATGTGATGCATGAAACTCTCACTATACTTTACCTATATCACTATGGAAGCTTTGGACAAGAGTTTTATTCAAGAATCTTGAAGAAATATGTGTGGGAGCTCAAAGATGGAATAGGGGCAGCTTGAGTTCTTGCAAGAACAAGAACAAAATGAAGAAAGAAAGAGAGGGAAAAGAGAGAGAAAAAGATAAAGAATGGTAAAGGGAAAAAGTGAAAATGAAAGAGAGAGAGAGAAGGAGTGTATTAAATGAAAGAAAAAAATAAAACAAGGGCAGCCAAAGGAGAGGGGCGCTGCACGTGAATTAGGAGGAGAGAGAGAGAGGGAATTTGTTTGAATTTTGACTTGAAATTGAATTATGGAATTAATGTGTATGTATTGCTTCTTTAAGAAGGAGTGGAATATATTTATTTTAGTCAATTAGGAGTAAATTAAAGGACAAGGGCAGCAAAAAGAAGAGAAAAATCTGCCATGAAGTGTGGGATAAAGTGTAGAAAGATTAAAGTGAAAAGGAAGTGATATGTGTAAGGTGTACTTGAAGTATGGGTTGGAAAAAGTGCTTTTATTAAGAAAAATACAAAATAAAATTAGGAAAAATATTTTTAAATGAGTGACAGAATTTTCATAAATAAAATTAAATAATTATTTGAATTATTTTAGTATTTCAACAAATATATTACCGGTATGATCGAAATACGCAAATATGGGCTATAAATGATATTTTTATAACCCGAAAAATTCTAAACAATTATTTTATGAAAATAAAAATATTTTTTAATTATTAAATTAATTTATTTTATTTTTAGTATCGGGTTTTAAATAGAATCTGATCCCGTATAAGCCCAAAACGATCTAAATTTTAGAAAAAAAAAATTTCTATAATATATAAAATATTTATCTAAAAAATATAAGGGTTATAAGAATAATGAAATCATGTAATGAAATAGAAGTAAATAGTGCAAAAGACTAATTAATTACCGATAGTAATGAAAATACGATAAAATGTTATAACTGTAACTTTTATAACCTGAAAAATTATATAACTGATATATTTGGAAATCTTATGAAATTACGAGTCTAACGGCACTAATGGTATATTTTTGATATCTCGAGCCTCAAGACACCCTTTTTGAAGTCTGTATCAGAACGGGTTCGAAATAGGTCAAAAATTTACCAATCTGTATTTTTAAGTGAACTTATATTACTACGAGTTATTCTCCACACTTAAACTACACCTCGGCCTCTAGGGTTAAGGGCGCTAGATTGCCGAACTAAAACTATTGTATTCACTTAGGGTTTCCAAGTGATTTTCCGATTTAGATCTTTGCCAATTTGGAAACTGATATTTTATGTTTATACAACATATTTGATTTGATAAATTTATCTTAAATTTTATTTTTGTAAGTATTTAATATCTTTTAACGTTTTCGGAATTATTGAATTGAGTTTCATTTCCGAAAGTTAATCGTTATTTACTTTTAATAATTTGTTTTTGGGTTTTCTATTACCCGATTCTATAAGTTGGAGTTACTTATAGAATTTGTCGTACGTAGTGGTTTTGGAATTGAAGTATGTTGAATTCTTATTTTGTTTTTAAGGATTCTTATTTTCCTCAAGATGGAGAAGTTTTTGGATTCATTCGGGATTTAGGACTTGTTGAAGCTCGGTTTCAATTTGGAGTGATTTTTAAGGTCTATTTTCAAAGTTTATTTTGGAATTATTTATTGAAATGTTCTGGAGCTTACACTTTTAAATGCTAACACATTTTGATGTAATTTACCTTATATGTTTATATATAAGAGTAATAGGTATACGTATATATAAAAATATATTACTATACTTAAACATATGAAAATATATATGATAATAATATACGTGTGCATACATATATCTATATTGTTAACTTATTTGAACATTACAGTTGGTCAGAGGGGGACATTAAAGATTTAAAGCTAACCTCCATTCTACCTTTCATAAATTACATGTAGATTTTTTTATAGGAAAATTTAAACGAATGGGAAAAGGGGTGGGGGGTGTGGAGATTTCCTTTTTTAGTATTTTATGGTCACCTTAAAGGTTTCTATGTATTTGCTAGTTGGAACCAAACCAACACAGTTCTAATTTTGTTTTTTTTTTTATTTAACTTTAGTGGGTTTGTGACTTCTACTTTAAAAGAAAAAAACCCATTGGGTTTAACTTTGTTGTTTAATTACTTGTTAAAAAAACCTATATCATCTAATTAGTTTTTTTTAGCAATTTAAGGGGAAAAAACATATTTATCAACTACTACATCATAATATATATATATATATATATTTTACTCAAAAACAAAGGATAAGGTAAGGCTCACTGACCTTGTGTATGGTCTACTATGGAAGTGGTCGTGCCTTACATTATGAGTTGAAGTAACTGAAGTATTCATCTTTCTTGCTGGTGTAATATTTCAAGTCTTGTTGCCAGCAGTCTGCCCTATTTTAGTCCTAGATGCATGCTAGTGCTTTAACCGTGGCAGGGCAAAATCTGGGTTTATACTCATTTAATTGCCATAATCTATGCTGTTGAATGCTTGTTCTACTGTTACAATTGATGTTGGGGTAGCCATACCTACTTGGCAATCCAGGATAGGATTGGAAATGTCTTGATATGGTGTTTCCACTAGTAGAGAATATTGAAGTTGTAAGTGTCTATGTTGTTATCAAATTTAAATGTGGTGTTAAGATACATGTCAATTTTTAAATAATATCCACTCCCACCTACACTACGGTGCTTCTTGAATTGTTGGTGATGGAGGAGCACCCTAAGCTCCTTGACTTTAGTAGCTAATGAGTTTCTCTAGTATGGCTGGACCGGTGGGTATGAGCCTACCGTATGCATAACTAAATTGCGAATACAATGTATTAATTCATTATGTATCTCTCGAACAACATTGCTAGTGGTTACAGAATACATGTCTTGGGTGTCTGATATTTTACTAACATATTCGTAGTAATATTCTAGCAAATCTCAGTGTCCTTCATCTCTATTACGTGGATCTAACAATCATGCCACATTATATATTATCAGAATTTTCTTGTGATGCTTCAACCACTGTCGAGTCATATCATTAATACAAGTTTGTAATATAGGATTATACCTTATCTGTTTTGTGCGCTAATGATGTTACATGCTCAAGATGTGTGATTGCAAAGCTACACAACAACTCTTTGTATTTGATGGTACCGTCTAGAAGTTCATATGCATAATTCCTTATATATTGCGCATCTTTCCTAAACTTTATGAGCCTTTTACCATGCAATCCACACCATTTTTGCCATTCCCTATTTATCGATGAGTAATCTATGATATAGCCAAGGCTAATTTTATTGTAGCTATGTATTTATTGATTCCATTCCATCTTCTATACACAAGTTTAGTACACGACATACACTTCTAATATGGAAAAAAGGTCCTACCTATTGTGCATGGGCATAACGTGTACAGATCATCAATGCTAGTTATGTTAGCAGCCACATTATTGAAGTTTATCGAGAAACTTTTATAGTTAAGAGATATTTATCAAGTATGTCCTAATTATAAATATATATTTTAGGTCATGTAGACCCCATTCATTTTATGAAGTGCAATCAATCTTTATGCATGACTTAGTGACGATCTATTCAGTGACATATTATACCCATGTAAGAACTTTCTTCTTATCTATCCATCCAACTATCCAAATAGATGGAGATACATGTGTCAAGTTCAAGGAACATATCTTTTAATACCATCTTACATTTTTTGTAAACTTTAAAGACTTGTCTCTTCATTGTTGATGTGTTATACATTTAAGCTAGAAGCTGAAAGGTTTCTTGATAATAATAAACCAGGTCCGCAGTTTAGCTTGTGTTAAAACCTAAATTAAACTGCGTATCATTTGTATAAGTGCATCCCAATAAGGTTCCTTCTTATATTACCACTAGATATTATCATGGGTCAGTTTTGAATTGGGAACCATCCCAACTTGCCACCAACTGTGGGTCTTCAGCCGGTTCAACCATGCAAATTACTTAACCAAGTGATTCGTGCCACAAAAATAAAAAAAGGAAAAAATTGTAAATAGTTAAAATTTTAACAACAAAATATAAGTAATAAATATGCTTGAAATCATGTGTTGTTGAGTTTATATATAATTATAACCAAAGTGAACTCTTCTTTGTTACAATATTTTAACAATGAGATTTATTTGTATTTGTGAGACTTATTTGCATCTTGAATATTTTGTAGTTTCACATTACAAACACAATAACTAAATGTTGAAGTGATTATGTAGAAATAAATGCACAACTATAAAACTTTTCTTCAACTAATGACTTAAAAACAATTATTGTTAGGCCCAATTTTATTTCAAGTTAGAGAGATTTGTTTTACATTTTTCTTACTTAAATTAACTATAATTATTTAATATTTTCTAAAAATCATGGTTTAGGTTCCTAAAGAACTGAAACTGAATTAAGGAAACCAATAATTCCCAAGAACCAAGAACCACCCAGCTCCTATGGCTCCAGTTCAGATCCTGACTAGAACCTAATTGTGACAACGTTTAACTACCATTGTCTTGCTTCGTTCTTCAAGCCAAATCGAAAAAATTTGCTACTACTATGGATCCATACCGTATTCACTAGGGTTTTTGAACCTTAGAAACTTAGTTAAGGTCCTATAACCATTGCCCTAATGAGATGCATAGCTAGTAGTGCAGTAATTGCAATGTGCCTTCGTCTTTCTTTTGGATCCTTTGACTTTCCAGAAATGTTTAACAAAAATATTAGATTTATATGGTTGAGACAGCTTACCTGATCCTTCTGCTCTAGCCTGTTGCTACATTTCATTGCTAGAACTAGCATAGACTTTATCTGAGTGTTACAAAAGTGCTTTCTCCTTAGGATCTTGGGAACCCTTCCCCAGGTATAGATGGTACACGAGGGAATTCATCTCAAAACCTAGTTTCACTAAATATATTACAAAGGAATAGCAACTGACAAAAGAATTAATGTAGATGGAAATAATAAATATTGCAAATGGAGCTTAATCAAGTGTCTCTTTGAAGATGTGTTCATAAGCATTAAGAAGAAATTTGTTGTTACCTACCCTATCTATCTCCTTCATTAATTGCAACTTTAACTATCTAATAGTTAACAGTTAAACATTTGAGGGATAAGTAGTTGAGTGGCTCTCCTCTATATAGGATCTGTTTTTTTTTTTTTTTTTGCCTAACCAATAAAGGATTTCTCATCTAATAAAAGAATTATGCCTCAGTCAAACACTAAAAGCATTTAGCTGAGATGTTAGATTGTAATGTACAATGTTCAATTGCCAATATGCATAGGTGTGTGTGAAATGATCTAGACACCAATCATAAGAAATCAAAATTAGATAAAGTCAATGAAATCCAACTGGGGTCATGCATGGGTTTAAACGGCAATTTTTTTTTTAAAATTCCCAAATGAGTCTCAAACAAAAAACCTAGATTTATAAAATTCGAAAACAATTCAATTATTGAAGTAAAGTGAATTAGAAATCAATAATAGTTCTTTAAAAGAAATAATTACAAGAAAATCAAACAATGCAGTTAAAGGATTTGATTTTGCAAAATTATGATTTTAACCTAAACCGACAACTTACGCTAATTAAAAATTCAAAAGTTGTAATTAAATTAGACTTGGCTGATATATTTAAATCATTATTAGCCAAGGGTTGGATTAAAAACCCTAAACCGTTGAAAATGAGCTAAGGTTCTACCCTAAACTATTCAAAATGAGCTAAGGTTCTTATATGCGTAAGAAGATTTAGACGTATAAGATCATACCATGTGACAAAATCCTAAAAAGGGATCCTTTTTTCCCTTATCTAAAACCCTAATTCTACCCATTTCTTCTCCCATGTAAATACTTCTTTTTCCGCCTCCTCCCTTTTGAAAGCCCCAAAACCTTAAGGTAAAGTTCTCTAAAACCCTAGCTCCTTCTTAGTATTAAATAAATGGGATTAGTAGAAATGAAGCATTAATTAGTTGGTATGATGTCTTTATATGAGAAAAATGGAGATGAGAGTAGTGTTAGAAGAGGAAGGAGACCTACCATCCCAACACATTCGCGTCAAGGTAAGTATGAAATTTTAAGATCATAATGTGAGTGTTTTAGTTTTTAAGCATGAAAACTAATCTGGGTGAGTTAATACATATTAGAGTGTCAAGAAATCAAGTTTTGGAGTGATCTTGAAGTCTTAAATTTCCTTCCCAGCTAATGAAAGTGAAACTATTGTTTAGAATGAGGAAAGACATTAAAACTAACTTATTTCATGAGGTTATAGTGTTTTTGAAGTTGGGTCTACTATAGTAGTAACAAATGGTGTTTTGGGTATGTTTTAGGGTTGAGTTTTGTTGTAAGTTGATGTTAGTAGGGTAAAATGATGAAATATTGCATGATCATATTGTAAAATTGTAGTGGAACTATAATAACTTGGTAGATGCTATTAAACATAGATGATTGAGAATTTGAACTGGGATAAATCATGTTTTAGCATGTTAGAGATGAATATAGTTGAGTATAGACATAAAAATGGTCATCTAATATCTTTAAGATCACCAAAGTTTGAGCTAAAAGCATGTTTAGATAGAAATGATAAGATTGATAAAAAAAATACCTAAATCCTAGAAGAGCATGATGGCAACACAATGCATGTTTCCCATCGTGCTTCTTCCTGTCTAAAAATGCAAAAGAAAAATTGAACCCAAAAAAGCATGATGGGAACACGACTACGTGTTTTCCACGTGCTTCTCGTCGTATCTAAGAACTCTATGAAACGTAGAAGAACATGGGGAGATACATGATGTCGTGTTTTCCCCGTGCTTCTCTCTGGTTACGATGATGTAATGATGCGTGAAGAAACATGAGGGAATACACTCAGCCATGTTTCCCCCATGCTTCTTTTTGTTCTAAAATGTGCTTTGAGCGCTGAAAAACATAAGGTGATACACTTCCCCATGCATTTGGTCGTGCTTCCCCTTTTTCTTCTTCAATCCTTCTTCAAATTAATAAAACTTGTTCCAATTCCTTCCTTAGACTAAATTAAGCCCTTTAAGTATGATTTTAGGGTAGAATGACTAAGTCAATATAGCCTAGATTTCATAAACAAAGTAAATGAGATGGAAGTAGATAAACATGAATTGATTTCATTTTCTATTATAAATAATAACTTGACTCCTAACTTAAGAACAGATATCGAACTCAGATTGAATAACAGGTACGCCATAATTACGTGTTGCCTGTTGGGATAGAATTAATAATTGAATTAAGAATTTATACTCGACTTATTTGAGTGTTGGTTGCTACTTAATTGCTTACTCTGAGAGTGGCACTCCTGAACTGAATTACGATTGTAATCGCAACTTTGAGATGATACAGTAGTTATAGGTGCTTGGACCCCCATGGAGTGCACGGTAAGGACAAATGGGTAGTCAATAGGAGAGATTTCAAAACCAGACGTTCAATTAGGAGCTAGTGCGAAGTTGCAATGGTTTTGTGGGGGTATGGGCTCTTACATAAAGTTGTAATGGACCGTACTCACTAATGACTGTTTGTGTGGAATTGATCCGTACGAAACTACTTCTTTCTTTTCTTTCCTATAAGGTTTGGGGACTTATCGAACTCCCCTCTTCAATGCATGATTCGCTGAGGGAACCTACCTCTTTTGTTTGGCAAGAGTCATAAGTGCTCTTGTGTGTGTTTGTATTTTTGAGACGCTGGGAATACTTTATTGTTGGTTTAAATTTAATTAAACTTAAATTGTACTTTTTGTATTAGCCTAAGTATGCATGTCATGCGAGTATGTGTTTGATTACTATTGTACTAAGCTTCGTAGCTCATTTTATTAACCTTTTAGGTCCTACTAGTGGTTCAATGGGAATAAGAGATACGTGGGATGTCCCATTAGATGGTGATGTATGAGACATGAATCTTATGAGTTTTCCATGAAAAGTTTATTGTAATTATATTTTATAGACTTAGATGATTGTAGACAAAGAATTATCAAATGCTTTTGTTTGATTTGATATGGATCTTTAAGTCAAAAATCTTGTATTTGAGTTGTAATCTTTTGATGGGCTCAAAGGGCAATATTAATAAATAATTATTTGAGATATTGATTTTCTAAACTTGTTGAATTTATAGGTTTGATAAACCCAAAGCATGAATAAATAGACGACACTTTATCGAAATTCTTATAAAAACTAATAACGATTTCTTAAAATGAAACTTAATTAAAAGCCTACTCAACAACGGAATGCCTTGCACCTATCACTTATAGGTGGTATGTGTGGGTTAACTGTCACACCCTACGTGCTTAGGGCGAAGCAGTTACAGTATATATATATTTCCACAATCTTCAAAGAGACCAACCTGATTTAATATTCATTTCAAATTATTGATATGTGTAAGGGACCCGGCTAATCTCAAATTCAAATACGAGGCAATGCCAAATCCCTGGCCACGTATATACCTTATATATTACACACATGCCTCCTTGAATAATACGTTTATCTTGAATATTGCTAACAAATTTTAAACTTCGAAAATCATATAATTATATTTTGAAAAAACTGAATTTATAACTAGCAAACAAATTTTATAAAAACATTTCTTGCTTCTACTCACATAGGGTTGGATCAACTTTCTTAAAACAAAGCTTTTAAAAACTTATTACAAACAAAGGCTTCCCTTTAAGAAAATACAGATTTCAAAAGATAAAATCTATCTCCATTACGAAAAAAAAACAAATACAAATATCGATCGACCCTATCTCACTTCACTCCTCCTCCCAAAATAATAAGGAATGCTCGTAACCCGAGTTAAAACATCTTCATCTAATCATCACCATCATCAACAATATGATCATCAACAAAACAGTACTTTAAAAAGAATAATAATAACAATAATGAGCTGAATCTTAATACACAGTAACATAAGCACAAACGAGATGTAACACGAGCTTAACTAAATGTAATGCAGACAATAAGTTATTATCTTTTTTTAAAGTAAACAAATTAATACTAGAGTACTCACACTCCGAAACAATCGTGGAAACCTAGGGTCCATGAGTAACATTAGTTGCTCAAGGGGTTGATATAGGCAGTCCGAATACCTATATTTCTTATATCTAATTGAAAAAGAGAAAATAGCCTCATTTAGGGTTCGTAGCCATTACACGTACTCTACCTATCTCAGCCCATAATATAAGAGGGTTCAACCGATCCCATAAATGTGAGCCCTAATGTATTACTTTTCGTTGATCAAGATAGATATTATACCAATATCATTTCCCTTATGAACTACCTGCTGAGCCACTTATAAATATCATTGCATTATGATGGGGGTAGCCTAAGTGCTTAAACTATCGTTCCCCCTCGAGACAAGGTTGCCGTTTCCCAGACTAGATTCAATGGCATAGGTACAAGCAACACTCAATTATAAAGGTTGTCTTCTTAAGTTTTAATCGTTTGTAAACTGCCTATTTTAACAACCATCACACAAGTTACTGTGTTTCAAAAGACCAGAATCCATTTCAAAAGATCAATCAACTATCTATATGTCTATTCAAGAATTAAACTCACATTAACAATTTAATTAATTATCCATTTATGTCAACTCATTTTATAATCCTGTTTGATCAGATACTAAGTAGGAAGATATCGCTGCGAAGATTGGCCTGCCAAAATATGGACAGTTCTCCATTATCTATCAAATTATTTATTTGCTCTTTGTTTATAGTTTTTTATTAAAAAAATATCATCATCATCCATATATAGAAATACTCATTTTCCAAGCAAGCATGCATTTGAAACAACATATTCCCCTTGTTATTTATGGTTTATCCTAACATATCATTTTAAGCCAATTCTAAGTTATTAAGTCTATATTACTTAAATTAGCCAAGCTAATTAAACTTAATTAATTAATTAATTTCATTTTAACTCATTTAAGGTTAATTAGTCGATTTAAACTTGGGTTTATTAACTAAATTCATTTTATACTTAATTACATACACTTAACTAGTAAATTCAAGTCTTTTAGCTTTGTTTAGATATGTAGCAGCCGAAAACAAATAAAATTTTGGCCTTGATACTTTTAGGGTTTCCAAAAACTTAAAACATAAAAGTTCTAAAGCTTTTTTTAACCTTTCAGTAGTATTTTAAATCACCTCAACCAAGTTCGGATGAAAAAGTTATAATCAAAATACGAAACAGTGTCGTGATTAGTGGCCAGCAAGGGCTGAGCCACAACCATCATTCTCCAAAAATGCAATACTAGATGCCACTAAGGGGAGATTCACGCCCATGATTCTTAGGTTTTGGAGTTTTAAATGACCTAAGACTAGTAAGGGCTATATCACACCCATGATTTTAAAAGATTTTCAAAATAGAGCTCATTTTGGGTTAAATCACGTTGCGATTCACAAAATTTTGAAGATCCGAGGCTACTAAGGGTATAGTCATGATTGTGATTGATAGAGTGAAAGGGATTACATTTTCCTTTGTTTTTTTATCCATTTTAATTACTTGTTTCCATCCTATTACAGTTAAAACACTATGAAAGCAACATGCAACTCATTACGCTCACTTAACAACACATAGCACAAACTACATCATACAACTCCCATAACGTTAGATCCAACATTTGAACATTTCATAAACTACATCACCTCGCTTATCTACTAATTTATTACAAATCCTACTTATAACTAACATCAATTTGTCATATATATACAAAAATAACCATCAAAACAAAGTAAAATAATTATACTTAACTTTTAGCAGCCACATGCACACTTAATCTTCTCTATACTTTTTTTTTTGTTGTTGAAGCTCCTTCTAATTTGATTTCCACTTTCTATCTTCTTTTCTAATCTTAATTTCTCTTTTAATTCTTGTTGAAATTGAGATTTGAAGATGATTTTGAGAGATAGAAGAGAAAAAGAATAGAAAGAGAAATGAGGAAAGAAGAAAGATGAGAAACAAAGAAAAGAAAAGAAAAGGGAAAACAGAGAAAAGCAAAAGCAAAAGGAAAGGATAATTATAATTTGGGATATTTAGAGTAAATGTATCAGATTTAGAAACTTTCATATCAATATCTTTAGTTCTGAAAGTGTTTAGGAAAAAAATTTAGAATCTTTACGTTAGAAATTAAGAACTTAAGATAAGAATTAATTTAGGAATTTAGTTTAGATGAAATTGATATTCAATTTGAGCTAGGCTTAAGAACTGACATTTTTGGGAAAGCAAATGAATTCAAAATTTGTGGCGATTTAAAAGTTGGAATTTAGCGATTTAGGAATATATTGAACATTTAAACAACATGTTTATGGGTTTAGGTATTCAAAATCTCAAATTTCAACTTAATCTATTATTAATATAATTATATTCTATAATTCATTTGATTCATTTAATTTATTTAAATTCGATTTCTAACTTAGGGGAAGGTATGGGGGTATTTCAATATGTGCCAATTAAGATTGTTTTTAAGAATTAATTGGTTAAAAATAACTCAATTTTGCCTCTTCAACATTTGATATAAACTTTTGCATTCAACACAATCTAATCATTTGTATAAATATGTTCAAAACAAATAAAATCCAAAATAAAGCGATATATAATACATAATGTATAAACATAATTTAATCTTCAATAGTAAAACAACCCAGAAAGTGAATATGTGTTCTTAAACCAACAACAATGAAGTTGGAAATCTAAATCATTAAATATTAAAAAAAAAAAAAATTTGAAATACTATTAAGCCAGTATTCCATTAAAGTGACATGGCTACTTAACAACAACTATATTTTTCAACAGGGAAACAAATAAGGACATTCAATAGGCAATCCATTGTTTTCCTATCCATCATTTCTAAATCAACTAGGTAAGATGGAAAATAAGATAAAGATGCATATTATTTATTTTTTAAAATGTTTAATTAAAAACATGTTGTAGTGTGTCATTCATATACGCTCTACTTATAGTAGGCAACTCAAAAGTATAATACTAAAATTAAGGTAGGACTATATGTTAATTTTGTAGGTCAAAATATACTAAAAGGGTAGAAAAAACACTTTCATCAATCTATTTCTGTTATGAGATTTAGTGAAAGTTGGACTAAATATTTTATTGCTTTTAGTTTTGTAAGTACAATTGTCGCGACCCTATGTGGGGCCTAGTAGGATTGCCCTAAATCATCATATCACGTGTGCACCCGCAACATGAGGATCGCCTTGCAAGTCAGAGTTTACAAGACTCTAATTAATTATCCTCTCATTGTATTATACATATATAAGTTTATTATGAAATAATTTATTGGATATTGAGACTTCCACAGATCACAAGACCGCAGAGAATCAGATATCCTACCAAACGACAAGATAAGGTAAACCTAGGTTTAACACAAAATATAAACTATGTTAAGTTAAGAAAAAGACTGCATTTTCATGTTTATTCTCTCAACTAGGTTTAACCTATCAAATTTTCAATCTTCTATCAGTCTCGTACAACTTGATCTTTGCTACGCTCTGTACTCAATCCTATCCCATCCATGTATTCAACTTACCTGCAAAAGCAAACTGTTGGGGAGTCAGCTACAACTAGCTGAGTGAAGTATACCCTCGCTCCATACCGTTCAAGCAAAAGCAAACAAGTTATTAAACAAGCATATGCAATGCAGACAATCAAATGCACAAATATATATGGCCAACCGGTAACCATATATATATTCGGATTTGCGCCCTCCGAATCTGGGGTTGGGGTACATCCACTCATCAGCACCCAGATTAATATACCTCGGGAATCAAATTTCTCAAGAAAACTTTTTATATATCAAAATAATATACATATAACAACATCCCATTGAAGTAATAAATCCGAAACAATGACCCGCCGCGATCCTAGGAGGTGGGCCGTCTCCCCAGGACGACTTAGTTCCCATTCCCCTAGAACAAGGCCCATGGTACACACTAGGTATATACCACTTCGGTCCTCCATGTTCACCGTCCTCACGGGACAGTGTGGCCCATTCGAGTCAAAGTGTAGTGGTGATGGCCTTCTACATGTAATCGTGCAATGCATGATCAATATTATAATTATCACGCCAATAGTCATTAAATCCACTTATTTGGCGATCAGACAATTATCAGACACTCACAAAGATCAAAATGATTAGACAACACTCAATACTTAACGTTTAGAATAATGTATAGTATTTTCAACACAGATAACAAACACGAGCAACCATAAGTGTAAATTTCCCAACCCCATACTTGAATCATTTGATTTATATTAACAAAATATTATACTCTAAACCTACAAGCACAAGCAGATATGAAGGTCATTGGAATATACTCACCTGTTTATCCTTGCTTAATAGTCATAGAAGTCTAAAGAACACTTGAAGACGGATCTGTCTTCCCTGAGAATCGAGATAACAGATACCCCATTACTATACTCTTATTCATACAAAGAAACCTATTGTGTCTTTGTGTCTTAACTCGAGTTTTAGCATATGAGTAGTCATTGGAAAACTTATCGAATATAGTTTTTAATTATCAGGTTAAAATAATCATTTTGTATATTTGTCCTATGTTACTTTAGGGGCTCGAAAGGTATCATAATGATGCCTAGGTTTCTTGTTTTATATTCTTAATTATTATTTCAAGTTCAATTCCTTGTAAATGTTTATTTCATAAAGTATTAGTGACTAAACTTAATTTGAGTTCATTACTCTACTTTTTAGTTAAAGCGTATACATTTATATTTATTTTCATTTTGATTATCTTGATGTTATTTTAAGTATTTAACTTTAGTTAATTTGATTATATCGACTAATATTTATGATTTTCATTAATCTATACTTTATATCCTTATAGTCTTATAAGCGTTTAATTTTATACTTAGAGTTACGGAATTCTTGGTTAAGTTTAATATTTCAATTACAATTTATATTATCTTGATTTTTTAATTTGTAATTGAATTACTTAAATTTTATTTTAGGAATCTTTTTTTTATATGTGTTGAAATCTTCATATGTCTATATAGGTTTATTATTGAGTTTATATCTAATAGATTTAAAGCTAAATATCTTTTATCTATATAATACTTAAATCATATCAAGTTTATCTATTAATATTCTATTTCTGCGTATAATCTGAATCTTATATTTGTATATAAGGTCAAGATGTTCTTATAGGGCTAAAACTTTTATAATAGGGTTCTACGGTTTTCTAAGCTTTTATTTTCCTCCTTAATTCCATTTCTACTCATGAGTATATGTTGTGTATACTTTAAATTATTTAAACTTGTCATAGAACATCTCTATTCTTTTTAAATGTTGGAACTACGCTATAGGTTTACTTAACTTAATTCTAATTGTTTCTTTAGTTAAGTTTTACTTCATAAAACATAACGAATGTTTATATAAGTTAAGAATATTTTTGTTTTAGTGTTTTCGATATTAAAATCTTAGTTTGAGTCTTATTTATGTAAATTATACCTAATATCTAGTTTTAACGGTTACATCTCAATCCTAGCGATTTATCTTTAAATCATCATTTGTTAACTGATATACTTTAAAGATCTAATAATTCAATTCTAAACCACTAGTTATTGTCTTGAATTATATTTATCGAGATATTACTCGTTTTGGAAAATTACTATTCATTTCCCAGGAGGTCACCCATCCTAGGTCATGAGCACTTAACTTTTAGTGTTTTGAGAATTTTTCAGTGTTATACTACAGATATCTCTACAGTACAGGTTCTATATTTTTCTTACATTGTTTTCAAGTTGAAAACTAAATTCTAAAATCTACGGAATCAGATAGATTTAGGTTTTTCACCTACGCGATTAGAGTTTCCAAATCTAATAGGGTAAACTCGGGTTTTAGTCTATACAATATTAAAATATTATAACTTTCATGTTTGTGAAATCAGAATTTTAATTTGAGCTTTAGATTAAAAGATTTTGATCAGTTATTGATCCTATCGGGTATATTTCAACTCTAGCAATTTATCTATAAATTTCTATTTACTAATAAATAGACTCTAAATATTAATTATCTAAACTTATAATCAATTTTCTATCATCTAGCATTTTTTTAGTTATCAATTTATTATATATTTGATAAACGAAAAGTAATATCAACTAGTCTAAATACACATACTGGCATGACATAATTTTATATTATAATCATTATATATGCATGTAAATATGTATATTTATAATAAAAACTAATATTAAAACTCTTAATATTACGAAACTTCTATATACCGGATCATAATAGTAAAATTTTAGAATGATCGAAACCTAACCTTGTGTGGTCTTGAATTGAAGAGCGCATCGCTACGATCACAACACCACTTCCGGAATTGAAATCGGTTACCGAATATGAAAGATACGAGCTTTTGAAAATCGGAGGAGCTTCTAGATGCCTTTTTGATTATTTTATTATTTTTCTTTTTCTTTTTTTTTTCTTTTCTTTTTTTTTTCTTCTTCTTCCGACAGAAGAAGACTTTTTTCTTTTTTCTTTTTTTTTTTTTTCCTTTTCCTTCTCCGTTTCGGAGAAGCTTTCATTCTTTTTTTTTTTTTTTATTTGTCTTCATTTGAAGACAGAGAGAGAGCCTGAGAGAGAGAGAAAGAGAATAGTGGAGAGAGAGAGAGAATTGAGAGATGAGACGAGAGAAGAGAGAGAGGCTTTGGAATTTATAGGGAAAGAATTGGCGTGGAGAGCAAGCAGAGGAGAATTATGGGAGATTTTAATTTTTCGGGTTTTATTAATACGTATAATAAATTCATTCGATAATATTTTTAGATGAAAATTTACGTACCTACTATATTAAATATTCTAAACATTATGGTATACTTAAAATTTTTAATTTAAGACTTTTATTTTTCAACTTTAAATATATTATCGTAAATTATAATTTATCCTTTAAGGATTTAAATTATTAGTGTTTTGGTATTTTATGACTTGTTAATAATTAAATTATCTTTAATTTGACTTTATTTATATTCTACTATTATAAATTTATAATGTTTATCTTTTGTTTGTATCTTTTGAATTATTTTTAGGATCTAATTTATTATTTTACTTATCTTTATTAGTTTTTAGTTTATATATTAATCATATTATTATTGTTATGTCTTACGAAAGATTTTTCTTTGATATAGGTATAGTTTATACTTATATTTTTATTTTAATTAAGTCTTTTATTGTCCATATTGGTAATTACCAAAATTTAAATTCACGAAAAGCGGGGATGGTTTTTCGGACATTTCTAAAATTTCTACCAGACATTACTATCTATTTAACAATTACCAAAAATTAAATAGACGTATAATTTAGAGCGTTACAACAATAATCAAGTAAATTGTTTCAATGATGAAAGCATACAATCAATACTTTAATATTGATATTGATTGATGATGTTAAGCGGCAATCAACACTAATAAACACATTTGACTATCTTTTCATTTCTTTTGAGGATAATTGCATATTACTCCTAAACTTCTACCAAGATCTATGAACTTTCAAAGTATACTTTATGACGCCCTAAACTTCAACATTTGGCATAATCAAGGACAATTGACATTTTTCATGTGTATTTTGAAAGTTTTGGGGATAAATTTGCACATCAATAAAAGTTTAAGAAGTAATATGCATTTAATTAGTAAAAGTTCAATGGGATAATTTGCAATCCCTTCCGACCCTGTTTTGTTTTAATGGAAAATGTTAACTATTCTTAACTGTGTCAATTTTTGAAAGATTAAGAGATTCAAAAGTGTACTTTGAAAGTTTAGGGGGATAATTTGTAATTTTCTCTATAATATTATTATTTTTTTCACTTGAGTGGTGATTATCATTGCTTTGGTTACACGTCTTAACATCCACATTACTAGTCACGTGTACCTTAAGGAGCAATGGTCACTATAGAAATGGGTATGATAGTTTCCCATGCATATGAATGATTATGTGGCGACTAATGCCACATATAACACATGGCATTAGTTGCCACTTAGCCATAAATATAAGCATTTGATGACTAATGCCACATAAGTGGCACGACACATGGGATTTTGCATTTTTTTAAATTTTTTCTTTTAAAAATTGAAATGATAATTTTGTTTCTTTTGTTGTTATAGGTGAACTTGTAATTGGGTATTGGGAGCTTTTTTTTTTTTTTTTTTCTTTTTTGACAGTTTAACAAGTGCGGTTGAGAAGGTAAGTGTTTCCTGATTTTCTCTTTGAATAGACACTGTTGTATAAGATGTTTGCTTATTATTTTGCTGGAAATGCCATATGTGAAATTTTCTTGTGGGTGTTTTTTTTTTTTCCAGGTCTAGTGTTATGTTACGAAATGAATTTGAGGGATTATACAGTCACTATAAGAAGATCCGGGTTTTTAAAGGAAAAAAAATTGCAAGGTTGATTTTTTTAACACACATTGATCTTTTATAATTGGAAAGTAATTAAAAAAATTATTTAAAAAACATGCGGGAATGTAACTCTTAGCCAAAAACCAATTTTTACCAATGTAGAAGACTTCATTAAATTTGAATTTTGTGAAAATAAAATCTATCGTTTTTTTAATTTAAAATTTTGAAACTTTTTTAAAGAATATGTTAGATTTTTAATCCGAATTGTTTTTGAAAAATTACAAATTAAATAGCGACAGTCGCCACTTAAACCCAAAAATAAGGTCAGACATAAGTGGGGACATATTTGACCCTAGACTAACAACTCTAACTGCTTAGGAAAGGCTAACATGTAGTATTGAATATTAAAATATGATTCTCCGGAAATTTTAAGAATTGAACATCTATATAACCTAGTGGTCAAAATAATATTTATGTTGATATCAATCCGTGTTTTTCCTTCATTTACATTGAAAATAAAACCACTTGTTCTTAATTTATGATTAATTGCATAAATGATATTGTATCATATGTGATGTACTATTAATTTTTTCAGAGACTTTCACATATAACTCGATACTATATAAATTATTGTCTCAATGAGTTATTACTTTGCAGAAGGCAAAAAAAAAAAAAAAAAAAGAGTTATTACTTAGCATATCAATTTTGTTGATTTTGTCAAATTTATTTTTTAATCCTCCAATGGACAAATTCAATTTGGCAAATTTAGTTGTGGTGTTTGTGCCTTTTTCTTTCTTTCTTATTATTTTTTCTTTTTTTAATAAAGTATCTACAAAATATTCAATTCTCTAGAATGTTATGATTTGAGTTAACAATTCTTGTTAGTTGATTTGTAGGAAAGGAGTAAATGGAAATTATATTCAGGATGCGTGAGTCAGAAACTAAGGGAGTTTAAGAACTACAATATATGATAATTAAAATGAAAGTTTAATTTTTAGTTTAGTGTTTGGACGCAAAAATGGTATTTGCTTTACAAGAAAATAGTAGTAGTTATATATATATAATATATATATTATATACTTATGAGTCAAATAGAATGTTTTAACTTAATAATATAAATAGATATAAAGTCATTTAATATAAAAAACTATACTCCAAGAACAAGGTGATAATCAGCTAAAGAATTATAATCATTAAGTGTGTGTAGTTCAACTACAAGTATCAAATTAGCATCAGTGTAAAAAATATAAATCAAGAAAGAAAAGGAAAGAAATTAGAAGTGGAGACTTGTGTCTCCCTGGACCCATGGAAGACTAACCTTAAGCCTTTCCCCAATTACAACAATGACAAATAAGACAATAAGCTAAGAAAATACAATTACATGGCAGTTATGACTTGGTTTGCCCCAATGATGGAAAGAGCCAAAGCAATAGTGAGGAGGAACACTTTCTTCCTATAATAAGTGGAACAGACACTCTCCTCCCTCCATGTGTCAATCCCGGACACAACATCTTTGGTTGCACTAAGTTTGATTTCCTCGGCATTTTTCACAATGTTTACACTCCTAGGTTTCTCACCAACATCATCCTCTACCTTTTTCCCAGATGAAAAGATTGTACCAATTACCATCCCACACTCTTCCGTACCATCCCCAATGTAGATTAGCCTCATCAAAACAAGCGCAATCAAACAAACGGCCGAATTCCCTGATTTGATCCATGGCATCATCAAATTCGCAAGCCTTTCCATTTTCCCCTTAGTAAATGCTTCAAACTTACCGAAGATTGAACTTCGCTTGTCAAATTTTTCTTTCGGGTCTAGTTTTGCTAAGGGAGGACGATGAACCATCATGTTATTTAAATTTTGGACCTTCATGGTTTGTGATGGAACTACTTGATGGAAGATTGTTTCCGCGACTTGGCGTGTTGACACGAACATTCCATGGTTTACTTTGACCTCCTCAACGACCTCGAAGCTTGGTGAACTAGAATATTGTTCCATCTCGCGCGCCTCTTCCAAGAAGCTCGAGTTTTGGTCCTCATGATCATTGATGAATTCGAACGTCAAATCATCGACATTATTTTCGTTGATTTCTCCATTGTTGTCATGTTGAGATATGTGTCCTGAAATGTAGCATATAGCTTAATTAGTTAATATAGTAGAAATTTTAACCTCCACAAGGCTAGTTGAAAGAAGAAATGGTGCTTTTATGGTACCTTGATAATTTTCAGGTTCTTCACTTCTTCGAAAATTTGAAACGCTTTCCAATGGAACTATCTTGTTTTCTTCTCCAAATGTCTACATCGAATTACGTGACAACTTAAGATTAATTAAGAGGAACCCAGTGATAAGGACGATAATGAGTAGTTTCAAATTAATACAGAATCTTGCACGTCTATAATGTGAATGATAAAATGTGATTGAATTTTAATTCCCTTAACTATTGGATTTATGAAATTATCACAAACTTATGGAAAATCATTTCAACTCAGCTGAAACTCCATCAACCAATAACATAATGGATTTAAATCTGTAAATAAGACGGGTGTGGATCTAAAATTTATTAAAGTATTAAGAGTAAGAGAGTTTAATCTTGATATTTATATAAATAGTAAATTTGACATGTTTTCATCTAATACATAACCATGATTTATATGAAGGTATTAACTAATAAATATAGGGTACGCTAGATGTAATTAATATATTTAAACTTTGAGATATATGATTGTTAATATAAAATTTCTTAAATACATCCATCTAATCTTACGGCACTAATATGTATATGGCCAAAAGAGGCAAAATTTTCGTCTCAAATATATACTTCCCCTCTTATGGTTTGCCATCTGACATGCCATGTCATATGCACAAAGAGGTGAGTTTTGCCTCCAACAAGGATTAAGAGTGATATTAGTTGGTGAAATTGTATGGGAAATCATATCATGGATGAATGTCTTAAGTCTCTAAATTATATTTGCATCATTGGGATCTTCTAATCACGCATTGTTTTGTATTGAAAAGATGCGGTAATGCTTGTATTATTATTATTATTAGGCACTCACAACCTATTTTTAAGGAATTATGGGATCACTAAGCACACCGTGTGAGCGAAATCAAACGAAGTATACCACATAGTAATAGTTGAACTCACACAACAAAAACAAGTACAAAAAGAATGTGAAGTTAACATACCTTCTCTAGATCTTTTCTAGGCATCCCTACCCATCTCAAATTCTCAACCATCCTTTGTGGTTTGAAATCTTCATCAAAGCCACCAATTTCTATTGACCTAGCATTGGTATCTTCAACCGGCTTGTCATTATACGCCATTGAGGACGAACCGCTGGTTTGACAATAATTTTGATTTGCATTTCCCGTCATGAAGGTGAAATCATCGATAGGAGCATAATAATCATCCCATGAGGGATAAATATTGCTGGGCTGGTTTATCAGTTCTTGTGAAACTTGAGCAACGGAAAGGATTTCTTGCAATATATCTGGTTTATCTGCACTTTCATGAGTAGGCGGTGTTGGTTAGCATTTGGAAGTTGGTGATGCCTTGTTGGGGGGCTTCCTCAAACCCTAATGGAGGAACTGAGAACCGATGCTGAAGCCTTGCACACTCCAATGCAATATCCACCTACAAAATAATGGACAAGAAGTATAAAATAGCAATATTAAAAAAAAAGGGGTTAATTACGAAAATATGACTACAAAATATATGATTTGTATTAATTTTTCTAATAAGATGACTCGAATTTATACAAAAGTGTTATTATAATTAATTATTATTAGAGGGATATGTGTTAGAGTTTTATTGGTTTAAAAAATTAATTTAATAAAAAATATACTAAATAACATTAAATAAATAAAATATTAAAAATTATTTAAAAAATGAGAAAATGGAGAAAAAATGTAAAATTAATTTTGATGACCAAAAAAATATTAACATGTGTCATTCTAAAATAATTAAATAATATTAACACTTTTATATGAAATTTGGATACCTATTTGTCAAAAAATAAAATAAAATAACACATATTATATGTTTGCAAATTAATCAAAACATAGATTATGTTTTATAATTAACCCAATAAATAATAATGTTTATAAGTATCCAACACACTTATTAAGATGTGGACGTAAGCAATTTTTTACATCTTCATGCACTCACTTTCTAGTAAAGGGTGCATTCAATATTATTAGAATTTATAGTAGAATTATGATTGATGTTTATTGTTTGAAAATTAGTGTCTCAATTGTATTCTCATTGGCTATAATATAATACCTAAACAAATTATATATCTAAATACAATTATTGCTTATTAAAACTGTAAGATATTTAATCACGATTGATTGAGATAAGCTTGAGATCAGATAGGGATAACAGATATTTAATCCCTTGGAATTGTTTACTATCGAAAACTTTTTTTATATAGACCAATCTATATAGATCATATATATATATATATTTAATAAAAATTTTGTTAACTACTTCAAATTAACAACATACCCGGGATGGGGGTGGAGGGTATGATGACGCGGTTCCTTGATTCACAAATGGGATCCCAGTGAAATTCAAAGGGTCTTCGGATATCGGTTGCATCCAATAATTTGTTGTGTCATTTGGTGCATAGTCTTCAAACGAGGATGCATCATTATTCATCATGCTTTGGGAGCACGTGCTTAATGAAGTTGGATAATCCATGCTTTCCATGTCATCACATCCTCCGAAATCTGAATACAAATCTTCTGGTGGTCTCCTGCTTGTGGAAGTTGTAGCATATCGATCCTCGGATTTTACGCAGATTGCAGTCTTTTTGAACACACGACAAAGTGCATACGCATCCTGGTAAAAAATTTAAGGTACTAATTATTAGTTAACACAGACATGCTAATGAAACAAGATTGAAATTAAGCTGCTACCTATGTTTCATGGAAGACATTTTTCAAAAGTTACTTCAACATTAACCATAATTTAAAATTTGTTATAATCACATATTATTGTCGTAATCCTAAAATATTGTGATAACAAAGCAATTTTATAGACAAGAGGCAGCTGGATACCACATGATCGGGACAAATAATAGCTACTATTAACATCTTTATTAATACTTCCTATTAATTTTTCATATTAACATTGACAACTATAAATTCTCGATTAACCTTTAAAAAATCGTTAAATTTAGTTGCTGTAAAAAAAAAGTAATAATAATTAATAATGAAATAAATAATGAAAAGAGTTAGGTTTAGATTTGGAACCTGCAAACCGGCATTAGTTTCGCACTCTCTTTCGTCCAACCGATATTCATGCATGACCCAATCAGTACGTGCTCCATGGGGTGCCCTCCCACGGTAGTAAACTAGGGTTTTCTTCATCCCCACAGCTCGGGTTTGAGAGTTCACCTTTCGATCCTTCCCGGTGGCTTTCCAATAACCGGCTTTGGTTGCGCGGTTGGTCCTGGACCCATTTGGGTACTTGCGGTCCCTTGGGCTAAAGAAGTACCATTCCAGGTCCTTGCTTGGTAACAGAGATTTACCTTCATACATACCAAAGCAATATATATATTACATAGAATTGAATGTCTTAAATAATCTTCTTCTCTAGAACAAAAATACCCTTAGATATATAATTTAGTAAGTTTGTAAATTTTCGAATTTTTGTTTCCATAATCCAACCATGATGTTTTTTTAATCATTTTTATTAACAATTCCATGTATAATACATATTTTTACATCTTATTAATTAATCATGGTATACCGTCAGCTAAAATATATTAAAGTTCCTAAGAAGAATTGAACGCTTTTTTTTTTTTTTTTTTTGTTCATTTGCTTAAAGCTACCAGCAAGAAAAGAATAAAGAAAAGATCGTTGGATGCGTGATTATACGTGGAAAATCAAGCTAGGGAAGATTATTTATATTTAGCCGACGTATATAAAGCATTGCAAGTTTTGGAATTAGTATCCGTATCAAACAAGCAGAACTTTCTTTTTATCTTGATCTTTTTGACTTGGTCTCCCCCCCTCCCCCGAGACTTTTGTCTTTATTTTGTTAACTATAGAAACGTAAAAATGGAGGGACCGTGCACTTTATTGCCACGTGTACACACTTTTACTATAAAAAAAATATAAATTTAGGTAAAGGTTTTCTTGAGATATTTATAATATCTTAGCTTTATATATTTGACTAGGAATAAAGCATGCAAAATTCATAATTCGTTGAGATGTCTAATTTGTAAGATAATTTTTTTAGGGTCGAAAAAATTACAAGGGCCTGAGAGATTATAGTTAAATCTATCCATTCTATTAGAGCATATTTATTTTATGGAGAAAAGCTTTCGATGGAAGGAAAAAAAAAAGGAGTTTTAATAAAGTTTAATACTTTGATATATTATTGCTCCAAAAATTCCCAAAATTCCATTATATCGGACTTCTTTATTCACCTAAAAGTTGAATATATCATGTCTTGCCTTCTTACTTATTGTATGCATATTTACTGTGAACACGAATACCCGGAGGTCGGGCCTCCGGCCTCCGCGTTTCACCCCTAACTTCAAAAAGGAAGAAGAAATATTGTATTTAATGATGTATCTACTAATTTGCATTTATCCTTTTTATAGGTTTTCATCTTATAACCTGCTATCTCATGCAAATTTGGGTGTGTGTGTGTATGTATATATATAACCGCCACTGGCCGCTCGCATTGGGGTAATAATTAAGGGCTTGCAATAATTAGATTTCAATACTGTCTTGTAACTTTAGTATATGTATTTTACTAATCAATGTGAAGGTAATAATTAGGGTTTTCATTAATTAAATTTTAACAATGTCTTATGATTTAGTATTTATGTTTTTATTAGTCAATTGATTCTCACATTGTACATGCACTATACATATCTCAAAAGGGAAAAGAAAATAAAGGAATATTTCTAATGTTAGTTATTCTTTGCTTCTCCTAAATTTTTATTTGTTTAGCCTATAAGCCTAGAATAACACGGTTAATGCAAAACCAAAAGTACGAATAATAAACTGTGCAGGATTCTGTACTTATAATTAACGTATGAAATAATTAATGCAAACTTGATATATATATGTGTATATAATTGCCTATAAGAATATCAATAAATGAAGATATTATTGTTTTACCTGGTAAATCCCAAGGTTCACACTTGTAGAGATCAACTTCAGGAATAATGTCCAGTTCAATCTTGCGGCCATTTATCTTTCTCTTAAGATAGTATGCCACAAGTTCTTCATCGGTCGGATGGAATCGGAAACCTGGAGGCAACGAAACTGGAGCCATCTAAGGTTATATCTGATCCTAGCTATATGTTAGAGACGATTGCTTCTAAATTAAACGAATCCGACCAGCCTCGTTCTCCAAAAAACTTGGAGACTGGCCTTTTGTTGTTAGGATCTTTACACAATCTGCAGAAACAAAAGAACACATGACCCAGTTAATTAGCTCTAAAAGAACCTAAACTTGATAGCTAGAACATACATATGCAAGATTACTAATTTTATTATATGTTGATAAAAAAAAAAATGCTTTTTGCCATTTTTGCACACTTAGAAAAGATTGATTATACATCCTTGTATACTAAATATTAATTAAGATGGAAACAGTGACTGAGAAACCCTAATATTGCATTCTCTCCTAGGTCGAAAATATAGGTCACATCTTATATTGATCCTAAGTTAAACTGAAATTCTATGGCATAATGAAAGAAGATGTTTCTAAGGATGGTCCGGCCTAGCTCTAAACAAATATATACATTACCACTATTGCCAAGCGGTAGGAAATTCTACCACCATCATTGCACTATCAAATTTAATAGCTTCTTAGGTAAAATTGGATCAACAAACTAAACTCCAGTTGAGAAACAATTCTTAAATTCTTACAAAAACAAGAATGATTAATATTGAAAAAAACTTTTCAAAAACTTTCAATCGTTTTAAAGGAAAAATAAGAGAGAGAGAGAGAGAGAGAACCTTAATTGTTAGTGAAGATGAGGATGGAAATCCTTTGAAGAATGATGATATCCTAGGAATTGGAGGGGAGAGAGAGAGAGAGAGAGAAAGAAGGGAAGAAAAGAAAGGGAGATTAATTGAAGTTGTTTGGCCAATGAGAGAAGGGGGAGAGGTGGGGAATTTAATCAAGGGAAGAGGAGAGAGAAAATGCAACAAATGAAGGATTGGAAGCTTGGATGGAGTCTGAATAAGATGACAAAAAGTGAGAAAAAGTGGAGGTAGGCTATGCCACCCTGACCCTGACCCCCTATTAGCCTACCCTCTCTCTTTGCTTTTTCACTTTTTCTCGTACTGGTCATGAATTTTTTTAATAATCTGTGTGTTTCTTTTTCATTAGTTTCTGTCTAAGACAGGAGAATGGTGGAATTTGAGTTTGGAGATTTCATGTGGGACCCTGCTTTTGCCACGTGAAGACAGTATTAGATCGAGCCATCAAGGGTTTCATAGCAGAATCACTTGTAAGTTCTCTCATCCTTTTCCCTTCGATGCCAAACTGTTGTGTGTC
The DNA here is from genome assembly GCA_024138025.1 of Combretum micranthum. NCBI lineage: Eukaryota > Viridiplantae > Streptophyta > Magnoliopsida > Myrtales > Combretaceae > Combretum > Combretum micranthum. The sequence goes on along the minus strand of JAMXBD010001131.1, from coordinate 35,034 downwards.
CCATTCTTTCCTTTTTATCAATCCATCTTTTGCTACCTTTCCCTTTAGTGAGTTTATGCTTCCTTATGAATCTTTTGCCCTCCTTCCTGTCTTCTTTCTTACTATATATCTTGGATATATCACGTTCGTTTGTTAATTACTCCGAACGTAAAAGCTACATGCAGTGTTAAGAGGATAAAAAACAAGAGCACCATCATCCGAATGGTGTCACTAAAATTTTATTCGTTAGATATAATATTTGTTTTGCTACTTTTCCAGATCTTGAATTAGACAATATATGTTTTAACATGTTTGGTTTAGAAAATAAATTTGGTTTTGGGCAAAGCTCCTTTTATGATACTAAATAAATCCTAGAATATGAAAAAATAAATCCTATAATTAAAACAACTAAATAAAATTTGATAACTAAAATCTAGAGATTATAGTAAGCAAAATGCTTATACTTTCAATTTTTTGTAATTTATTGTCTCATTTTTAAATTTTAGCACATTAGTTGTCTGAACGATCAAAGTATATGCATTCTAGTATCTCTGTTAAATTATATTTGATTGACATTTATTTTGATAACAGGATAATGACAGATCAAGTGGCTGTATTTTCAATTTTTGATAATTTTTTGTAGTCTAACATTGCATCTTTAGATTTTGGCACCTTTTAGCTAAATGTATGCCGTTATCCTATCATCAAAATAAATGTCAATTAAATATTATTTAATAGAGATATCAAATAGCACTTACTTTGAAAATATAAGTACTAATTTGCCTAAATCTAAAGATGAAACATTAAATTGCAAAAAAAAAAAAAAAAGGAAAATACAAGCATTTAGACTACCTTTATCCCCTAAAATCTCAAACAACACTTTTTTTCCTTCAATTGTCACCTTATCATCACCTCATCATTACCATTACTAGTTCTATCACCATTGTCATTACCACCATTGCTACTGTTACTGCTACCACTACTATCAACTCAATACTAGCAAACCAAGGCATCATTACCATCATCATGGTATTATTACCACATCATCACCATCGCTCACACTTGGCACCACCACTACTAAACCATCCTCCCTGTGATTATTACCATCTCAAAGACCTCATATACTATCATTACTGCTATTACTACATTATACTATATCATTATCATTACCACCACCATTGCAATTACTATAACTACTGTTTTTTTAACACCTCTACCTCATTACGCCATCATTGCCATTGTTACCTTCACATAGCCATCAACTAGTCATCGGCGTTGCTGTTGTTAATGGATCCATGTGCCACTATGAGAGTCAAGGAGTCAACAATGTTGGTTGTGTTATAGTCATGGTAGTGTTGTCATGGCAATGGTGGTGGCGACATTAAAAGAGGTAAGATGATAATAGAATGAGAAAACATAATTAATATATCTATTTTAATTAGTTTTGTGTATAGCAAATAAAATAATTAAAATACTCCTACATTGTTAAACATGGTATAAGACGTTCGTGTTGTGTTTCATTTATCCTCTATTACATTGAAAACTAAACATGATCTATAAATTTAGTTCTTTAGGAAATTGTGTTAACATGATTAATTAGGTATAAGATGGGTAGGTATGAAATTTACTTGTATCATATCCTATAAAGTACAAGGTTTTGAATTTACACCTAAAATCTACCCTATAACACTGCTATCCACCATATGTATCTTAAAAAATTACATGATATGGGAATCCTATGAAACCTGTAAACTTTTTCTCTTCCTTTCTTAAATTTTAAGTTTACAATAATATATACGATTTTATATGACATAAAAAAACTAATTTATTTTCAAACAATATGTGAAAAAATTTAAAAAGTAATTTCATAATATCACAAGTTTTACAATGTGTAAAATTTATTTATATGTGAAAGTTGAAATACCTTTGTATCAAGAGGAAGAGTAACATCGTCCATAAATAACCAGTGAAGAATACAAAATAAAGTGATTACCCAATTTCTTTACTTAAATTTCTTAACCTACATTCCATCAGCATTTTTATGAAGAAATTACAAAAAAAAAAAAAAAGATACAAAATCAATGAATAAAGTTAGTTAATGTACATTTTTTTTCATTGCTTTAATTTAAAAATTATAGTAAATTAGGGTTTGAAATGGAGAAAAAAGGACCGTATTAGCATCCTAGATCACCACATCCTAAAAACTAAAAAAGAAAGGAAAAAAATGGGGAGGAAAAAAACCATGGGTCGCATAAGTCAATTATGACTTTGACAGTTCTTTAAAATTTCCTTTTTCATTTTCAAGAATAATGGGTGGTTGTCCATAGTCCACAATTATAGGTTAGCTATAACTTACTACGCAAAGACGATCATAGATGGCAATTGGCTAAAGCTCTTGGTAGCAACAACTCCCCCTCCCCAGTTCTTTGTAATATTAAATTTGTGTTTTTTATATCATCCAACTAATATATTTAATAATTTAATTTTATCAAGTTAATCAGTAGACTAGTACTAGTAAAAAATTGACATGCGTTTTCTAACTGTTAGTGAGTTGATGATAAGGAGTGATTAAATACAGTAGTGCAAAGTGTTTTAAAATTAAAAATATCGATATGCACAAAATAACAAAAGGTAAGAATAAAATCACATATAAAATAAATTTTTTATACAAAGCTTAAATTAAACATAGCCATATCTGAAACGAAGGCCGCAATGGCTGTTGCCTTTTGAAAATATGACCTAGTATGGCACTGGTACATAATTAGACTACTAAATCAGGTTGTTGCATGTAGCTGAATCAACTTTAAGAAAACATCTAAGTAAATTGAATTAATTTAAGATGAATATTTGAAGGTTGCACATAATCTTATACTAGATCATGAAATTTGGTACCCGAAAGCAAACTCGAGCAGTAACTTCAATATCTATTTTGTAAGTTTGAGGTAACTACAACATATTTCCTAAGCAATGCTAAGAAGAAGACTTTTCCATTCAAAGTGATTTTTGTAGCATTAGAGCGACTGTTACAAATTAACTTTTCATCAAATTTTGTTGAATAATGGCTTGACATTTGCATCCTTTGTATGAGGTTTTTAGTCAAAATCTATGACATATGTATGTATGAATGATGAAAAATTCTCAAAGAGGCTGGATAAGTGTATGTCATCTCTACTTTCCCCTTTAAGCTTATCCTTACCATAATATTCAAACATCTAGATGAAAACTTATTATATATTGTCACTAAAGAAAAATAAGATTAGATGCACATTTTATAGATTTTTTAAAACGTATCTTCATGATAATTTATTAGATTTTTTTTTTCATAAAAAGATTTCATTCCGCTACATCTAACTTCTAATCACATCCACTTAAACTTAAGGAAAACTCTATGATTTCTTGAGGATTATAACGCGATCGATCCCGTTACATTAATAAACAACCTAAATATCTCTTAAAACTTGATTTTATTTATTTTTATAATCAATTTAATTATGATATACATAATCGTAGAAGTTTCCAAACTTTAATTGTGATTTGCACTAATATACGTGGTGTAAAAAAAAAAAAAAAGCCTCGTGAAAAAGTTACCCATCCAGATATAGATAAATTAATAAATAAATAAATTGCTTATACCGGTTCTACTAAGTTGTTCTTGATCCGTAGCCTTGTTCAGGTGAGAATAGAGTATCCGATCCGGTGCAGAAAAGAAATAAAATGCAATATAAACAAAAGTTGTGTCTCAAATCTAATCAAACAAACAGACAGACTGACGCTATGTAAAAGAAAGCGTTCTCTAAACTAAACCCCAACCAGTCAAGAGGGATCCCGTCCCGATTCATATTGTTAGTTGGTGCACTTTCTTCAATGGAACACTTTTGATTACGTAGAGAGCAGCTCCTCGAATTCCGTCTCCATCAATATATACCTATTTTATCAATTAATAAACTTTCATTGCTTTTCTTGTTCTTTCTTCCTTTGCCCACTTGCGACAACTTTCATCATCTCACGTTAAGCTATAGCTAGAGCATTTGGTATGTGAAAGAAAACTTGGCATAGTCTGTCGTCAAGAGACAAGAAAAGCACGTTTAAAGGCAGGCTTTAATAACTGCATGCCTCCGTTACTATTTAATTTCAATTAACAATGTTTTTTTTTTCTATATTTATTATTAGGTAAATATCGCGAGTGATATTTGAATTTTGATAAAATACAATTAAATATCTAAATTTTAAAATTGATCAATTTAATACCTAAAATTAAAATTGATCAATTTAATATATGAACTTTAAGTCATATTAGTTAAAAACACTATATAAGATGATGATATTAGTCAATTTAATGATGTACTATTACTAAATAAGAAAAGTTCTTTCAAGTAATAAATTGATCAATTTTTAATTTTTTTTTACCGTTATAACGGGAGAGAGAATTCAAACCTTGGCCTCTCACTTAAGAGATCAGGAGATGCCACTGGGTTATAATAATGCCATTCCGTTAAATTTCAAATATTATTAGTCACTTTATTAACCCTTTAGTATTAATTAACTCTATTTATGTTTCTTTCATCAGATGTATGAATTATTATTTTTATAACCTTTAGTAAGTGTTCGATATACGCTTAGTTTAATAAGCTAAGTAAAGCTGTCAATGCACCACGTCCAATGACGATCGAGTCTGTTGAATCGAATGATGTGCCAAGAGGTTTGGCAATGGTTGCTGGGCGTAAAGCCACAAACAGGAAACAGCCCGGACACAGTATGTCTTCAGCCTCAAGTGCATGGTTGAGAAATGAAAAGAAATGTATAATGATAAAAAGGAAAAGAAACGTATATTATGGCCATGCATGTATAATTATAATATAATCATTAAAATATATATATGTCTGAGGTGTAGAAAAGCAATCTCTTCTTGATTACACATGTATATATGCATGTATATAGTATGGACGTGCATGTTCACATTGAGGGGCTGGGAGAATCAATTATAGTTTTTAAGTGCTGAAAGAAAGCCGACTACGTCGGGAGAATTAAACTTTTTTCCTTGTCTTCAAAAACACAATAAATTGTGAATACAGGAGAAAGCAATTTGTTGCAGTTGTTTTTTGTTTTTTTGTTTTTTGCTTTTCTATGGACAATATTAGAATTAGAATGTGTTATGAGTTACGATACTATATCATCATTCATGCACTCAACCTCACGCTCTAAATTTAGGATTATTTACAACCTATCATGTATATCATATATGGAGAGGCAAATCTTCAAAACCTGCCATGAGTACATCAAACATTATAAATACTCTAAAATCACTCAAGAATTAATGAATCCAAAATTCATAAGATCACTTACTTGTAACCATAATCAACTGCATAAGTACCTACTTATTTTCCTTAAAAATTTAACAATCATCTACTATACTAAAGTTACAAGAATTACAAGTTATCACTACAAGATATTTCTTTTAATAAACATTAAGCATCTACTACTGCTCAAATTAACTACTTTAATTCTCTACAAACTCTACTCATCATCTGGAGGGTCTTCATTACTAGCGATATTCTTAGCCCACTATTTATAAGCGCCTAGCAATATAACGGTTTATACGCTCATCACCTGTACATGAAAAAAAAAAAGAGCGAGTCAAAGCCTAGTACGATATACCACAAACATACATACATGATTTTCAAACACATATTCACATATAGACTTAATGCTAATGCAACAATCAACATTTTATTATCTTTGATTTAAGCTGAGCAAACAATATAGAGATTACTTAGTATCCTGATACACAAAAATATAATAACACACACACACACACATATTATGTTAGGTACTCCCCAACATCCAAGAGTCCAAAACATGAATATTGGGTACTCCCTAATATTTTTGAAATCGAAACAACGATATACCCAGATCATTTCTATGTATAACTCTACTTGGGATATCGTCATGCATGGATTATTGGGTTGCCACAATAATAGCGTGAATACTCTTTACCTATTATCAACAACCATACAGAAGCAGCAAGCACCTTTATTTTGCAAGATAGTCAATTTATCCATTTAAGATTCTAACACATACCTAGAAGTCGTTCCATTCCAAACTAGTAGCTACCACATGAATTACATACGCATAAGTTGTTTGAAAAATTATAAATGTCTAACTTAAACTCTCATAGTATTCCTATCGCTTTCGGTTCTACTCTATTACTACCTATATTCTAAGAATCTAGTCATGTTTTAGCTAGAAAAGAAAGGTTTTCAAGGTGTTATAACATATATAAACTAGTATACAAGTGGGTATATGGTTGGGTATCACTTAAGCGAATAGAATATGTTAGAAAAAGGTCTATGGGGTACACAGGTGATATGGGGGTACACATGGGGAACATGACCTCGTGTTTCTCTATGTGCTCTTTTACATCATAGTTTCAAAATTTCACCTAGAGGAACACGGCCAGGAACACAGGGTTGTGTATGTCGTCTCTTTTTTGCGTTCCTTTCTTGTTGATAGCATAGAGAGAAACACAGTTTGATAGATATAATGTGTTTTTCCCTAGAAAATACAAGTTTTCACACTCAAAGAGGTACATGATTAGGAACACGAGGCCGTTATTGATCATATACTTCTGGAAAATTACTATTTTCACTAAAATCCTCTAGATTTGATTTGTTTTCAATCCAAACTTGTTTAAACCTTTTCCTAAATCTATTCCATCATTTTAGCACTCTCCTAAATCTATTCCATCATTTTAGCACTCTCCTATACTCTCGTTACCATTACTCCAATGGTATAACCACAACATCAAAAGCATCATCCACCAAAGGCATTACAACACAAGTTGAATGAAAGCATCATTACCTTTTTAGGTCTTTTATAAATCCATCGTTTCTCAAATCCCAAAACGTTGTTTGATAAATTCTCTAAAAATCCTTTCTTGTCAAATCCAAAACTTTCCTATAGGTGATTACTATTAAGGTCTAGGCTCTAAAAGTCTTAAATTTGATGTTGTCCTAGTTGTGAATGGTAAATGCAAAAAGGAATATGTTCCTTACCGTGACGATCTTTTAAGAATTCCTCATGAAGTGTTTGTGCTAGAAAAAGGGAATAAGATAGTTTTTTTTTGTAAATTGAAATGCAAAAAGAAAAGGGTGACAGTTACTACTTGGGTATAAATACATTGGTTTATCCTACATACCTTTTCAAATTTAACTAAATTGCCCACTTTACCTATATTAAAATCTTAATTTACTTTTTAACCCTTGCACTTTATTTTAATTATCTTTGGGGTATTGCATTCTCCCCTCTTTATAAGAACTTTCATCTTAAAAGTTCACTGAATCACTATCAAACTCCATAATTTTGTTCCATATGTTCTCTTAGTCCCATAAGCTGAACCTTCACCATATCTTTAATGACAAGTGCTTTATATAAAGACTTAATTTAGTTTTAAAGCTCCTCAATACACCCTGCATTGATTACACATTTCATCTTACCACTCTCATTGTAATAAGATCTCCAACCCTAAAATTTTCAAGAGTTATTGTCTCTTATTGATTTACTTCTCATGATAACTTAGAATTATTAACATTCCTTGCACAACCAGTTTAACCTTATTGCTACCATCTTCATTACTTGTCATTGCAACATTCATCGATCAATTATCGAGTCCAAAACATTCAGTAATCTACTATACCACTTTCAATATACTATCTCAACTTTAATGTCTTTCTTTCCACCCATATATTACTTTAAGGATGAAACAAATGATAATTGATACTTGCAGCCTTGGATAAATCTTTCAAGGTTTTTTCATAAGGATTTCTTGTCACTTTCAAACATTATTAACAATTATTTTCTTTATGGCTTGTAGATTTTCTCATTATACACTTTTCCATAAGACGCTTTGTTTTTGTAACCATTACGCCTTTAATCCATCCCTATCCTCAATGGCAGTAGTTTTAAGACTCAATATACTCCTATCTCCATTCAATATCATTTCACAAAACTGGATCTTCCTTAGATTGTATGCTTCACCCTTCAATTCAAATTTATAGTACTGTAATTTCCATACTTCTTTAATCATGCTATTAGTTCTTTTCATTCCTTCTACTTTAATTTTCTTCTACCATTCAATTTTTAAGCAACTGACTTTTCATCAATCATAGCTCTTCTCTCTAGAATTTTCCCCAGACCTTCCACAATTATTGCTGTAAATCCCGGAAATTTTTCACGTTCATACACGAGAATGAACTAGTTAGTAAACCTACAATTCAATAAAAACCTAAGATTTGATCCATAACTTAAATTTGGCTGGGTTAGGATCTATGAACCGAATAAAGAACTTCTTTGACCCTAATTGATACCAAAAACGAGATTTCATATTTTGAACTGATAATTCAAGATATGATTAAAGGAAACCCAAATTTTCAAACCCGAAACTTATCATACAAATAGATTAAATAGAAAAATATAAATATAGAGATTGAATGACTACTATTGAACTCATAAAAACCCGAGACTAGAATAATGAGTAGTAATGAACCATACATGGATTTAAACCCTAAAATTCGAGATTCTTAGATAGTAATAAATACACTGATAAGATTTCATAGTGGGTATCCAAACCTAAGATATATAGATAATTTAGCTTCTATATCAAATGCGATATTAAGTAGTCAATCAACTACACTTATAGTTGGAAAATGATAACCTAAAGATAAACCGTTAGGATTATAAATACACAACAAAACATAAACTGATGTATAACTCAAGATCTAAACTTCATATAAATATTTGAATCATACCATTGTTCATATTAGGGTTTTCTTAAGCTATTGGAGCCTAAAACAAAAATTGACCTAATAAGCTTAGAAAACCTTAATCGGGAGAGATAAAATTTTAAAAACAATAAATCGCGTAATATTAAAACTTAAATTTGTATTGTTTGAGAATCTAAGTATTTGGTAGAACTCAATAAAAATATTTTTGTACAAAAACTCTCAAATATTAGCTAAATTATACCCGATTCACCTAATGAACTACCCAAATATATGTATAATTATTATTTAAATATTAGTATTATATATATAAGCTTGTAGGATACGCATTGGATGTATATATGTAGGGCTTTGATGTTCTTGAAAAGTGAGAACCGAATTTTTGCTCAAATAATGCATAACAAGTCAACAAAATCAACTCTTAAGCTAATTACATCTTGCCAACTCAACCCTTCATTTATGACAACAAAAACAAATGATAAAACAGTGCCAAATTAGAGGAAATTTGGATCAAAACAACGAGGGAAATGCTCCAGCAAGCTCCTTCTTTTTCCTTATATATATATATATATATATATGTTTAAGTCTCTTAATAAACAAGCAAACAATCACAACCTTCTCTCGAAATTTCCATATCAAAACTACTCCTAATCAATAGCCAAAACAACCTAAAAGCAGCAATCAAATCGCTTAAATCATCCTAGTTCGAATCAGAAGAAAACTAGCACGAAAAACGCTTGAAAACGAGCACGAGGTGAGTTAATGTAATTCAAGTTGTTTTTTTTTTTTTTAACTAAGGATTAGAACTGACTTTTGATAATCATAGGAACATGACCAACACGAAAACAAGCTTCGAATTTCATCGGATTGGCTCGAGTAAGGTGATTTTCGAAAACCCTAGTTTTACCTTGATGATCTGAAAATCACGAAACATGTTGTTATTTTGATGTTTTGATTTGATATTTAGGTAGTAAAGTGTTGTAGGAACTCATAGGAATCGAAGTATGGGCCTTGGAACGTCAAGAATCAGTCGAGCTCATCGAGGAAGGCGATGAATAGTGTCTTCCTTGATGAGCACGGAAGAACACGGGCATGTTCCACCCCGTGTACCTCTCGGCTTTCTATTTTATAAAAAAAATTAAAACCGAAGTTGATTAAATTAAATTATATAATAATTAATGTTATAAATATTTTTAGGACTGTTATTATTTATTTACTCATTTTCTGTAAATATTAAAAGTATTATTACTTATTAGTAATATAATATTAAAATTTTTGAAAATTGAGTTTAAAAATGAATAATTTTTCGGTATTAATAAACATATAATATTTAAGTATTATATAATGAGATTATTAACATACCTATTATAATTATAATATTAACATTAACAAGAGAGGACTATTAGTAATATAAATCATTATTATTAATTTAACCCAAGTTCATTAAGTTTTACAACTATAATTGTTAATATTTCTAATATCATTAGAAATACTTAAATCAATAATGTTTATGAAATTATCATTTCTTAAATATTATTATGTGTAATATTCATAATAATAACTCAAAAGCTAAGTCTAAATCTATTTTAGTAATATTACTATTAATTTTAACTTTACTAGTAAGGATTTGTGAATTAATGTTGATTTAAATTATATGATAAATATTACAAATATTGTTATTGTGAAAAACATTATTGTTAGCATTAATCTTGTTTATTTTTTTTAATTATTGTCTTTTTCATAATTATTATAATTATTAGTATTATGATTATTTTGTTATTATTATTATTATTATTCGGCCAACAAGATTTTTTCAAAAATAACTTTATTTAATTTAGCAAATATTTATGTTAGTAAATTTAATTGTCAATATGGGTGTATTTAATTAGTTACAAGAAAAATTATAAGTTTAGTAATTACTAAGTATTTATCTAAATGAATACTTATAAATAATTAGATAACAATAGAAATTTAAATAATCAAAATTTGTGAATATAGGGATATCTATTCTTTACAAGAAAATTATATCAAGTAAATCGAAAGAAAATCAATAGTTCTAAACAACAAAAACTATAAAAGTGAATCAACTAAATCGTCGAATTCCCGAATACCTGTTTAATAGATACAAGTATCAAACAAAATCAAAACCAAACAATTTGGAAATAAAAATGGACTAATACTTAATTATCTTAAGATCTCCAAAGGATTAATATAGTAATAGAACGAAAACCCAGCAGCACGATAGGATACTTAGACATTCATAGGAGTTTAGTCATATAGTTTTTGTGTCATTGATGAATATATTACTCATCTCAATAGGTGACTTAGGTACTTGTGAGGACTTTCCTGACGATTACTACGATTGAGCAACATGAGCAGGTGAGTAACTTAGTCTTATTACATTGTATGTGCTTGTAACTTAGTGAATTTTAAATAAAAGATAATAATTTGAGTTTTGAGAATTATGTATTGTATTGATTGCTAAGTCACTCTAAGAAAAATGACAACAGAATTATGTATGACTATATTGTGTATGTAACATGATTGAATGTTTGTATTGCTTGATCGCCTTCAAATTAGTTAAAAACTACTGGTACCATAATGGAAATTGTACATGCATTGCATATTTTGCATAAATAGCATTTGAGTAAGTGGTAGCCTACTACTGTTAGTATTTCAGATCTCTGGTAATGCTTGGTTTATCTAGGCAAGAAAGCTATTAGTTAATCACAAGATTACCTTTGTTCTGTTGATACCATAGGAACTAAATGGTAAATGAAGGACGCCGCTTATGGTATTGCATGGAAATAACTAACACTTAGTGGAGTTTCTAAAGCTAAAGCAGAAAATGAATGTTAAAGGCATAATAAGTTTAAAGTGATAATTAAATTGAGCATTACTGTTTCCTGAAAGCTTAGTCTCTCCTGGGTAGGTAGGCCATAGATTGTGATCCTTCAACCCCGATGAGAGGGTGCAAATCTTCATCCTACTTGGATTCTGGGTTATCCAGGCTTGTATTTGTACATATGTTTGATTGAAACGTTTCATATGATTGTTAAATAACTTGTATGTGTTATGTGATAAGTTCTAGTTATTCACTGAGCTCGTGGTTTAGCTCACACTCCAATAGTCCTTTCAAGTTCACCTTACGACTTTGGCTCGTTACTGCCAAGAGCATGGTCCCGGTAAGAAATTAGAAGACGGAAGCTTAAGGAACAGTATAGAATAAGATATATCTCCTATCTATAGTTGCAAGTATCTTGCATTAGAAACTTTAGTTATGTAATTGAAGGAGTTTATAGAAATGTGATGGTCTGTAATATTTTTATTATTATGCACAAACTGGGCATGTCAGATATTTACTAATTTATGTTTTATATATATTTGTTCATCTTATCCAAGCAACTAAAAGATCCTGTTGATTGAAAATATATCATTCTCAGAAGGTAAACTAGTAATAGTATTCAAACTTATCTTGTTTACTACTACTAGGCTACCCTTGGGGCATGACAATTGCTTTTTCATGCCATCTCCTTCTTATTCACACAAGGTCTTTACATTGTTTTCCCCATTTGTGACTTTTATTCTATCAATATCTCTTGTTCTCTAAAAGTTATCTTAATTTCTTCATTACGACTAATCTTCTTTTAACAACACTCCTACGTTTCTTAAGTTTCCTAATCATTAACAAATAATCATACTTCACTTTTACACTTACATCATTGCAATTCCATACTTTATACACTCCATTATTAATTACCCTCAATTGATTCACATATTTGCCCAAATATTTCCTTAATTCCATTCTCCAAATATATATTTTCATTATGACTCTTCTAATGAATCTCTCATTTCTTTATTCTTCCATCCTTTTATCATCATCATCATCATCATCCAAATTCCTAGTTTACTACAGATTACTTTCACCTCCTCCCTTTAACCTCAACATTAATTCATTCACGTACTTTGTATGTTGATAACTTTAGTTGGGTTATGCAAAAAAAAAAAAAAAAAAGAAAAAAGAAACGGAATATTTAGGATAATCGAACTAAAACTGGACAACCAATTCGAAAAACGATTGATCGATCCATCGATTTCGTTTTAGGATTATTGTTTTTAATTTCTTCGGTTTTCGGATATAGTTTTAGATTTTTAGAACCAGAAACCGATGGATTCAGTTAATCGTTAAAAATTAATAAATTATATATAATTTATAATATAATTATATAATTATTATTTAAAAAAATATAAATACTAAATAAAAAGGCTAAGACCTTGAAAGTGAAACCCTAAGTCCCCATCGTTCATTCTCTTTTTTTTTTTTTTTTCTTGCTTCTGTTTTGTCCTCTTCTCTTCCAATCATACTTCAACCTTCGCCCTTTAGTCGCAGCCTATACTCCTGACCCTATAGCCATCGCTTACTTCTTCAATTCTTCATTGTACTCATGGTCGTGGATCTCAAGTCTCAACCACTAGATCTTTATCTTCTTCATTGCACTCAAGAAGCGTCCAGCATTAATTAATCGATGATGATGAGGATCTCAACTAGTCAAACCACCACAATCGACGGTGATAAGGTCAGTAGGTTACTCCAAATCTTTGTCTTTTTAGACATACACATTTCTAGCCATTTTACCGAGTCCATCACTGTTTAATTTTTTGGTGTGAGGAGGGGGCCATGGGGGTTGTGATAGGACTTAGATTTAGGATATGGTTCCATAGTTGGACTTAGTTTCATCGAGTTATAGGAGGGAATTGTTTGTGGCGTAGGAGATAGGTCTCTATGCTTGTTGGGGTCGCTGACCTCATGTTGGTTTCGGTGAAGCACCTAGCATCTCGTGGTGGCTTGGTGATGAGTCAACTGATTCAGCTTGAGTTCATGCCGTGGATGACGAAAATGGCAATGGCTATGGGTTTGAAGACGACAGGTTATAGCTTAGTGAATTGGTAAAGATGGTGTACAGAGAGAGACTCTAGAGAGAGTGTAGACTAGTGAGTCATAAATTTTGGACCTTCTTTTGTTTTTCTTGAAGACTATTGATCAAGTCTGCAGCTGAGTGAGATTAAAATTTTCTAAATAAGAAAATGAGTCAGGTTATATAACGTAATGGTTTAGCCATAACAAAGATTTTAGCTCTTTTATAGGGTAAATACTTGGAAAATTCCTTTGCATTGACCAAATCTAGATTAGGTTCAAGCATCATATATAATACAATACCTACATATCATAAACTGGGTTTGTTTTAGTTTTTAGCATTCTGTGATATATAGCCTATTTTTCATTTTAATGGGCCACTAGCTAGGAGTCATGATTCCTTGAAGCCTGGCAAGTTTGAGAGGCTCACATTGCCCCCCACAACAAGTGACTTGTAAAATGAGAATGCTGGGCTTGGTTTCTTCTAGAGATCAAGTTTGTATGCATATCAAATACAGTCATTGTTGTTTTTTCACCATAGATCATACATTTTCATTGGATTATTTTCTTCTAGAGATCAAATTTGTATGCATATTAAATATAGTCATTGTTGCTTTTTCACCATAGATCATACATTTTCATTGGCTTATTTTCTTCCTAGATTCATTAGTAAATTTAGTTTTACCTAATATATCTTTTTGTTTGACATTCTTGTAGATGTCTAGTATTAGGGATAATGAAAAAACCACGGGATCTACTTCAAATGCGCCCCCTCAAGTTTAAGTAATGAGAATTTGAGCTTCCAACCTTTAAGTGGTGATGGGAATGCAACAAAACTTCGTCCCCCTCAAACAGTTAATTCAAAGGTACATAAAAGAAAACCATCTTGGGTTTGGGAAAATTTTGTTTCGGTAATGAGAATTTGAGCTACCAAGTCTCTTATATTTATGTCTACTAATGGTACAAGTTGTTTGGGTAATCATCTAAATAGGTGTAAAAAGTATCCTTATAATGTTGACAAGAGCCAATCAACATTAGCTTTTAAACTTACACCTAAATTTGATGAGGAGACTTGTGCAAATCTACTTGGTAATTGGAAGTTTGATCAAGAAGAATGTTAGAGATATCTAGCTAGGATGATCATTATTGATTAATTATGTTTTGATTTTGTGGAACTTGAGCGGTTTTGTGATTTTGTCAAGTGATGCAACCACATTTTTGACTCCCTTCATGTACAACTATAGGAAGAGATTGCTACAATATTTATAAGGAGGAAATGGGAAAATTGAAATAATATTTTAAGAAAATGTCCTTAAGAATTTGTCTTACTATAGATACGTGGACATCTATTTAGAATTTGTCTTATATGTGTCTCACTACATACTCCATTGATGATGAGTGGAAAATGTACAAAAGAATTATTGCTTTTTGTCTAATTTCAGGTCATTCTAGGGAGGTAATTGGCATGGTTGTTGAGAGGTGTTTGCTTAATAGGGAATTGATAGGGTATTTACTGTAACTGTTGACAATGCATCCTTAAATGATTTGGGGTTATAGTATTTGAAAAGAAGGTTAAATAGTTGGAAGGGAAGTTTCTTGGGGGTAAGCACTTGCATGTGAGATGTGTTGCATGTATTTTGAATTTAGTTGTAAAAGATGGTTTTTGTGAAATAAACGACTCTATTGTGAGAATTATGCATGTAGTAAAGTATGTGAAATCTTCTCCTTCAAGGAACCAAAAGTTTAAAAATTGTGTAGTAAAAGAGAAGATTGATAGTAAGAGTCATTTGTGTTTAGATGTGGAGACTAGATAGAACTTAACATACCTAATGTTGGAGGCGGGCTGAAAATTTCAAAATGCTTTTGATTTGTTAGAGGTCACTGATAGTAGGTATTCCATGGATCTTAATATGGAGAAAGGCACTCCAACTTTTGATGATAAGGAATATGCTAGATCATTACTGTCTTTTCTTAAGATTTTTTATGACACCACTTTGAGCTTATTCGACATACTCCATGTCACTAGTAATGAATATATGAAGAAGATTTATGATCTTGGTATGATGATTTTTGATATGATTGAAAAAGGTAAAGATCCTAGTTTGAAAGCAATGGCTCTGAGGATGAAGAAGAACTATAATAAATACTGGGAAAATATTGATAATATCAATGTTTTGTTATTTCTTGCATTAGTTCTTGATCCTAGATGTAAATTGAAATACGTTAACTATATGTTTGTGAATTTTATGACATGGGTATTGCAAACAAATTAAAAGAAAAGGTAAGACTTGTTTTAGACACTTTTGTTTAGTCTTATGGTGCTTCCAAACTTACATCTACTATCCAAACTTACACTACTATCCAAACGAGAGAAGAACAACATGATTTGGACTCATCTATAGAGGTTGATGAATATCAAGATGTAGGCCAATACCTTGATGATAAGTTCATGAAACATGGTGGGGATAACGAAAGTGAGGATTCTAAAAGCGAACTAGAAAAATATTTGTATGATGATTGCAAGAGGAAGGTACCTTCTTTTGATTTATTAGGTTAGTGGAAAACAAATGCATCTAAAAACCCAACAATGGTTTCGATAGCAAGGGATGTGTTAGCTATTCCCGTGTCTACAGTTGCTAGTGAATTTGCTTTTAACACCAAAGGCCATGTGCTTGATTTATTTCATAATGCTCTTACACCTAGACTTGTAGAAGCTCTAATTTGTTGACAAAATTGGTTGAGGAATTGAAGTTAACCAATATATCTTAAGACTATCTTGGAACAACTTGAATCGGTTTTTATAGGTAAAACTATTTCTACTTTTCAATTTTTTTTTTGGGTTTTATTGATATTTTACTTCTACGTTGAAATTATTGAAATTCTTTCTTTCTTTCTACTTTGTTTTTTTTTTAGAAAATCTTGCATTACGGAAGATCATCCTCTTTGCACAATGGATAATTGAGAAGAGAATATAAGTTAAATTCTTTTGTGTATTTTTACCCAATCAGTTTTCCTTCTTAATTATTCCCCAATTTAGTTTGCATAATTGAAAGTAGCCAGTTCTTGGTATAATTGTTTTCTAAGTAATGCAGATTTTTAATCAACCTTTGTTTTGGTTAATTTTTGTGATATTTTATGTAAACAAGTTTAAAATATTTATTTATTTACTTACTATTACTATTTTTTTTTCAGCACGGCTATTTGAGAATACAAGCAAGTGAGGGGCTCATAAGAAAGTGTTCAACTTTAAGTTATTATATTATTATAATTCTGAACATATGTTAATCGAAATAGTCATGCTTTAATTTGATAATAGTTGTATTCATGAAAACTTTTTTGTTATTGTATGTTTGGTGGATTTATCATTTATCAATTTGAATTATGTTGTAATGAATGGTTAAAATGAGAAGAAACAAATGCATGTATGTTTGAAAATTGGAATGTTGGTGTTTGATTCAGATTTTGAATTTAACTCAAGGTTGATAAGAAATAGGAGCAAAAGTCTATTATAATGATTATCTTGATGGAATCGATATATGTTGTCAACTCTTTCACGTCTTACATTCTTAAATTGCAGTTTTTAATGTAATTATCAAACAAAATGCTCTAATTTTTTACAAACATATTAAAAAATACAGTTAACTACAAATTTTCCTCAACCATTATGTTAAATGGTTAAAAATAAAAAACTGAAAAAAATTAATCGAAAAAATGGTTAACTGTTAAGACGATTAACCGTTCATAATGGACCGGTTTTGGATCAGGATATTACAAATCCAAACATTATGGATAGGATATAAAAATATAGCTACGGACCAGTTAACCGATCTATGAACACTCCTAAACTTTAATTAATCAATTGCAATTATCATCAGATCTCCTTTAACTACTATTTTTATCCCACTTTACTAAATACAAGAAAAGAAAAGAAAAAAAAAAATATCATGATTACGTATGACTGATTAAATTGGTTGTTGCTCTCATATGTTAATAATTTAATATGTACATTTGCTATTGCATATGTTAGATTAGATGAGTTATTTCACTCATTTGTGATATCACTATTTATACATTTGTTGTCTTGATTCTTGAGTCTACTAGTGCTTATTTTACATTTTTTTCCTCAGTCGCAATAGCTGATTTTATGAGTTTGTTGTTACATTATAATTTTTAAAATTTTGTCATAACTAACAACTTTTATTACTTCATTATTCATATTAACGTTATAGTTATGAAGTTCACTGGCTGTGGTTCTTTGTTTTGCATTATAGTCGTTTTCTATATCTCTATCATAATTATAATATTATCATGTTAGGGGTATGTGTGTGTGTTTGTATCTACCTTTCCATTGTTTCACTAAAATTAAGGAATTTCATTTGTTTTTCCCAGCATATACACATTTGTGAGAGGACTGATAAGCATCAAGAATAGATGAACTAACCAATACTAGATGGCATATGACTTGACACTTACGATAAACCCAATACAACTTGACTCAAAACAAATGGCTAAACATAACAAGACTTGACATGGCATGGCAAAATCGTAGACAACACTTACTACCCTTAGCAGGACATTTAATGAACAAGAGTGAACGATGAACTCATTAGTCTTACCTCACATGTCTTGTATTAGATTCATAGTTATTACATATCCATATACTAATTGAATCACTATAACTTTTCTTAATCCTTGAATTTTATAAGTACTCATCATAGAGTTGTCAATGCCACTATGGAAATTTGATGTGGTAGCTTCTCATTTTTATTCTCTTTTACATGTTGATTGAAGTTCCTATATTTTGATTTTGTTATTTATGATTTACAATCTTTGGACATGCCTGTATAGGCATTTCTTAAATTCTTGTACTTTTTTATATGCATTCAAATTAAGGTATCTTCGTAACTTTTCTTGAAATTTATAGTTTAGAGTCATAAAAGATTTGTTGCTTAACATAGATTATCTCTTAGTCAACTTAAGAGGGGTTTTTAGCCATTTTCTTCGTTCAATTAAGTCCAAAATTTGAAGTAATTTTAGTTGAGATTGTTGAATTCATAATTTCTGCATGGATGTTAAGATTATCACTTCATTTATGTATATATGTGTGATTATATATATGAATCTTCTTTCCATCTTACTTCAATTATTCTTATTTCATTGATCATAATTCCATTTGGCTATGTATGTGATGAATATCCATTATGGTAGTGGCATGAATGATTGTATGTTTAGTAGGTATGGCCTTTGATCTTATACGTCGTGACTCCTTAGTTAAGTGTAACTCGTTCTAGCAATTATTCTTTACATATTATAGGAGCAGCAACTAAAATGAAACGGAAAATAACAAAATATTTAGCATGAAGATATGGAATTAAACACAAAAAAGTAACATCGCAAGTAAATGATGCATATAAATATTAACTAGGAAGCAAGCAATGGAAAATGGATCAAGAGTAAGATAAGAATTGGAAAATCTTTCATCAAGTGAACGTTTAAATTTTTCTTATAAATTAGCGATCGCATGATCTACCTGCTCTCATCATTTTACCGTCCTAAGGAATTCATAGCCTAAGTTCCCTAAAGATCATAACTTGGCTCTGATACCACTTAAGTTGTAACACTCTAAATTTAGAATCATTTACAACCTACTATATGTTCATATCATATATGGACATGCAAAGACTCATAACCTGCTATACTGTAATAAACATAATAAATACTAGTCGCTCAAGAATTAATGGATCCAAAATTCATAAGATCACTTGCGTATAACCATAATTAGCTACGCAAGTACCTACTTATTTTCCTTAAGAGTTTAACTATCATCCATCATACTAAAATTACAAAGATTATAAGTTATTAGTATAAGATATTTCTTTTAATAAACACGAAGCATCTACTACTTCTTAAACTAACCACTTTAATTCTCCTCAAACTCTACTCATCATCTAGAGGGTCTTGATTACTAGCAATATTCCCAACCTACTATTTTTAAGCACTTAGTGAGATAATGGTTTACATGCTCATCACCTATATCTTAAAAAGAAAAGAGTGAGCTAGAACCTAGTACAGTATACCAAAAACACACATATGATTTTCAAACACACATTCACATATAAACCTATGTTAATGCAACAACCAACATTTTATTATCTTTGATTTAAGTCGAGCAAACGACATAAGGATTACTTAGTATCCCGCCACACGTAAATATAATAATATACATATATATATGATGTTGGCTACTGCCCAACATCAAAGATTCCAAAACATTAATATTGGGTACTCCCCAATATTCCTGAAACCAAAACACCTAAATTTACCTAGATCATTTCCATGCATAACTTCACCTGGGATACCATCATACATGGATCATTGTGTTGTCGCGATAATAGCATAGATACTTTCCACCTATTATCAACAGCCATGTACAAGTAGCAAGCACATTTATTTAAACAAAAAATTAATTTATCCATTTAAGATTCTATCTTAATCATGCACTAGCATCATGTAATCCTCTTGATTTTTCAATAATTTTGTCATTAAGAACGGTAGAGTTGAGAGTGAAACCGGAACCCTAAAATTAAACCAAGTCAACCTTAACCCTTAAAAAACCCTAGAAACGATCAGACAGTTTCTAAAACCCTAAAATAAGGAATAAGTTAGAAAAATAATATGAACACGAATTATGAACCGAATATATGATATATGCCCCAAAATGATCAGATTCTCTAAAATCTCAATCGTTTCGAACCTTTACAAGATCAGTTTCCGTATTCATATATTGACATGCAAAATGAGTTAAAATATCTTGAAAAACAATTTACATTAGAAATATATTAAAAAATTCAAAAAATATCAGATGCAATTTTATCAACTCATAAAAACATTAGTTATAGTATTTATATGCATATTTTTATCTCTACCGGTAATTTAATTGTCTTGTACACTATTCATTCACTATTCACTATTATTCACTCTACTTTACTTTTCCGTACATCTCTTACACCCTACTCTTACACCCTACTCTTACACCTTACATAACTCATCTTTTACAAATTGCATTTCCCATACAACTTTTACTAATCTTATTACTTAACTTTTCTTTTACTTTTACTTTTCTCTCTCTCTCTCTCTCTTTACCCCCTTATGAAATCGGCGCCCCCGTCTTCATCTCTATTTTATTTTCTTTTTGATTCATTTTTCCTTCTTTAATTCCCTTCGTTTTTCATCTATAAATATCGTACACTTGCTTTTCATTTTCACACTCTCATTCTTTACCATAATAAAACTCTACCAAAATTTTCCCTCAAAAACTCTTCCCCCTCTTCTCTTTTGCAATTGCCACCACCCCCTCCTTTCTTTGCCTCTTATTTTCTTTCATCCAACAATTTAGGTAAACACTCTAAAAATTGTCCATAAATTATAATGTGTAGCATATGTAGGTGTGTTCTTATAAATTTTCAAAATAAATTCCAATGGTGCTACATGCTAAGAATGGAAATATGCAAGACAACGTATAATGTCTACTTTCATGTTCATGTTTATATCATAATCATGTTGCTTATGTTCATGAATACTATTGTTCCTAGTCTAACTTTTCTATATGTTATATGTATATAAATATATTCTTTAGAGCCTAATGCTCACTAACTTAACTCCATTTATTTCTTGCACTTTATTATTGCAATTTATTTGTTTTATGCTTATATAAGACTAGTCAAACTCTGGTCTTGGACTGGTAATAAATCAAGTCCAAAGGAGAATATAGTAAGTCTAGTCTCGGAAAGCCTTGAAATAAATCTAAAACTTCCATGCATTTTCTTTACATATATATATATATATATATACATATCTTGATTTTCTTTTTTATTATTTATGAGACTGAAATATTTCAAGTCTCGAAAAATCTTAATAAAAATTAAGAATTCCATTTTTCATTTCTTTACGCTTTGATTTTATTTATGAATTACGATAAATGGATTATTTCCCGAGAAGCCTTTGTGATAATCTATGACATTCATATTTCCATTTTGATATCTTCAATCATGATCTTGTCATTTCTTATTTTTAGTTGATCTTGCTAAAGTTAAAAATTAATAAGTATAGTTAAGTTCATATACATAGCGCTCATTGTGATATTGATAAAGAAAACCCTTCAAATTTTAATTTTGATAATTCTTTGTTATGCGAATAATTTTCTAAATCTATTTTCAAAGCCCTGGAAATCATTCAAGTGAAAGAAAATTTTGAAGCAAAAATCAACTCTCTATTTCTTTAATGTCCTGACTCTATGTAACTTTTGGGGAAATTTTACAACTTGAAATTCTTTTATCAAATGCATGAAAATCAATGTTTTGATCATCAAGCATACAATATAGATATTAAACGAGGATTTTAAGGTTTAAATAAAGAATGACATTATATTTCCAAGTTCAATTCATTTATCTTAAAGTATTAAGAAGTAGGAGTTCACTACAAATTTTCAAAGTTAAATGATCGTAAACTTGAAAAAATTCTATTTCCATGAGCCTATTTAATGAATAAATTTCTTTTGAGCAATATCACTAGGATCATACTTGTATTGTGAGAAACCTTTAAGTCTCTACTGTGTTTAAAGTCTAGAAATAAAGTATAAGCTTGTCCTAGGAAGTTTATATGAGATAAAATTATAAAAAGTGTTAGAAAACAGATCTGAAATGATCTGGACATGAACTGTACCGCATGATTTTGAGACCTTAATGACCTTAAATGTTTAAAATAACATTATAAATGGATAAAACATCTAAAGTAGGTAGAGATAGACTACTCATACGTAAAAATCCGAGTTAAAATGAGCAAATTATGATCGTTTTAAGTTAAAACTTTCATAACCGGGAAAATACCACGAATGGAATAAATGGAGTTAGAAAAATTAGTAAAGCCTATATGAAATACTCATTGTGAGTATTTCTTTTTTATAAGTGATAAGGACTTTGAAGCTTCCTTCCTTGGGGATTATTTCAATTGATCAATTGCAAAATGGTCGAGTGAGTTATTCTTTACTTTTTTGTATTGATACTTGAACTTGTAGAATAGAAGTACTAGAATATAGGAAAAAATTTAAAAAAAAATGGAATTTGCATGTGGGATCATGACGGATTGTGTATGCACTTTGTGGTATTTGATAAACTAAAAGTAAGCATATCGAAACTTCAATTGTTGATTATTATCTTGTTTTAGTATTTTGTTGATATATTGGTGTGAATTTAGATGGCTACCCTTAAATTGAAAATAACTCTATTGGGAACTTAACTTATAAATTGACCATGCATGACATGAACCGAGTCTCATCATTTTTGCTAGTATCCTTTTGTGTGGGAATGGATATTAGTGGTAGTGGCAAATAGGAGCCAAAAAATCTATAAATTGTGGCATGTAGGAGGCTGAAAATCTATAAATTAATATGATGGTTGTATGAGCCTATAACAAACCCAACCCTCACATGGCGGGCATAAATCTATTCTACACATGATTTCTGGTTAATCCTATGTATTTGTTTGCTCACTTGTATAATGCATCCCATATGCTTGTGTTTAAAAACTTGTTTGATTCATGTGTCCGGTTTTTGTGGGAGTATCTCACTAAGCTAGAAATGCTTATATTCTTATAGATTTTTGTTGTAGCATGATTACCTATGGCTATACCCAAGAGGGATATTTACCCAAGTAATGCCCATGAAGGCTAAGGAGCTCTTGGAAGAAGTTTATGAGATTGTTTTGGCATAGACTTCTACAAAAATCTTCTTATGTAGAATTTATCTTAGAACTTTATTTTTGTAAAGACTCCATAGATGGTATAATCAACATTTTGATGAGGGTATGCCCCGTTGAGATGTAAGATTTGAACTTTGAGTTATAAAGTTATGTTTTATCTTTATGCTATATATTGTTATCTCCTTAAACTACTTAATTCCAATGGTAAGTCTCCTATTGTTGCGTAAGTACACCTTTCATCTAATATCGAAACTTTTGCGTAACAAAGTTAGTTATTCCTAAACTTTAATATTGAGTGTGATGGATTGACACATTTAAGTTATGACATATCAAGTAAGATATACACATACTTGGAAGTAATTTCGTTCTAAACTAGTAGCTACTACCTAAATTACATACACAAGTTGTTTAGAAACTTAAAAATGTCTAACTTAAAATCTCATAGTATTCCCATCACTTGCAGTCTTACTTCATTACCACCTACATACTAAAGATCTTAAAGTATACTTAAATCACGAAGAAAATAGATTAAATGAATCTAGTCATGTTTAGGTTAGAAAAGAGAGGTTTTCAGGGTGTTATAACATACATAAACTATTATACAAGTGGGTATATTGTTGGATATCACTTAGGTTAAGAAAGTATGTCACAAAAAGGTCCATGGGGAAGGTATACAGGTGATACATGGGGGAACATGACCTCGTGTTTCTCTTTGTGTTCTTTTCCAGCATAGTTTCAAAATTTTACCAAGAGGAACACGACCAGGAACACAGGTTCATGTATATGCCGTGTTCTTTTCGCGTTCCTTTCTTGTTGAAAGCATAGAGAGAGACATAGTTTGATATATGTAGCCATGTATTAGCCATGCACTAGCCATGTTTTCCCAAAAAACATGAATTTTGACACTCAGAGAGGAACACGGCTAGAAACACGGAGCCGTGTATTGGTCTTGTACTCATGGAAAATCAATATTTTCGCTAAAATTCTCTAAATTTGATTTGTTTTAAATCCAAACTTGTTTAAACCTTTTCCTAAATCTATTCCGTCATTTTAACACTCTCCTATACTCTTGTTATCATTACTGTAACAGTATAACCAAAACATCAAAAGCATCATCCACTAAAGGCATTACAACATAAGTTGAATGAAAGTTAGCATCATTACCTTTTTTGGGTCTTCTATAAATTCGTCATTTCTCAAATCCCAAAACCTTGTTTGATAAATCTCTAAAAATCCTTTCTTGTCAAATATGAGACTTTCCTACAGGAGATTACTATTAAGACCAAGGCTCTAAAAGTCTTAAATTTGTCTTAGTTGTGAATGGAAAATGCAAAAAGGAATATGTTACTTACTAGTTACAATGGCAATCTTTTAAGAATTCCTCATGAAACATTTGTGCCAGAAGAAGCAAATGAAAGAGTTTTCTGTAAATTGAAACATAAAAAGAAACAGGTGGCAGTTACTTCTTAGGTATAAATATGTTGGTTTATCCTACATACATTTTCAATTTTAATTGAATTTCCCACTTTGCCCTTATTAAAATATTTATTTATGTTTTAGCCCTTACACTTTATTTTAATTATCTTTAGGGTATTTCACTCTTCACTGGAAGAAAAAAAAAAAGAAAAAGGATGTCGGCGATTCTCGCTCATTAATACATATAGACCAATCAGCATATCTTGGGTTAACATGGAAATGGGATCCCCAATAGATGGAGACAGGAGATTTAAATGAAAAAACATAAGTAAACGAGCCTCCACTTGAGCCTTTAAAGATAAAGGTACATGAACAGCCTTTTGATCCCCATTCTTTCACAATTTGAGTATGAGACTTATAATAGAACTTGTAAGATTCATTTGATGGTGTTGCATGTATCTGGATCTTACACTTTAATGTGACTTGAGAAAAGAGATGTAGAGTAATTTCTTTTTCTAATGCAAAGGGCATTTGAATTTGATTTATCGATCTATTGTTTTAACTTCGTTTTGACATCTTATTTTTATCGTTCAAATAAACTATTTGCAAAAGCATATACAAATAAAATATATATATTTTTACTCATAAATAGATCAGAAAAGCTAAATATAGATAAGATACAAATAAGATACAGATATAGATCAAATGCAGATGAAAATCAGATCATCCAAACCAATCCTTAAAAGATATTTGGTTAGTTTTCTATTAGTTTGACAGTAGTTTGGTGTATGTTTTAATTAGACTATTTGTTAAGAAACAGAAATAAATAAATAAAAAACAGATATATTTACTCATAAACAAATCAAATAGACAAGATATAGATATAAATTAGATATAGATATAGCTACTAATGAAAATAGTTTTTATAAGATAAAAATTAGATAATTGAATAAGACCTTAGATTATAAGTTGATTGATAATGCAAAGAACTTAATTTTTATTTGAGAATGGCTGGCAAAATAATTTTTATTGGAAAAAGGTAGATTTTTCAAACAAAGGTGTAAATTTGCAAAATATTCCATTGGTAAGTGTTACCGCTCAAACTTTGCGCCTGAAGGGTCAAAGCGAAAAAATATCTTTGTTGGTTTAGACCAAGTGTAACAATTATGCTGCTCGCTAACATAGAAGTAGTACTTTTCAACTTATTACGTAGCATGCCACATAGCGTTGAAATTTTACCACTTTGATTGGGTATCAGTATAAAATTGATGAATATTTGCTATCCCCATTTTATAATTGGCGGGGATAACATTGAGACACCAAAATAGGAGTATCGAACATTTATTAGCAGCATTAGTAGTTCGCATCACATTATCGTGTTTCGTATCAGTGTTTGAATAATTTGTGTTTGAAAGAACTTAACCTGAGACTTGACCTGTTTATTAACCATGGACAAAATCTAAATCGGTAACCCAACTCATTTATAACATATCTTGTATCTCGTGTCAACTCGCCTATTAATTGATAAGAAAGATTTACTAATGTTTATTAGTTTGCTAAGAAAGATTTAGTATTGTAATAGATAGTTGACTTGAACAATTAATGCATTAAAATAGTTATTATCCTCGGTAAGCTTAGTTAATAAATTATAGACTTAATATGTTATTAAATAAGCACTACATTAGTGGATAATAATTGAAGGTAAAAAAAAATCGAATCTACATTTTTAACAAACAAATATATAATCCTATCATTATAACCAACAAACACAATATGGTTAAAACCCATAGTACAAGAAACATAATATATTAAAAGACTAAATCATATTAAAACACACATGTTTAACATTATTTATATTATATATATTATATGTTATATATATATGTATTATAAAAATATTTACAATATATGTCATTTATATTATATATTAATATAAATTTGTATAATATGTTATATATAATTTATATATTATATTCTGAACATACACATATAACATATTCTATTTATGTAACAAGTGAATTATAATATATATTATATGTTTATAATTTGTAGATTTAATATATAAAGAATATGTTATATACATAATGATATATATTATAAATATCTACTATATTTTTATGTGATATATTGTTATAATTCAATATGACAAACAATGACAAAAACAAAAAAAGAAAAGTAAATTACACACAAGATTTTATGTAGAAACCCATTCGGGAAAAACCATGGATAGCGGAGAGAGCGAAATCTACAAGTGTTGAAGAAGGATTATAAGAGGGTATGTGTATAAGTGATCTCATAGTTCTCAAACACTCATAAATCCTAAAAACAACACACAAACACATATATTTTACGTGTAGGCCAACATAATGGATGGAAGCTAAAAAGTTACCAATTTGAAACCTACACTGGCCAAAGGCCGGTGGCTTATGTCACTAATATTGACAGCGTATCTAATAAAGGCCGGCAGCTTAGAGCCAGACTTGAAAGTTCACAGAACCAAAATCTTAAAAGCTAGCTTTAAGGCTGGCTGGGCAAGTATATAGGCCAGCGGCTTTAAGCCAGCTTACAACAAACCATGCTGAAGAAGAATTTAAGGCTGACCCTAAGGCCAGCGACGTAGATCCCAGAGCTGGCTGTGTTGGAATTAGAACTGGTAGCTTTCAAAGAATTTAGGTCGCATATCTAACAATCTTCACCTTGACACAAATTCATAAGCAAAATCAATGCAAGCTTCAATCTTCAACACAAACTACAAACATTCTCCTCCTCTTCCACAACCCCTAAAGGGTTCAATCAATAGTCAACACTAATCAAGTCTAGACAGTGCTCAAACTTGGCTATAGGAAGTATCTTTGTCATCATATCAGTAGGTTTATCTTGAGTACTGACCTTGCTCACAGCAATATCACCATCAGCAATAACATCATGAATGAAATGATACCTAACATCAATGTGCTTTGTCCTCTCATGATACATATGATCTTTAGTGAGGTAGATTGCACTTTGATTGTTACAAAAGACTGTTGCAGTCTTCAAGTTATCACCGATTTTGCGAAATAAATCTTTTAACTAAGTAGCTTCCTTAAAAGCTTCTGTAATGGCCATGTATTTAGCTTTAGTTGTGGACAGAGCAACCGTAGCTTGCAATGTGGCTTTCCAACTGATATCACAGCCACCAAGTGTAAAATATAACTTGTGAGAGATCTTCTCTTATCTAAATCTCTAGCAAAATCAGAATCCACAAAACCAATAATTCCATCTATAGTTCTGCCAAGCTTTAGAAGAAATTAGTAGTACATCTTAAGTACCTAAAAATCCATTGAGCTGTTCATCAGTGCTCTTTACCAGGATTTGCCATATACCTGTTGACAACACTCACAACATATGACGAGTGTAGGCCATCACATACCTAAGAGATCCTACAGTACTATAATATGGAACTCCTGACGTATATTCAACTTCATCATCTGACCGTGAAGACAAAGTAGACGAAAGTCTAAAATATGCCGCTAAAGGTGTACTGACAAGTTTAGCATTCATTATATTAAAGATTCACAAAATCTTCTCAAAGTACACCTTCTGACTAAGATGTAACGTACCTACTTTTCTATCCTTCGGAATTTTCATTCAAAGTATCTTCTTTGCTACTCTCAAGTCTTTCATTTCAAACTCTCTACTCAACTGATTTTTAACCTTTTCAATCTCTCCTCTATCCTTCGCTACAATCAATATGTCATCAACATACAAAAGTAGCTATACAAAAAACCTATCTTTACATTTTTTGAAATAGACACAACTATCAAAATTACTTCTTTTGAAATCATGAGAAGTAATGAATGAGTCAAACCTCTTGTACCATTGCCTGGGTAGCTGCTTCAAAATTTCCTCTTGCCATCATGTTTTATACTATATATTATATAATTAATATATACTTATTATTTATAAATTGTATATTAATACATAGTACATTATATAATATATTATAATAATAATATATACATTGTACATATTCTTATATTATAAATATATTTAGTATATATTTTATATTTTACTACTTATATAATTCTATAATTATTCATTAATGTAATATATATATAATACATAGTATATTGTAATTAATAATACATGCAGTAATATATAATATATAATGAATGAGTTACTATCATAGTATAATATAAATATGCTTAATATATGTTATATATTTTATTATTTATATACTATTATTCATTAATATTGTGCGATTATTTTGTTACAAAGTTATATCAAATAGTAATATTAATCTTTAATATGTAGTATTTTCCACTATGAAACATTTAATTTACATTTAAGTTTTAAAGAATGCATAAGAATGTATCCTTAATATGATATTTAGACCCAATTTGACTTAAATAATATGATATCTAGATTTATCAACTATGCTTATTTTACCTTTGGCAATCCATTTTAAGTTCAATTATTTTAATTAGGCCTAGAGGTAGCTAATGAACCCTAGAGATGTTACTAAACTCATTTTAACCAACAATGTCCATTTTTAAGTCAATAGTCATGTTTAAGGATGGGGAAAAAAACTAACCAAACCAAACTAAACCAATCCATAACCGAATCAAACCAAACTGAAAGTATGATTTTTTTTTTAAAAATAAATTTATTTATACAATTATCAATCCAAACCAATCCGTAAATTTATGGTTAGTTTGATGGGGTAAATTGAACCTATTTATAAAACCAAACCAAACCGTTTTAGACAAACATAAAAACATTTTTACTTGTAATTATAAATTTTGTTATGATAATTGATTAAAAATCATATATGTTCTTATGATTTTATTATGTTATTTATTATATGATGAATATTGGTTAATAATAACTTTTTCCTTTTTTTTTTTAAAATCATTTATTGAATTCAAGATATATTCTATGAAGTTGGATTTCATTATTTAGTTATATATCTTATTATGTATTAATTTTTAATTTTATATTTTGTTAGCATATTACTTTTACTCATAAATGACTTTTGTTAGAAGATATTTTTTTTTTGCCAAATTTGTCGGTAGATGGTTGATTAGATGGCTTTTTTAGAGGACTATAGATTAATTTTATTAAGTATTAGTCAATGAGTATGCTATGTTAGTATTGAGTGATTTTATGAAGGATTATGGATTATGAATATGATGAATTTGTAAAGTATTTATTGAGATTTACAATATGAATTTTGTAGAGTGATTTTGATATCGGATAAATTATACTAGAAGGTATCAATATTTGAGAGTAAGTTCATCTAAAGTATTAACATTTCAAGTTGTTAAAAATAAAGTGAATCAAGTATCAACCTTTTGCAAATTTTATTTAAGGTATCAACATTTCTATTAGTTTTCAATTAAGTTTAGCAAATTTTCATTAAGAGTCAATTATTAATACATTATTTGACTTACATTGCAAAACATTGATACTTTTTTAACTATATAATATGTTAATATCTTAAATGAATTATCCTGAACTATTGATGTCACACCCCAAAGGGTCCCCTAAACACGATAGTCCACCACACTCGATATTTGAACTCAAATATAACAACCTTAGTCACTCTATGAGTTTGAACACCGAGTGTAAGGCTCACGTTCATCATATAGGGAACCATACTTTGATTTGAAATGGTTTAAGGAGACATACACAGCAATAAGAATGTAAATCATAACAGTTATATCTAGACTTAATCTATTACATGATCTAAGGGGCATACTCCCGTCAAAATATTAAGAGTCCTTAAGTTCTCAAAAGTCTATTACAACAACCATTATATATAATATATATATATATCAATTTAGGAGATTTAACTAGAAGTCTACGCTTACATCTAGGTCCCGCCTTCATAAAAAAAAGCTCCTTAGAGTCCAAAAGCTGTACCTGAGGAAAGTGGCTTCTCGGAGATAGCCATAAATATTCATACTGCAACAAGAAACTATTGGGGTATAAGCTTACGAGCTTAGTGAGTTCCACTTCCAAACTTTAATGCTCAAATGTATATATAACAAACAAGTTATTAACAACCATACGAATGCACAAACACGTGAGCATACAATACATAAGACCAACCGGAAGTCTTATGCTGAATGGATTTATGCCTTTCATTCGGGGTTAGGTGTTTCAGGCCCATACGACTAACGATTTCAATTTTTCTCACTTTTTATTGTGGTTGATACAGGTGCACACCCACACACATTTTTAATTTATACTGTGGTTGATATAGGTGCCCACTCACACACATTTTCAATTCCGGCCCACACGCCAACATTTAATTTCTAGCAATTACGCCAACATTTGAGTTTATAGGCCCCTCGTTGCCTAGCTATTATTCCTTCTTCCCACAAACGTATAATAGCCTATGCAATGTGACTCACATATGGTATGCATGGTAAATGTGATTACAAGATCATCGCATATTAATTTAATAATTTATGGGTGATCATAGAGATTGCAGACATATCAATTCTATACTAAGTCATACAAATAATTACAACAAGCTCATTTCGATATTCTTATCATCAATTCACCCATGTAGAAATCATTTTCATGCAATCAATTTTATCTTGTCTTAATTCTAATGCCACTAATATTACAAGCACAAGCGCAGGCATAAAATTTTAAAAATAGGGAACTCACTTTGCCATGGTGCAGAAATCCACTTAATCGTAATAGTCCTCGGGAAGGTCTAATCCGTCTTCCAAGTCTCCTAATTAAAAGAAATAACTCTAATAAGTATTTCTATGAAGTTTGAATGAACTTATAAATTCTATTCTATCAAGTTCGTCAAAATTCGTCTAAGAGGAAATTCCAACTTAAAACTGCCATAACTTGGTCATTTTAACTCAGAATTTTGCATATTATATACCGATTTTTACCTATTCGACGAGAGCCATCTAATTCTAGAATTATATCCAACAAACATGGTCGGTTAGTCCATGAAAAGTAGGGTACATAATACTACACGAATCTCCCATTCCACAATTCAACTTCTAACCTCAAAACAAACATCATTCTAAAGCTTTGATAGATACTTAGCTATCATTATATCTTGTAAGACTCTATTATATACATATATAACTCAATACCATGCATGATTCATGAGTGTTGGAAATTTTTAATTTTTCATGTACTTAGATAACGTCAAATAAGAAGTATATGACATTACT
Source organism: Combretum micranthum (assembly GCA_024138025.1). NCBI lineage: Eukaryota > Viridiplantae > Streptophyta > Magnoliopsida > Myrtales > Combretaceae > Combretum > Combretum micranthum. The sequence continues at coordinate 3,002 of JAMXBD010001131.1, read as the reverse complement.
TTCCTAACTTTGTTTTTACAAGTGCATCGTGTACATATGCAACAACTACAAGCTATTATCATGAAGGTTATGAGATGATCCATCTATATGTATATATAGTACCAAGAATTCTCTTTGAAAAACTTTTACTTTACAAAACATTTGAAATTTACAAGACTTAAGAAAAATAGTTTTTCTTCTTGTAAAATCATACTTGCTTTTATCAAAACTCAACCTTGATGACCTACATAGCCATCACCTTCATTATTTAAATAAAAACCTTTATTTTGGGGTTAGAAAATAGATGTTTATAAAGGTGGTTTACCTAATTACGAATTTTACAAAATTTTTGAAAATGAAAACATGGTTTAATCTATTCTTAGAAACCATTCATTGTTCTAAAATTAAACTTTGATAAACCTCTCTTATCTTTGTCAAAATTAGGTCTTTATTATATGTATCCCTTAGGACTTTCATTTTTTTATAAAATTCATCATTTTGGCTTTTGAAAATAGGTGTTTAAATAATGGAAATTGAGCAAGTTTGCTGAAGAAATCAATGAATACTGGCTAAGTATCAAAGCAGCACCACCGGCCTTGAACAGAGCAAAATGCCATCCTCCAAAATTTCATCCGACACCGGCAACTTCAGCATCTATACTGTCAGAGTTGCACCAGCCTTGCTAAGGAGCAGAATACAAAAAATTAAAGCCGGCTACGGTCGGCATCAACACATTCGGCCTTGAAGAAGAATTCCATCGGCCTTTAAGATTTTCATCTAATGCTGGCAAATTTGATATCTATGCCGCCGGCGTAGGGCGGCCTTAAGCATCCATAGTAGCCAAAATTTAAATGCTAGAACAAATGCTGTTAGTGCAGAAGGAAGAGATTGGATGGCTTCTGCAATATGCTTTTACACTGGCAAATGAAGAATCATTGCCGCTGGTGTTGAGATGTGCTGAGTGTCTATAGAATGCAATTGTTAAACGATGTCTATAATACCACCTATGTAGCCTTAATTAAACATTAAACACCACCATTAGCGCCATCGGAGTAGAAGTTGAAAAGGCCGACATACGTTCTGTAACTGTAAAAATGAACTGAAGCATTTCAAATTCCTACAACCCTTGTTTATAAAACAATGATGGCTCCTTTGTTCAAATCATCAGAGACGTATAAATCATATTAGGGTTTAGTCTTTCATTGTGAGAGAGTTGTTTTGGTATTAATTGTAATCGATTGAAGCTTGTAATCAATCAAGGATTTGAATCAAGATTTGTTTTTAGTATTGCAAATAGAGATCTTTGAATTGGGATGTTGTGACTTCTATTTTTAATATTTTTATACCATTTCCATTGTTGATTGTATTTGAAATTATGAATTTTATTATTGCATATACTCTGATTTGTATTGATTTGATTTAATCCAAGAGTTTTAAGTTGTTTTATGGGAAATTGATGAAACCCTAGATAGCTAAAATGATTATTGTAGTCCTGTTATAGAATTATTAGATTTATGGAATATTCATATTGTAATTCCTAATGTAAATCTTGTTTCAGGAATGAAATTAGGTTTATATGAATTCTGATAACTCGGAAAGAAAATTAGGGTTCAATAAGAATTCTTAAATCTAGGTTAAATTAAAATTGCGGAAGCAACATGATTTAGTCTGATTTATAAATTGTCTTTTGAGATTAATGCAATTTTTTTTTTAAAGTAAGTTTTTCAATAAGGGATTAGGGTAAATTGGTTTAGAACATTAGACAAATATAGAATTGGAGGATTCATATTTGTATTTTTTATTCCACTATTAAATTGTGTAGTGGAAGCTAATGGTTTGATGAGAGGTGTTAAAAGATTTTTAGACCTTGATAATTTCATATGAATATCCATAAAGTTGATTGTTATTATAACAGGATGGCAATTTGATTAGTGAATTAAGGTGGATTCTGTTTTTCCCACATTCAATTGATAATCTTTTTTTAAAACAATCTCTCATAGTTGTTAATATAGGTTTACAAATAGTTTGTCATTTAATTGTTTCAAAATTGATTGCCTAAATATTAGTGGAAACTGATAACTATTTAGCAATTAATCGATCTTGTGAGAACGATACTAGACTCATTTTTGTATTACTTGAATCGATCCAGCATACTTACTGGTAGTATTCGCACCTATTTTAATCTATTCAATTTTAGCAGATCAATTAAAAAAAATTCATTCATGAGAACTCATAAGGTCTATGTCTCATATGAAGCCATCTAATTGAGTCCTCTTGATTTCTTGATATCCAAATATGTATTAACTCACCTAAGTCAATTTTCATGCTTTAAATACTAAAATAATCACATTACAATATCTCAAAGTCTTACGCTTAGCTTAACACCAATTTTATTGTGATGGTGGTCTCCTTTCTCTTCTAACACTACTTCATCCTATTCATTTCCTTAAGTAAAAGATGTCATCTAAGCTAGTTAGTGTTGCACTTATACTAATTCCACTTATTTAGCACTAAGAAACGATTATGGTTTTAAAGAACCCTCCCTTAGGTTTTGGAAGGATTCCCCAAAACAGAAGGAGGCAAGTCAATTCTGGATTGTGTCATGTGGTACGATCTTGAGCGTCTAAATCGTACATGTGCAAGAACCTTAACTAGTTTTAATAGTTTAGGGTTTTTAATTAATTTCTTGGGCTAATAATCATTTAAACATTTCAAATAAGTCTAATTTATTTACAATATCTAGATTTTGAATTTTTAATTAGCACAAGTTCTCGATTTGGGGTAAAATCGTAATTTTACAAAATTAGATCTCCTAACTACGTTGTTTTGATTTTTTTTTAAAACTTTTCATTCAAAAGAGCCATTTTTTAATTCTTCTTTACTTTATTTTGCTATTTGAATTGTTTTTGAATTATCGAAATTTTGTGGTTCATGGTTTAAGGCAAAATTGAAAATTTTGAAAAAATTTAGCCATTTAAATTCACATATAACTCGAAGTAATACCTTAATTGTATCCACCATCT